>JALPQD010000258.1:1820543-1998043 GCA_023101885.1 Typhlomys cinereus
CTAGCAACACTTGCCACTTTTCTCTTTGAAAATAGCCATCATTAGCAGGTGTAAAGTAATACGCCACTCAAGATTCAGTTTGTGTCTCTCAGATGATTGGTGATATAGAGTGCTTTTTGATGAGCCTGTATTGTCTGGAAAATAAAACAGCCATTCATGTTCTATTTATTTTAATTGGATTACTTGTCAAAATCCAGAGTTCCATGAGCTCCCAGAATAGCATCCTTTCATTGGAAAAAAACTCTTTAAACTATTCTCTCTCACTACATAACTTATCTTGTAATTCTTGTTGATTGTTTCTTTTGCTATACAGTAACTTTGAAGTTTGTTAAGTCTTGCTTATTTAGTTTTGCTGTTGTTTGCTGGCTTTTCATGTTGCGTCCATAAAACCCTTGCCATGATTCCTGTCAAAGTGTTTTTCCGCTGCAGATTCTAGCATTTGTGTGGCTGCAGTTCACATGTTTAAGTCTTAACCTATTTTCAGTTGGTTTGTGTCAATGCTGCATGCTGATGGTTCTGTTTCATTCTTCTGAACTTTCACTGTGTGCATCACAGCATCATCTTTCTAAAAGACTGTCCTTTTCCCAATATAATAGAAGATTTGGTGAGTATTATTTGATCATGTGTGTAAAAGTCTATTTCTTGGACCTCTTTGTCCTCTTCCATCAATCTGTGCAGTTGTTCTATGACAATAACATGATGTCTTTCTTGCTGTAGCTTTTCAATACTTTTGAAAATAATCAGCGCAGTATCTATAGCTTTGCTTTTAATGCTCAATTTTGTTTAGGTCATCAAGAACTTTTGTAATTTCATATACATTTTAAAGTTTTTTTTAGATAATGTAAACTTTTTTAAAGTTAATCCTTCCACTCTATGAACAAACAACAGTTACTTTTATACTTATATGATCTTTGATTTCATTCTTCAGTCTTGTAGAATTCTTGGGCTTTTTATGCTCTTGGTCCAATTTATTGCTAAGTGTTTTATTCTCTTCTATGTTATTGTGAAGTGAAATTTATTTACTGTTAAAGTTTCTGCTGATGTGTTATTCAAATTTGGATTTTTGGGTATATGCATTGGAATTTTGGGTATACGGCAACATCAGTAATTAATGCTTACATGCACATATGTATGCGTGTGTTTCTGTCTCTCTCTTTGTTCCTTCATATTTTCTACATAGAAGATCCATTTCTTCCTTTCTGATGTGTATGTTTTCTATTCATTTTGTACCATAACTGTCCAGCTTAGGATTTGCTGTACTGTGCTGAACAGGGTGGTGTAGACATTCTTGTCTTCTTGTTATAAAAGAAAGGCTTTCACATTTTCACCATTGCCTATGCTGTTAACTGTGGACTTGCCACATATACTCTACATTGTGTTGCCATATAATCCTTCTATATCCAATAAACTGAGAGTTTGATAATGAAAAGTTGCTATTGTCAATCAAATGTGAGAGATGTTGTTTTTCACATATCTTCCTACTCTTTTGGAAAGTTATGAATTCCATTCCCCCATCATTCAGTTATACTGGGTTATTTAGGGAAATCATCAAAATAAATCTAGCTTGTGTTTCTCAATATTAAAAACATGTCCTTTTATATTATCTAAGAGATATTTTGATTTGTATTTTCTACAGAATTTTAAGCACAGAAATTTTGCATTAGACATATTTTAGTGGGAAGTTAGGTATCAACAGTGTGAGAGATTTTCCTAATTTTAATTTAGTGCACTGTCTACTTCCATATCCAGCTGGTTATTGATTGCCATTTCCCATATCTTGCAATATCGAAAGTGAAAAGTTCTCCCATATCTTCTCCAAAAATAGGGCTACAGGTCTCGTAAGAAGATTGCTTGTGTTCTTCAGCAGAGCTCGGCTTTCCATGAATACCCAGCTCTCCAGAAGAAGCAGCTTTGCTCCCACCAGTGTATGATCTGTAGATACCCACAGACAGCCAACTCCTTTCAAAGCTAACCCACATCATTAGTTTGGCCGGCTTTAGAATCGCCCAGGACACATGCAGAGATCTGTCTGCATGGACATCTCAAGACAGGCTTTGCTGAGGAGGGAAGACCCACCCTGCATGTAGGCAGCATCATCCGGCAGACTAGGGTCCAAGTCTGAATTCAAAGGCAAGTGAGCTGAGCATCCACATTCCCTTTGCTCTGGTCTTCACTGTAGGTGCCACGTGACGCTCCTGCCCAAGTGCTAACTGAGGTGGTGAAATCTGCATGTACACCAAGATCCAAAATAAACCTGTCCTCCATTAAGCTGCTTCACACTGTATGCTTCGTCATAACAGTGTGAGAAGTCATTTTAATCCAGCTGGGGATAGTATTGCCAACCATGACATCTAGGGGTCAGG
Organism: Typhlomys cinereus; assembly: GCA_023101885.1. Taxonomy (NCBI): domain Eukaryota; kingdom Metazoa; phylum Chordata; class Mammalia; order Rodentia; family Platacanthomyidae; genus Typhlomys; species Typhlomys cinereus. Next base: position 1,822,907 of record JALPQD010000258.1, read on the forward strand.
CCTTCAGCGCAGCGGAGCCCTAGGGATTCAGCTGATCCACACGGGCCTCTCTCTAGACAAGCCTGTGATTGCATTGTGAAGACCCAGCCCAGTGCTGACAAGACCATTCCCCAGGCAGAGGATCCGGAACTGTAGAGGAAGGGGCAGGCTGGAGCACGCGCAAACTCACATTCATCCACCTCTCTGTTCTTGTGGATGTGTGCGGTGGCTGCTTCAAAAGCTTTCTTACTTCCCCACAAGAGACTACAAGCTGGAATCGTGACTCAATTAAACACTTCCTCCACTAAATGTTGCAGCAATGAGTAAGGAAATTAAAGCACGGTTGTGCAGATGAGCCTGAGAGCAGTTTCATGATAATAATCATCTTTGAATTTAGCTAAGCAAATCAACAGAAGTCACCAAAAGTTATGAATGATTGAGAGTACATACTAGCAGTTCTAGGATAAACACTTTCATGTACTTATGACCTTGGTGGCAAAATGAGTATTATAGTCATGCCCTAAATTGCTTCATGGTAAATTTTTTAAGTTTCACATATGTGGCAACACAACTCTTATGTGTTTCACAGAAGAACTGGAGGAAGGAGGATCAGTCCTGCATTGCTGTTTTGCAAAGTTTCCAATATCATTTTCTTGCAAGATCAAGGAAAGGAAATCTTGCAGATGTGTCTCAAGAAATGTCCTACATCAAACCAACTGATGCCGCTAAGATGGCAGAATGTGGAAGACTCCACCACTGACAACAGAGCTCTCAGAGGGAAGTAGAAGAGTAAGGGAAGTGGAAAGAACCATTGACAGAACTTACATTTCCTTTTTGAAGAATGTGCATAATAATTCTGTATTTTTATATGTGTATTCATATATTATAAAATAAAAATGTAGATAAACCAATTACCTTGTACGTAATTCTATCATGTATATATCTATCATCATTTTTGTGGTCATGTACATGTGCATGTGTGTGTATGTGTGTGTGCATATGTGTATGTGTGTGTGCATGTATGTGCACATGTACAAGAGGGAATTTGAGCGTGTGTGCCTGTGGAGTCCCAAGGTTGAATCTGAAATCATCATGGATTGCTCTACCTCTTTATCGCTTTTCTCTGGTGTTTCCCAGGCTCCACTTGAATTGGCTATCATTAACTCCTTCCTTTCTTATTTCCTTTTTCTCTAATCCTTTCATCCTTTTCCCCATTTTCTCTGAATATACAGTGCATAAAACATACTGACTAATGTTACTTATCTAAAAATTTCTCACACTTTATAAAATTTCACAATTTAAATACTGATAATGATTCTTAATACAATTCAAACACTTATTGATAGATCAGAATGACAAGACAAAAATGAAAGTTTGAAATTATGTATTTTGACAAATTTAGCTTAATTAGCCTAATTCCAACTGACCTACCTATTCAAACATTTTGAATAAGATTATTATTCTTAAAGTTTAAATATTCAAACTTATGATCTGTATTTTGAGTACTATGAAATATCACAAGTTTTTAAATTAAAGTTTTGTCATACGGGTATTCATAATAAACTTAAAAATGGTTAATAAGTATATTCATAAGATGGGAAATATGATTTCAATGATAGTTCAAATCTTCATGCTTTCAAAAATTCATGACTATTATCCACTCATATTTTTCGTCTACTAGTTACACAAAAAATAATTCTTGGATTAGAGTAAAAGATCTCATCCAATTTTGTGATGATTGTGAACCTTGCAATATCATTAATTCTAGAACAAATGACAATGATGAACTTTCCCTGGAAACATCCAGTGTAAACACACATGTGCTGACATCCACATGTTCTCATTGAGTCTCATCCAAGTTCACACCCAAGATGATGAAGGACAGAATCACTAGGCGGTCAGAAGCAAGGGCAAAGGGTTCAATCAATCGGGCAGGGCAGCATTTCTAAACATCAGGCTGGTTACAGTGGGCTGTGCCTTCTCACTGTGCTTTGCGTAGAGTGGATCAGGGCAGTCAAGACAATTATGGGCAGCTGACCACGCAACCAAATCCATTATTGGAAGTTGCTGCTTCCTGGCTTCCTGTGCTATCTGCATGGCCATTTTTCACTGGGAAACACACTGGATTGAAAAAAAACCCTCACATCTCTCATCTTCATCAAATATCTAAAACATTAGAGTTGATGCCTGGAATTCACTTAAGCCTTCTCTTCGGCTCCTTGCACCCAGGAGAGATTGATGGCAGACATGACAAGTCGGTGAATTAAACATTTACCCTGAGTTTCATGGATGCATTTCTTACAGTCGGTTTTATTGGCAATTAAAATGAGTTTTGAAAATAGAATGGAACATCTTGCTTAAGACATACAAATTCGTTTTATTCTAGTTTACAAAGGACAAGTGAAAAGCATTTAGAGATGTATTATGGATATTATCACAAAACTTATTATAATTATGTGGCACATAGAAATCTTTCAGCAGTTTAGCAAATGACTTTAAAATTCTTTTCTGTAGACCATGTTATCTATATTATTTCTTGCAGATGTAGGGTATGTTACAACAGGGTTTTTACTTCCTACAGAAAAAAATTAGTGAGGTCTATACACTCAGGATATAATGTTTTGTCTCATTATGCTCAAGGTATGGTGCTTATGTTTTCAAATGCTGGATATACATTAACAAAAGAGCACATGGCTGGTACAAAAACTGTCTTAGTTTTGTATTCTCATCACTGGATCGAATAAAGGACCTAATCAATTCAGAGAAACGGGGTATTTCTTCCAGTTTATGTTTCAGGATGAAGCTTATGATGGTGTCTGAAGTGCTATCAAAAGCAGTGGAGCTAACTAGCCATTTCATGTCCACAGGGAAGGCAGAGTGGGAGAGAACAGCGCTTGCTTCCAGATCACCGACCCCAACAGCTCCTCATGCTCCCAACCTTATCCCGCTGCTTGGGGAATGCTCCCACGTACTGCAAGCTTGTGCTCCCACACGTGTTAGATGGTTAGACAGTTAAGCTTGTTCAGGGCCGTAGCTTAGCTTGCTAACTCTTATTGGTAGTTCCCAAAGATCTTTTGGTCCTGAAGTATCAAGTTGGCAGCAAACACTGTCACAATAACTGACATCTAGAACTGGAACGAAGTGACATGAGGAACAGGAGATGCTGTGCAGTGGACTCTCCCTTCATAGGACCCATGCCCTGGCCATCTGACCAAGCATGCAACACTTATCTGCAGCTAAAACGTGGCTACTGTCACAACCAGCAATTCCCATGTTCATTTTTTTATGTTTTAATACTGTCTTCTCTCTTGCCTCCCATGCTAACATTGCTTTCAGTGTCATGCTTGAATAAATGGGTATCATTTCGATTCTGTTATTTTGATCCTAAACATTACTCCACTTTTAACTTTGGGGGTCATCCTTACTTGAAATGAACTAAATTGTTTAGTATTTGAAAACTGGCCTATCCTTAACATGATATCTTGTGTTCATTCTTGTGCATTCTTGAACACCCACAGGAGTGGACAGCTCAGAGTGAACCCTGGGGTGCATAGAAGCACACAGGCAGAAGGGTGGGAGGGAGTGGGGGAGAATGGTGAAAGGAAGAGGGGGAGTGGAGGGAAGAGGGGAGGAAGGGAAGCTGGGATGAATACCCAATATGCTTGTAAAAGTAGAAAATAAAATAAAAAATAGCGCATTCTAAAGATGGAGTTAGCTTCACAGCTCCATACTATTTTCTGGGCACGGCCAGTTTTCAGCTATTATGAACTAATGACAAATGTCAGCAGTTCCATCTCCCATTGCATTTTCTTACATCAAAACTTTTAAATCTATCACTTTTTTGCTTCATATATTTTTTAGTTCTACATTCCTATTCATAGAATTTTTATACTCTTGATTTTCTTAAAGTCTGCATTTTCTAACAGTAGATATGTAATGAAAATAATTATCTTACATCTCTTGTTTTGTGCATTACAGAATACTCAATATGCTTTGAAATCTGTTCATTGTGCTTCAAATGCAATTTTTGAATGCAACATAGCTGCATCTTCTTCTTACTAAATAGGAGTCACACCCTTTAGAAGGAAAGTCTGTCCACTTAGATTTACTAATAATTACTAATAAAGTTTGAATGAATATTCTATATTTTCCCTTACCATCTGTTAATAATTCTTTGCAGATTATGCTTCAACCTTGTGCAATATGTTCTCTTTCTATAACTAGTCGAAAGGTATATGGAATATTTCAGCAATGCCGTCCAACTTCAATTTATGATTTCTCAAAGCCAGTGATTTTGGTTTTCCTCTCAGTCCTGGGAGATCACTTTCTCACAAGGATATGGTTCCTACTAGTTGGAAGTTTTTGAGGTCTCAGTTGGAGGTCCACAACAGTCACTCAGGCCATTCCACCCGGGGAAGACAAGAACTCCCACATCTGTTCCGCTCATGATCTCTGATGCCTGCCTTTGATCACAGTCCACGGAAGCTGCTTTCTGACCTTTGGAATGCTGTCCTCTACATGAGCCGTCAGCTCAGGAAAGGACCTGAGTGGAGTCCCACACCTGACATTTGTCTCTTCTGTGATACCTTGACATTCACTTCCACTTTCTTCTGACCTCTGCGCCTCAGCATACAGGGACCTCCATTAGTCAACGTGGAGCATCTCTTCAGTGACAGGCTGCGGTGCTACTCACAGGAAGCCGAGACTCCTCTGGAGTTTACATTTCTTGGCGCTCAAGAATCAAGTCCTTCACAACCAATGATCAAAGAATGAACGAGTTCTCATGTACCTTTCCAGGCTTATAACTGCACATGCCATGAGTGAATCGTGTGAGTTTTCTTTCCTTATGGCCAGAAGCAGAGTTTTCCTAAAACATGTCAGGGAAGAGCTGCCGCCACTGTAACAAATACTATAGAGCTAACCACGGTGAGTGCTTTCAAGTGAATAGAAACATAGAGCAAGTTAGCAGACCGAACACTAGGGAGGAAGTGACGTGCAGCAGGAAAGGAAGCTTAACAGTCAATGCCACGTCTTTATTACGTGAGAGTGTCATATACAAGTTGCTCCCCACATACTCAAGTGTTCGACAAATCTTTGCTGGTGTTTCACCAAATCTTTGAAGTCTGTGTGGCACCTTTAGATAGTAACATCTCATTATGAAGGAAAGAGGTCACAGGGAGTGGGTCTTAAGGTTGGGAAGCGTAACAGTGCTTCCTCTAGCTGCTGTCCTCTCCCGTCCTGAGAGCTGTAGATGGCTGAGGTGACCTGAACAGACCTCCTGCTTTTGACTTTTACTATACGATTCCCACCATAATGGACTCATCCCTTCCGGAATGTGAGCAAATAAATCTCCCTGTGTCACTTAAGCTGGGCCTCAGGGTGTCTCAGAAAAGTAACTGTCACAGACAGCAAGGAAGTTTTGAGAATCTTGAACTGAAGCGATGGATCAGCAGCTTGTGTTTAAAGAAATTTAATTCAGCTAAGCTTTCGCAGGTGAATAAAAGGAATGAGGACTGTGCAGACTAGTAAAAATGTGCTGTTCAGAAGAAGTTGGGGCAGGAATAGGACAAAGACTCTCCTACATCTAATGCACAAGAGGGTGAGCTACCTGATAAAGACCTGCTTTTGAATTATTTTGTCAAAAGAAACGCATAGACCAAAGAGCAATCAAAAGCATTTAGTTTGACTGGTTTATGACATAGAAGTAGAACCACAAGAAATGAATGAGGTAGATGCTGACTTCAGTATTAATAGTATTAAGACATCGCTTTGAGTGTAAAGGAAGACAAATAGTTAAATGTTGAAAGAAGAGATACCCAGATAAAAATACTTGGTAGATGGTTTTATAAAGACCTGTTAAAACAGAAATACAAATATATAATGATTGCATATCTATCAGTAATCTATTTACCTATTGATCATCAACCATCTATTTAACTATATATTATTTAATGTCCTTTCTATCATGTGTCACTTTATATAATAAATATATTTATTAAATATATAAGTGACATGTTGCTTATATATTTAACTATATATCTATTACCTACTATTTAATAAAATCTATATCTATTATTTATCACCTATGTATCGATCCAGCTATGTATGTAGGTTTATGTATGTATGTATGTATGTTTGTACGTGTCTATCTGTTTGTCTGTTTACCTACATATCTATCCATCTTCCATATTATTGCCATGTCATCAAGTTTCATCTGGATTGCTTGTACGGGCACGTTTCTGAGCACTTACTGGATCATGGATGATACATGATGGGAGTCCCACTGAGGAAAGCATCTTCCTTTCTCTCTCCATCTAGCTATTAACCCTCAGTAGTCTCTCAGGGTGGCACAGGACTTTTTGAAGTCTTTCTTCTTCAAGGTGAAACGGCGACAGTCCGAATCTTGTGAAGGTCTTGTGAAAGCTCACCTAGCTACCGTGAGTTCATGGATGTGACTGGCCCTCACCACTAGAGGATAATGTCCTCCTTACAGTTCTCCGACACTCCTTACAGCCTTGCCGCCCCCACTTCTGCCATGATCTCTGACCCTTGGGGTGAGAGGGTGGTTCAGATATCTTAAGTAGTGCCCATTTATTGTAAGAACAAAGTTTCACAATGACATTTGTATATAGGATCCTGCTACTCTACCTTATCTTTTCCCTTGTTTCCTTTGGTTTCCTGTCCTCTTCTTAGTGTCTTGTTCTAATCTTGATTTTTTTCCTATTTTCATTCCAATCTACATCCCTCATATATTTGTCTTTCTGGCTATGACCTATTTCACATTGTTTGACCATCTCTACATTCATTTTTTTTAGAAATTTAAAAATATGTTTATATTTAGTATGTGTGTGTGTGTGTGTGTGTGTGTGTGTGTGTGTGTGCATGTGTGCGTCCAAATACATGCATGTCTAGGTGTCCGTGTATTTGTGTTTAATCAGAGGGCATTATACTTGTCTGTTTCGTCCCAGAGGTGACTTTGGGAGTCATCCTGGATTGTTTCTACCTCCCTTTCAGCTTCATGCTGGGATTTCTCAGTCCAGAGACAAAGTGCAAGTTGCTCCACTCCCTCCTGGATATTTATACGTTATAATGAAGGATAATACTCAGGCCCTTCTCCTCGCGAGGCAGAGTCCTAACCCGTGAGCCATTTGTCCAACCTTACCTCTATGCTTTTGCATCAAAATACACCTTGAGCTGTGCCGGTTGCAGAATACCACGCTCACGTGTGGTTGGCACCTGCGCTGCTTGGCATCTGGGCTGATTCCGGAACTCGGTTATGGTGAATGCTGCAGGGATCGCTGTGCAAGGCCGCACCTCAGGACTTCTTGAGCAGCTGAGCATGGGCCCCTCTGTGTTGCTGACATTTTTCTCCAAGACTGTCTTGAAACAGTTGTCGTTGGAAACTGGGTCCTCGCCAATTCAGCCCGAATCCCCACATTTAAGCCTCAGTACTTTCATTTGTTAAGCCAGGCACAGAGTGTGGTGGAACACACACTCTGGGAAGGGTTTTAAAGTTTTAAAATTGCACAAATTTTAAATGTCAGCATCCTTGAATTATAGCATTCTCAGTAATATGGTCCTCTTTAGAAGGTTATATTATGAAAATTCTTCAATGCCTAATTAAGTCAAATTATGTTAATGCAATGTTAAGAGAGTGAGCAGATAGAAGTCCTATTGAAGAATCACATACCTGAAGCTGCTGGGGAGAGGAGTCCTTCAAAGGTCAGTGAGAAGGTCAGAGATCACAGGTACAAGAAACGGAATGAGAGCTTTTCTGTAGCTCTTTAAAAAATGTAATTCTGTCTTATTCTCTGGGAGTCCAGAAGGGAAAGAATTTTAGATTGCTTGTTCAGAGATGTAAATATGCACTTTGTACTTCCTTAATGCCTAGTGGATGCATAAACAAGGGGTTCAGAAAAAATCCCTTCTCCTTGATGTAGTTAAAAGGAAAAGCAAACTCAGGCTAATTCATTCTAAAAGATCAGTAAAAATTTCTTGTTTGTTTATCAGCTTATTTATGTGCGAATTGTTGTTGCTTTTCAGACAGTGTGAGAACTATGGAACCCACTCTAGCTTTGAGACTGTTGTGCCACCAAGACTGGCCTGGACCTGAAAATCTTCCTGCTTCAACCTTCTCAGTGCTGTAAGATAGATTCATACCACCCAATAAGCAAATAGATAGATGACAGGTAAACTAATAAGCAAGCAAAATGTTTCAAATATTTTTTTTAATTTTTTACTTGTTTTATGTGTGTGTGTGTGTGTGTGTGTGTGTGTGTGTGTGTGTGTGTATCAGAGGGTACTACACTGTGTGTCCCTGTAAAGGCCCATGGGTGTCTTCAGGAATCATCCTGGATTGCGTCTACCTCCTTTTTACTTCCCTCTGGGATTTCTCAGGCTCCACCCACTAGGGCCAGAGTGCAGGCAGTGACCATTTCTGCCTAGTGTTTTTACATAGGACCTGGATCCGAACTCTGGACCTTCTGCTTATAAGACAGAGTCAGTCATAACCCCTGAGGCATCTCTCTAGCCCAGGCAAATTGTTTTAATTTGCACTCATTCAGGAAGGAAATCACACCAGAGCATGGTATTAAACTCAAGATTAGATTTAACAGAAAGACAAGAAAGTAGAAGGGAGACCGACTGAATGGGAAGAAAAATGTTCAAAGTAGGAATAAGATGGGGAAATGGAATGAGGTAAAGAGGGGGAAAATGGATTCATTGTGCTCATGTATCAAACTCTGAAAGAACGGGAATATGTTTAAAATATTTTAAATTTATTAATGCATTAGAGAAAGTTATAGAAGTAAGCTGGCTCCCCATGTCAGCCACCTCTTTGAAGATGTTCATGTTGCATGAACACCTTCATCCTGGGTCTAGATAAAGGCAAAGCACTGTTTCAACACCCATGAACGGACGGCACGTAGCTTCCATGTGCCATGCTTTTGGAAAACAGTCTGGTGCATAGTTGCAAAATAGGTGATTGGGGAAAAATAACTCATTGAAATACAATCTTTAATAAAAATAAAAGATCCTACTGGTCTACATCTGTCTGCAGATTGATCTACAATGAAAAAAAGAGGAAGTTTTCCATCAGAAATGAGATATGCAGTCATGAACATGAGTTATCTTCTTCCCTTTCACATACATAGCTTCATATGTATTGTGGGCAGGAGGTGTATATTTCAACTTGTTTAATGAGTAATGTGGAGATATTCTTACAAGAAAAAGTTGCTACTTCATGTAACTGTATACTCTCTTTACAACAACCACAGCCATTAAAATATGATATGCTGCTAATGAATTAATGTGCATATTTGTAAAGGGCTTATATATTCATTAACAAAATATTTTTATCTTAAATATCATACCCTAAAATAGAGTGTCAGAGTGTAGTTTTTAGATATAAATTTAAAAATGAACAAAACCTTAAGGTGGACTTATTCAGTAAAAAGCTTTTGTCAATGAAAGATTATTGTTAATAAAATAACCCAAGAATTAGCAATAATTCTATCTAGAAAAAATAGGAAAATAGCTGTAAGATGTTAGATATGTAATATTATATTTAAAGATATTTTTCATTTTTACCACCACATTCATGTCTAGCAATATTAGAAAACTCAATCATCACATTGCTACATTAAACTAGTTTACAAAATTAATTCTTACAATGGTAGGTAGGTCTGGTTGGTGATAGGAAATGTTACCATTTCTTAGTGAACTGTGATGGTAGGTTTACCATCTCAGAACCAGATACTGTTCCAGTTTCAAATTCAACAACTTGTCAACATATCCCAATGTAAAAGATGGGTCACTAAAAAGCATTAGAGTATAAATACATCCATATGCAACCATCCCAGTGAAAAATCACATTAATTATAAGCCTACAAATTGGTTCGTGATGTTGATATTTTTGTTCAAATACCATATACTTTCTGTGACAGTTACAGGTGAGTTTTTGTATACATCTCTGAAGCATCATTTAGTTAAAGAAAGACTTAAGCAAATTTGTGGGAGATTACATAGTTGATTTGGGAAAACTCAACCCATGGTAGATGGGAATCATTCCCTGGTCAGGTAGATAAGATGGAAAGAACTTGGGATGAAGAGAGAATGTATGCTCTTCTCTCAGCCATTCCAGTTCCCCCGGCTCCCCATAGTGAAATTAACTTTTCCACCATGATGATAAACATAATTGAGAATCATAGCTGGAATAAACTCTTTTTTTCCTCTCTCTCTTTTTTTTTTGTATTTCGCTCAATGCAGTATTCTGTATTCACTCAGCAACAGGAAGTTGAAGCCAACACAATGTCAAACACATACTATGACATCTTCAAAATAGTCCCGTAAGAAAATAACACTGTATTTTAAGAAACACTAAAGATATTTTTAAGGCTGAGTACACTAAGTCAACATTTAAAATTTAAAATACACAACTCTAAATTTTGAAACATTAATTCATGAAAGTATTGAAATAATTTATCAACAAAACATTTGCTCATTTCCTAAAACTCAGGTAGATATTTTTCTGCTATAGTTTTCATTAAGCTATTCACTGAACCCTGTACCCCATACAGAGACTCTTTAGGAAAGCTAGAAGTGCCACTTTGTCGATCTTCCTCTAGAGAATGAAAAGCCCCAACAGACCCTATGTACAGAATTGAGAAGTCACTCTTTATTACACGATTAAGCATGAAACGGCAGAATGAAAATTTATTGCATTGTGACATTGCTGCTTTGAAGAAAGAAGGTAAGTAAGAAAATTGTGCTTCAGCATGAAGGGTTTACATATAACATTCAGAGATTCCAAGGTCCCGGAAATCTTTCAATGCTTATCAATCAAAGCTGGTAAATTAAATCTCCCCATCCAGATTCTATGAAAAACTGAAACCATGGGATTAATTCAGAGAAAATCTGAATAAAATATCCAACAGATGCATAATGTTTCTTCATTAGGTCTCTCCACTGAAATCACACTGCTCATTCATGTGGTAGTCAGTCCGTGGACCATGTGGGAACCAGCGTTGGCCTCTCATCCTCACCTCTTGCGTCTGAGTTGTGAGAAAATCTTCTCACCAAGCTGCTTCATGGCTGGAAATGGGGGTGGCGACTGAAAAAGTTGTAGCTTCATTTCTTGTAAATTGCAGTAAATGCTGTTTAGTCCTACCACATAACACGCTGCTTAATAGAAGAGATCTCCTGAAGCGCATGTATACTCTGTCTCCTTTTCCTCAGACAGACATGGCATTGTCTTTAGGGATTTCACTCGAGGAGAAAACAGCCTAAATGACCTCCAGACTTTGTCTCTTTTCAAAGAATGGAATTTTCTTTCAGTTGTTCACTGGCACATGGGGATTTTACCCAAGTGTGTCTCCCTTCTGGGGACTTGTAACATTTTAGAAAGATTGTTCATCTATTAAGTTAATGATATTAACTTCCTCTTCTCTCTACCTTACACTGATGGAGAATGGAAAATGGAGGATGATGTGCCTTTAGGAACCTGCTATACTGTCAGGGGAACGTACAGCGAAGTGTCTCAGCCTTCCTGGCTCACTTAGCTAGCACACCTCTCCTGCTTGCTGTCACTCTACATGTATGGCATTTACGTAAACAGTAACCACAGAATATGTGCCAGGAAAACAAAATATATCATGTCCTCTCAATCACTAAAGAAGAGTTATACACATCATAAGTAAAGAAGCCAGAATGATAGAGGCTCTGTAGTAGACTTGCACAGATTAGGAATTAGCAATTAAATGTACTTTAAACAATCTAATGGAGTACCATAAAAGGAGACTTACTAATCTAACAAGTCCAAAACCTCAAGGTTTATTGGGACACTCTTCTCAGCCTGAGACAGAATCATAGTCACAACTTTTGGTTGCACAATTTACCTGCTACCAGAGTGTCTGAAGGAAGTTCTGAGACCTGAAATTTCACCCCCACTTCCATGCCCTCTTTCGCAGTAGTCCACAGTGTGCACTGGCATGTGGCTGCTTCCTTGTGGATCTCAAGCCAGCCGGTGTGTACCACTCTGAACAAGAACCACTTTAAAGAAAGAATTATTTTTGCTGAAATGATCAAGGCACTCTTCAGAGAGGAAGATTTTAAATCTATATTTACGTGAGATCATGTGAACAGACAGAAATTGCAATGGAAAAAGGACACAGACTAAGTCGGAGGAATATGTTTGGGTAAAAATAAAAGTGCAGCATCATGGAATCATAAAATACAGCTAATCATGCTTCATTGCAGGGACTGTTCTCTTCTTTTATCTGAGTAGCAGAGGCAGGGCGTGGCTTGCATGTTCCTGCGGACAGGAGGGAAAGCCTGCACTCCAGACTCTGAACCCCCCTGCTGAGCTTTACAGTGAATGAATTCTACACTTCAAGCTTAGAGAAAGCCACAAATGGCCACAACAGAAAGTAGAAGCCTTGGTGGATGCTCAGCCCTAGTCACTATATCTAAACTACCTCCCATCCCAAGGCTCAGTGCAAGAGGGGGCGATAAGAATAAGAAGTCGCAATTCAAGCAGAATTCAGTGCAACACTGTCTGCTTCCACTAGACCTCTACAATAGCTGTCCTAGTAACACTGCAATGGAACAGAGATGAGCCACTAGACACGACACTATTCTGATGAATGTGTGGGACTGATGCTATGAAGGGACAATATATTCTACAGTCCACCTACTGGTGGGACATCTGTGCCCTGATAGGTGTCCAAGCACTAGCTAGTGTAGGCATCCTAGATGGAATCCAGGGAGATGAAAGAAAAGGAGAAAATAGGTGGGAAGGGAGAATGGGAAGTGTGGGATGGGATGCAGGGTAGGGTAAGTAATGGGTCATGAAAGCGTGTAAATTCTATTTAAAAAATAAATGTAGTTAATGCAAATTTTTTTTAAAACACAGAGAAAGTAATTTACATGCCATGGTGAAATCAAGACCACAAACCTGCCAAAAGATGAGGGCAAACTAATTCTTGGCAAGGAGATCCAGGTCCCTCTGATGGAGAATGTAACACTCCTGCATTTTCCAGAAAGTCTGCAACTCAGTTCTTACATAGGACGTATCCTGTGTTCTTACCCAAGCACGCAGGAGAGAGGACAGAAGTAATCCTGGGTGATTTTTTACCACCTCATTTGTCTCTCTCCCTATTTATAGCTTCATATATTTATAGATGCAATTGTTGCAATATAACTAAACTTATCGGTATGAATGCCACCGTATTGTTAATCCTACTTGTGACTACTGATGTCCTATTTTTAGTAGTGGTTTTTAACGTTGGACAAAGTTCATTCTCGCTTATTAAAAATTAACAGCATTTTAAAGACCGCACTGGAACTGCAACAATTTACACGCTACCCTGGGGGAAGGTAAGCGAAATTTTCTGTTGTTTTGTAATTTTATTTATGACTAATATGTATGAGAGATGGGGAGTAGCCCATGCATGCCACAGGTGGGAGTAGGCCAGAGGGCAACTTGCAAAAGTCTGTTCTCTCCCTCCACTATATGAGCTGCGGGGATTGAACTAAGGTTTCCAGTTACACTGCCTGCATCTCTCTCCAGTGAGTCATGACTGGGTCATATTTAGTGACTTTTATAAATGAAAAGCCCAGAATACTGATCCCTCGAGCACGGCTGGCTCCAGGGACAGAGACAGCTTGTATGCACTGGGCATGCTGTGGATTGTGCACATACTGCTCAGTGGTCAGAGAGGTGTGGAAGATCCTGCGATCACATCATTCTCAAACTCAGATCTCAGAGGAAGAGAGGGATTCTGGTTCCTCAGTATCTCTATCTGATTTCATAGAGAATACTGGCTGGGACCTTCTGGAACAATACCCCTCTGGGAAGACGTGACTGATGTGGGAGAAGAGGTTCCTGGTTGTCCAATCGGAAGTCGTGCCCCAGTCTTGAGACCTGTAGTAGTCTGTGTCCACAGACACTACAAAATGACTTGTTAACTTACATGAATCCCCAGTGGGTATCAAGCCTCACGCCAACCCTCACAACGTTAGAAACACGGGAACAAGAATGAACCCTTTCCAGCCCTATCAGATCTAAATTAGCCTACTAGAGTTGACTGTACTTTTACACAACTGTAGGTCTACACTGCCAGGTCATATAGTTAGCAAGTAACTTGAAACTTAGTTAAATAAGAAGCCTAGTAATTGTGATCCCAGTTGGGTTTTATGCTATTAATGTTTAGGACTAATCTTGAAGCTACTGCATTGTTTATGATGAACAATTAGGTAAGTTCAATTGCCTCTTTCTTACTCAACCTCACCATCCACTTTACTTTCTCTCTGGAAACATGCACAGAACTTCCACACAGAATGTTGTTAAATAAGCCTCTAGGCGGCCTACCCAATTTGGTGTTTTGTTGAACTTGATGTCAAGGTCTAACTCTCATGCATGTAGTATGGTTAAATGTCCTGGATTGGCCACCTGTCAGAATGACCATGAAAGATCAGACTTTACCTCAAGTAGAAGCAAAAGAATGAAAGTCTCTATCACGTATGCACTAGTTACTGGATGGTGAGAGAGCTTTAAAGAAGACACCAGACAAACTGAAGTAATTCAAGTGCCTACTCACTCAGGGAAATTAGAGAAGATCTTCCTCCTCCTTTTTCTTCCTCCCCTCTTTCCCTCTTGCTCGTTCCTCTTTTCTTTTTCCTCCCTCATCTATTCTTATTTTCTCTTCTTTCTTCTCCTTTCTCTTCTCTCTCCCTTCCCTCTTTTCCTTTCTCCCTCCTTTTTCCTCCTTCTTTCCTCCCTTCCTTTATCCGTCCATCTCTTCCTTTATGTCTCCTTCTTTTCTCTCCTCCCTTCCTCTCTTCCCCTCTCTCCCACCCATCTATCTATCCTTCATCTCTTCTTCCCTCCTTCTCTTCCCTTATTCTTCCTCTCTCTTCTTTCTTTTCTCACTTTCTTCCTTCTTCATTCCCTTCATACTTTTCCATTTTTTCCTCCTTCCTTCCTTTCTTCCTACTTTCTTTCTGTCTTCCCCCCTTTTCCTCTTCATTTTTCCTTTTCCACTTTCCATTTTTTGAAAATGATTTTCTAAATATATTTCCAGAAGCTGAAGAATAGAGTAGGTAGTAAAAGATGTGGATGAGTGGGAAGCCCAAAGAAACAATCAGAGGTGAAAATACGGTGATATGCTGTGAAATAGTGAGCAGGCCAGAGTTGGGAAGTGGGGGAGCTGCCAGGGAAGGCATGGGGAGGCGACCACGAGGAGACGAGCACGGGGAGCTGAGCATAAGGAAGTGTACCACACATGAACACAGACTTACACTAAAGTGCTTTCACTGGTTTCAAATAGCACATATGCTTTATACTGACATCATTATTTGACATGGAACGGAGACATTGATATGGTAAGTATGGAGGGGTCAGGCTGCACAGGGACTCAGCTGGTATAATCTAGGCATTCTGCTGAACATCCAACAGGCAGCTCTTTACGAGAGGATTATCTGGACTAAAGGTCAAAAGAAAAATGCCTTTGCACTACAGGAAAGCAGGGAAGTGTTTTCCGGAGATAGGTTGTGAGGACACATGCATGACATGCATGGAACAGGTACAGCTGTGACTGTCCTGCTAGGACAAAGAGCAGAAGACTGGCAGGAGTTCATGCAAGCAGCCTGGGGGAAAAAGTAACCCAGGCGGTCAGGGCAAACATGATGCCACTGAGCAGAAGGGTGGCTGTGGGACAGAATGGAATAGACATACCCAAGAAATATCATGGAGGAAAAACCCAACAGGCTTGATGGGCATCAACCTTGAGCAGGAAGGAAGAGGGCAGGTTCACAGAGTGGTCCAAGGGTGCGGGCAAGTGAGTCCAGGTACGGTGTCCTAACAGGGTCAAGACTAGAGGAGCACTGGGCTTTGGAGAGAAACCTCAACTTTCGACTCTGCGGCGGGAGTTTTAAAACTGGTGCCTATGAATTAGGAAAATAGGTTTCTAAGGAAGCAGAAGGCTCCGCTGTTGAACCACCTTCACAATATAAGAGAGAGAGAGAGCTGATAAGAGAAGAGAAAGGAATGCTGATTTCTGTGAGCAGCCCTGGAGATCCCCTATATTTAAAAGGTGGACAAGAACTAAAGAAACAGAAGGAAGAGCCAGAGGTCTGAGTGGGAGGCCAACAAAATAAGTGGCACGTTTGACAACCCACAAAGAAAGCATTTTAAGAAGCATGAGATGTTCAGATCAAACAGAGCACAGAGATGACACAGTAAGACATGATCCAGGCTCACAGCTGACATTTCAATCACCCCAGTGAATGAGCCTAAAAGATTGAGATGAATGGGTCTAAAAGATTGTGATGAATGAGTCTAAAAGATGAATGAGTCTAAAAGATTGAGATTAGTCTTCCCGGTTTAGCATTTTCTAAAAAACATAATTTATGGCTTGCATCTTTCCTGAGATAGGTCCCTCCTTTACTGTTTACGCTTATTGTTGGTTGTATTTTGAAGCAAACACGATCCTGGCTTCTCTTTTCACCTCACCGAGACTGCCTAAGCAATTCCAACTCTTAAGAAAATAAAACTCTCTCTTTCCCTTCCCAGCAGTCAAAGCTAATGGAAGTGTAATAAACGCAACAGAAGGTATAAATACTAATTTTTACATAAACCAACAATTTTATAGCTACCCAGTAATCTTAATTATAGAGTCATTTATCACAACATAATTACTACTGGCCAAAGAATCTAGATGCGTGTTACAAGTCTGCATCTAATCCCTTGAAACAAATTGGTTTGCACACACTTGTCAGATAGGTTGAGCTTGCCAGCTACCTGTGAGCTTCCTAATTACCTGTTAGAAATGACTGACCTATCAGCAAAGGGTTAATTTTTCTCAGCAGCATTCTTGTGGTCAGCATTGGAAGTAATTATCACAA
Organism: Typhlomys cinereus; assembly: GCA_023101885.1. NCBI lineage: Eukaryota > Metazoa > Chordata > Mammalia > Rodentia > Platacanthomyidae > Typhlomys > Typhlomys cinereus. The sequence continues at coordinate 1,839,788 of JALPQD010000258.1, forward strand.
TCCAGTAAGAAACAGACAAGCTGTCCAAATAGGAGGTGAGTGGAACAGCACGTTGCCCCTCTGCACAGGTGAGCGCTAGTCTGCTTCCCCTGGACACCTGGGAGCAGCACCTGGCCTATCTGTAGTTCTACTGCTGAGTCACAGCACAATGTCAGACAGCATTTACATTGCTTGTGGGTCCTATAGGGAAGCCATGTGGATGCCACATTCTTATTGAGAGCAAGGTGGTTTCATGTTATCTTACCAGACACTGGTAAGTTTATAGGTTGTTACTCCCAGAATTTGAAGCAATACACATTTCTTTTTTTTTTAATTTTTTTTATTATTTATTCAACTGTGCACATGTGCGTGTGTATGTGCTCGCATGTGTGTGTGTGTCTGTGTTTGTGTGTGTCTGTGTATGTGTAGAACCATGGACGAATTTGTGAACCACCATGGATGCCTCCACCTCCTTCTGCCCTGGGATTCACAGGCTCCGCCCTACCAGGACCAGAAACGCAGGCTGCCCCCGCTACCGCCTGGCGTCTATACGTGGGATCTGGGATCCGAACTCAGGACCTTCCGCCTGTAAGGCGGAGGCTTAACCCCTGAGCCACCTCTCCAGCCCGCAATACACATTTCTATTGGGCTAGGAAGTTCATATGGTAGGTAACTGATGGAAGCAAGGGGACAGATACAGGCGCAGATTTTAAGGACTGCCCTTGAAGCTTAATGAAGGGTAAGTACATGACCAAACAGTTTCCTAGCCAGGTTTGTAGGCAGGCATACACATGGAATTGTAGCTGCCCATAAGGTAGGGGCAGGACTAAAATTCAAAGCCTAGGGCTACAGAGTGAGTTCAAGCCCAATTCAAGGCACTTAATGAGACCCTGACTCAAAAATAAAAAGTATTTCAGTCCTTATGCAGGTCTGGGAAGGCAAGTCTCACTGTAGTAAATTCCTGGATGCAGCCAGAAGTCCTGTCTTGAGTGGAATGTCTTGTCCAATGATGAACCTTTCTATCTTTAGGTTCTTACAATCTCACTGCTCCTTCTTCTGTGAGGTTCCTAAAGCCTTAGAATGGGGAGAGATTAAGCTGGTCTGATGCTGGGTGAGCCCCCATAGACTACCTAGAAATTCAAGAAAGATAAGAACATGTGGTGGAGGGGGCTGAAGAGGTGGCTCATGGGTTAAGCCTCTGCCTTGAAGGCAGAAGGTCCTGAGTTCGGATCCTAGACCTCAGGTATAGATGCCGGGCAGAAGCGGGGGCGGCCTGTGCTTCTGGTCCTGGTAGGGCGGAGCCTGTGAATCCCAGGGCAGAGTAAACAAGGAAGAGGTGGAGGCATCCATGGTGCTTCCCGAATTCACCCGTGGTTCTACACACACACGTACATACATACACACACATGCATACACGCACAATTGAATAAATAATAAAAAAATATATAAATCTTTAAAAAGAACACACGGTGGAAACCTTGGGGTCTAAAGCTGGATGAGTGAAGGGAAATGCCCCTATCAGTGAGGTGGTTCAAAGAGAGGCAACTTGGTATCCCACAAAGACCTGAACCCAACAAGAATAGACATGTCAGAGGAAATCCTGGTCCACAGAAGCACACAGGCAGGAGGGTGGGAGGGAGTATTAGGGATCGAGGAAGGGAAGGGAGGGAAGGGAAGGGAGGAAAGGAGATGGAGAGAAGAGGGATGAGTGCTCAGTATGCTTGTAAAAGTAGAAAACTAAAAAAATTAATAAAAAAATAAAAAGTAGCAAACGTAAAAGTGGACTCTGCATGGAGCTTAAAGGCTTAGCATACAGAAGGTCCTTGGTCCCCAATATGACAAAGAAACAAAACAACAAAAACCAGTAACAGCAGAGAAAACATTTATGTAGAACCATTTGATATACATCAGAAACACCTACGCAGACCCACAACACTGTGAGAACATCTACACTACACAGGACACATGCTCAAAGTAAAAGGATTTCATTGAAAGGAGTGAGTAAATTCCGTGAGTAAATTGAAGGGGAATTAAGGGACTTCCTTTTTTCAATCTTAACAATTTTATTCTACATCTATATCTATAAAGGTGCAACATATTTGGCTCTTTGAAGGTCATACACCATATATGGAGAACAGACACTTCAAAGAGGCAGGACTGTATTCAAGGCCAGTATGTTAGTTTCTTATCTCAATAAGGAATATCCAAGGAAGTCAATGCAGAGCGAGGAAAGGTTTATTTTGTCCTTCAGTTTTAGAGGCTATGTCCACGGTCTATGAGTGATTGGCAACATTGCACATTCAGGTAACAGGGTTTGGTGGGGCAGAATCACCAGTTCATGTTTGGGATGCAAAAGAGGAAGAAGAAGGTGAATCTCACTATGTCTTCGGGAGACAATTCCAATAAACTAACATCCTTCCTTTAAGTCCCACCTCTTTTTTCTTCTCCAGTAACATTTTATTGTTTTATAGGTTACTTGTTATCAATACATACATTATAATTCTTTTATACTCATTTGCAATGCAAATATGTTTTTCCATCAATCTATAGTCAACTTGTGTGATTTCTTTTTAATCTACAGGGTAACTACTGCTGCAGCATATAGTTGGGTCTTCATTTTCTTTCTTTCTTTACTTATTTATTAGTTTGACATATTTTTCTTTTGACAGTTTAATCTATTCATGATTAGAATTGTGAATATGATTGATTTCCTTCTGAAATCTTGCTAATATTTCCTTTTTGCACATGCTCCATTTTGTTTCTTCTTTTCCTTGCTATCATTTGCACTAATGGAAATTTTTTTCTCCCACATTTTACTTTATTCCTAATCATACAAACTCAATAAGTACCCTGTCCTCTTCCTCCCTCCACCCTCCCCAGTCACCCCCCTTGTATTCTCTCCCCTTTCCCCTTCCTATCACCCCCCTCTCTCCCAGTACCTCCCCCTTCCTCCCTCCCATCCCCCGGAGCATCCTTTTGTGTGAATGCCAAACCTCCCTCTGAGTCCCCCACCTTAGTGAGGGTTTAGGACTCAGCAGCCCTTCTTGGGCTCCCCTTTAGTATGGAAACTTTATTATGACTATTTAATCCCTTGCCTCTAAGGATCCCACTGCAGGGAGCTTCTCTTCTGCGATCCATGCTAGACTTTGGGTGGAGGTTTGTTGACCTGTTATGCAGGGCAGGCAAGTTCAGTTCTTCTGCTGCAGCTCTAACATGTGTGGAGTATTTTGCATATAGTTGGTCCTACCCATTTTAGGCTCTTACAATCTTGATGCCCTCTCTTCTGCAAGGTTCCCTGAGCTTTAGGGTGGGGAGAGAGCCATAAGACAAGAGAGGGAGATAAAAGGGATTCAAACCAGAAAGGATGAAATTAAGATATCTCTATTTTCAGATGACATGATCATATATACCTGAGTGATCCTAAAAACTCTACCAGGAAACTCCTGGAACTAATACGTAAGTTCCACAGAGTGGTAGGTTACAAAATAAACATGCAAAAATCAATGGCCTTCCTATACACCAAGCATGAAAAAAGTGGAAAAAGTCCTAAGAGAAACATTCCTATTTACTATACCCCCTAAAAAATGAAATATCTTGGTATAAATCTAAGCAAGAAAGTGAGACCTTTACAATGAAAATTCTAAAACCTAAAGAAAGAAATTACAGATGACACCAGAAGGTGGAAAGACCTCCCATGCTCCTGGATCAGCAGAATCAACATCATAAAAATGACCATCCTACCAAAAGCAATATACAGATTCAACACTATAACTATCAAAATCCCAAAGCAATTCTTTAAAGAAATTGACCAAACAATCTCAAAATTCATATGGAAGCACAAAAGGCTCAGGATAGTAAAAACAATCCTAAGTAACAAAAATACTGCTGGAGGTATCACCATACCAAACCTTAATCTATATTATAAATCCATAGTAATAAAAACAGCCTGGTACTGGCTACAAAATAGAGATGCAGTTCAATGGATAAGTATTGAAGACCCAGGTATAAGCCCACACAATCACAGCCATTTGATCTTTGACAAAAGAGCCCAAAAATTGAATGATAAAGGAATAGCATCTTCAACAAATGGTGCTGACAAAACAGGATGTCCACATGCAGAAGATTAAATCTGGACCCGTACTTAGTCACCATGCACAAAAATTAATTCCAAACAGATCAAGGACTTCAATATTAGGCCAGAAACTATAAAAGTCCTTGTTGACAGGGTAGGGAACTCCCTCAAGCTGACTGGGCTAGGCCAACAGTTCCTAAGCCCCACCTCTTTAAAGCATCATGAGCTGTGCCTAAGTCTTTAGCACATGGTCCTTTGGAAGAAGCTGCAGATCCAAATTCCAGCAAGTCACACTGAGGTTACTGAACACTCCAGTGCTCCAGGAATTGTGCTAAATGCAGGTGAAGCAAATTGCTCTAGTCGTAGGAGAACGGTGACAAACAGCCAGAACTGGAAGCTTCCTAGGCCGACCCTCAAGTGGCTCTTCAGACAAGAGCAGCAGCAGCAAACTAAAGCTTCTACTGACGCAGCCCAGGCGTGTGCAACTCATCTCTGGGAGGTGAGGAAAGGCAGAATGCACTGCAACTTTCTGTGAATCCTAAAAGGAGCCAGCGACCTGGTTCAGCAGGCGAGGTGCCTGTTCATAAACCTGGCAACTGAAAGCCCACAGGGTGGAAGGAGAAAACTGACTGCTGAGAAGTTGCTCTCTGACCTCCACCCGCGTGCCGTGGCATAGATGTGTGTGTTCTCCCCTTTCTACCCCAAATAAATGTTAAAAATTAACAATTAAGGATGATTATTGAATTTCGTGGAGCACGATGCATACCATCACGACATAATTGAAGTTACCTTTTCCAAGTCCCTCCACTGTCAGTCAATTGTGGGCAGATCAGTGCTGTGTCCTTCATTCCCTGTTGGGCTCTGGCTACACTGCCAATGTATCTTACCCTTTCTTATATGCTCCTTATCTTACACCTCAATTAGAAATTTACAGAAAGAGTGTATACCTGAGATCTCTAAAGAATAACTGATTGAGAATGCAAATTTTAATAAACCAGTAAAATCTCATCTAAAATAATAGAGTGCTCTGAACATGGCACCAGTTTCCAAACAGTAGCAGAAGACAGAGAGGTTTCATTGGCTCCTCATATTGTACTCTCGCACTAATGATACTGTCAACCTAATTCATAATCCAAGGTAATGGAAAGAATCCAGTGAAGGGCTGGTGGGATGGCTCAGTAAGTACAAGCACTTGCCCCCTAAGCCTGGTGACCTGCCTTTGATCTTGTGAACCCTCATGATGGAGAGTTGTTCTATGAGCACTATATGCATGGAAATGCATGCTCACATGCTCAGAAGTGCATGGGCATACATGTATGCACACACATACACACATATAGGCACACATATATAGGCACATACATATAATACACATACATATATTTAAATCAACTTTAAAAAAATCCTCAAACTAAAATACTCAAAATGAGCCCAAAGGAGTGGAGACAAAAGAACTCAGGCAAAAAGATTAATAAGACCGTTTTGGAAGAAAAGTCTTAAAGGGTAGGGAAATACTGTGCTAGGTCTTAATAAACGGTGAGGGAAAAAAAGGCATGTGGCTCATGGGAAAAATAGTTCATCACCCAGTTATGAACTCTAATCTACTATAATGCTGCCAGGGGTCCAACAGTGGTATATAAAACACATGTGCAACCAGTTACTCTCTGAATAAGTTCCAAGAACTCATTGCATGAGAACTTTTACCACCAGATCTACACAATGGCCAACATATCACCATTTATCCAAGGTCTAGCAAGGATCTCAGGAGAAACGACTGCACTCAGAGAGTTTCTGGGGGAGGAACTGGACAAGGGAAGAAGAATCTTCCCATTTATGACTTTACTTACTGAAAAGCCACTTACAGTAAAACAGGAACCTGAATCTCCTACAACACAAGCATCCTAAAAGGAGTCTAGTAATCCACACGTGCAGAGGGACAGGAGGATGGCAGGGACATGGTTGCATTAAAGTAGGAAGGATGGGAAAAGAGGTGGATGGAGGCGGGGGAAGGAGAGAAGCAGAGCAGGTGGGGAGAAAGGGGGGTTAAAGTTATTTTGGTTGTGCATGGAAAAACTCCCAAAAAAGTAAAAATAAAAACAATTTTGCAAAAATTCACATTTCTTGTTTTAGCTGATCAGTAGCACACTCAGTAAGCAGCCCTGACGTTGTCTCGGAATTTCTATGACAGGTTGACACTGATTAGCAGTTGTTGACTTCTTTTCACGACTGTTCTTTGTAACGTGCTCCTAGAAAGAACGAATGTGTGTTTTTCCTAAGCTTGTAAGTAGAGGCAGATCTGTATGCACTCGATGGTGAGCTTCTAATTTTTCTCCCTCAAAGAGCTGTGCAAGATCCCACTGAGAAACCTGACAGTCTGTGGAACCCCACAAAGCAACAGCACACAGAGCTCCAGGCGGGCTGACGGTGGGCTTCCCTCACCATGATTGAGTGACACACTTAGCTCGAAGCCTCGGGTCGCTATGTCCTGCCATGTTTGGCTTCCTCAGAATAACACATAGGGTTTAGAGGAATAAACTCTAGGCTGTTTGTATTTTTGACATGTAATGAAGGCAAGTACGTGAGGACTCTGTGGCTTCAGAGAGGAGGAGAAGAAGGCCTTGTACCCATATGTGACCAATCTACATTTTTGATAGGCTGCTAATATGAAGGAATATAATGTAATATGTTATGTAATGTAGCTCAAAATAATTAAAACGAAGTCGTTTTAAAGATCCCATTTTATTGAACCAATTGATTATTAGCTAAAACAAGACATGCAGCACAACTTCCCTAACCTTCTTTGTAGCACATTGTGGCATCTTTGCTACTGCCTATATTTTAACTCCTATGTTCTTATTCCTGATTAGAGATTGGTGAAGAGTTTGAAGTTTTGAACTGGATACATCAGTGGATCGAGTATTTGGCAAGTGCTAAGGATAGATCCAAATGCTGGGTGTATTGGTATACTTTTAATTCCAGCACTGGAGCGGTAGAGAGAAGTGGACTCCTGGTGTTTTTCACTGGATAGCTAGTCTAGACTATTTGGTGACCTTCAGGATTTCCCCAAAGGAGGTAGAAAATGCTCCCAAGAATAACACCCAAAGTTGTTCTTTGGCACCACATGTGTTGGCACATGCATACCTCTCCACACACACACACACACACATACACACACACACACACACACACACACACACACACACACACACACACAAAGGAATTTGAGGCTATGCCTGTGTGCACATGCAGAGTGTAGCTTTTCCTAATGAGATGAATGCAATTGTGTGCAAACATAGCACATTAAATAGTAGCTATCTTTGTTCTGTGTGTCTTCTATTTTACTTTAGTTTTCTTGACACAGCATCTTGACATGTGGTGGGATTACCGAAAAGACACTAGTGCGCTATGCTCAGGAAAATGTTCTAAGCAGAAAAAAACAAAATTCTATAATATTTTCATTAAAAACTTGAAAACCAAGTACTGTGGTATATATACAAAGAAATGGGTTGGAGTGGGGTGGATGTCAAACACTCAAAGATTCGTTTCTCTGTAATCCAGTCTCTTAAGCACACTGAGATGATTTCTATTCTATGCTTCTTTGACTCCCCTGAATATCTTATGTTGAAAGCAGGTGAACAAAGAAATATATATCAAGCCAAAATAAAAACGATATTCAAAATGGCTTGATAACTGTGTTTGTGTGACATGTTGCTTTATATCCATTCGATTATTTAATCCTGAACTTTGGGCTCTGGCTGGGAAGAGCATGCCACAGAGAACAGTACATTTCAGTGGCCCTGAGTGCCCCCACAATCTTGCTATTGAGTCATCTCATTCAGAGTTTTCAACATCTTTGTGTCCATCAGCCCCTCTTCATCTTTAACACAGGGATACTTGGACAACTTCTTTTATGAGGTTGGAAGGAAGCACTGGTTTGAGTTGGAACCAGTCCACTGACCCCTACCAAATTCCTTCTACCTAACAATGGCTATTCTACTCAGATTATTAATATTTTCCACCTGACGGGATATGAGTCACCTAAAAATCAAACCTGTGGGTTTGTCTGGGAAAGACTTTCAAATTTGATTAACTGAGGTGGTAAAGCTCAATGGTGTATAAAGCGCTAGTTAGCTGAGTACCAGCATTGCCGGACTCTGCTTTCTCTCTGCCGCCTCATGCTCCACTTGGTTCTGTGACTTCCCTTGCAGGATGGACTGTATTCTCAAAATGTGATCTTGAGGAAAACCCTTTCATCCTAACACACCTGTCTTGCCAGGCACTTAATTACAGAAACAAGAAGCAAACAAATACACCTCCTCGTTGTCCTTAGAAATCCTCATTACACCAATGTTTCACAGCCTAGTTCCTTCATCTTATATTGGTACATCCCGAAATGAAACTTAGTGATCTAAAACCAACTGGCATTTTAATATCTATAGGGTCTAGTTCAGTGAATTGTTATTTATAAAGTATCTGATTATATTAACCAGAAAATAGCCAATTCTAAGGCAGCAGGTGAAGCAGCCGTGCTAAGTGCCAGAAGAATTAGAGAAGCCATGGAGTGGAAGATGATCATATGCAGCCAACACTGGCTCAATATATGTATGGCAATCTTGTAATCAAGTCCACAGTAGTTCAGTCTCCCATTCCCCCTAACTTATTAATGAAAAAATATTTTAACCAGAACCAAGATGAAATTTAGTAAGCCATAAACACACAGAAGGACATGGACGTTGAAGGGAGATAGGTAGCAAATAAGTTACTAGAACATAAACTTATGTTTTCTGGATATAAGACTTAATTAAGGTGAAGCGCCTTCTTTGAAGCTTGGGTTACTTTTCCAAGTACAAAGATTATGCTCTTAAATTCAACCTTTTACTTCTTAATATAGAAATACTCAAGGCAGTGTGTGTATCAGAATGTTTTCCTTGGTTAAACCACATTGATAAATACCACAAAACCATTCTAGTAGCAACACAAATCTATTATTGAGCTACAACTTGATGAGAATTCATAAAATATTACTTTATCCAAGGAACTCTGTATACTCTGTGCTATTACTGAGAAATGTATTTCAAAATTATAAGTACAAAGTAACGCCAGAGTGGAGATACTCACCTGCAGTCCTACTACTCAGGAGGATCAAAACTCTAAGCAGTGTGAGACAACATAAAGATATACTGCTTTAAAAAAAGATAAGATGTTCCCTTAATATTAAAATACACAAATAACAAGCTTAAATATCTAAGGGAAAAAAATCTCACGTGAAGTATTTACTTTGGGAGTTTTTATATACCATGTAAATACACAGCATCAGCGTCAGACTGTGGATGACATTAAAGGATCAGCAAGAAGATCTGACAATTCCAGGCTGATTCATTTATTATCAACAGTTATGTCCCTTCATTTTCAATATTTCTTTTTCACTATTGGTTAGAAAAATCTTGTTTTCAAGAGGGAGCCATTAGTCAGAGACTCATGGGGGGAAAGTGTTTCCATTTAATGACATAACAGTAGCAATAGTGTTACTAACAAAAAAGGTATATTTGCATTTTTATTTGATCTTCAGAGGGGCTTCTCAGGAATGATAATCCCAGAGAGGTCTCTATTGTCACTGTCTTTGACTCCTAATAAAGCCCAACTCTGACAAATGGGCAGTATGAAGGGAAGGGAATTTCCTAATTGCTGTTAGCCCTTTAATTTAATTAACTAATAATTGAATGCATATGAGTAATATTCAATAATATCACATAATACTGTACATAATACATATTTGTGATAAACATGGTATAGGGACATAAATACCATGTAGTTTATCAAACATATTTTATATACATATACAAATGTTATGTAATTTCATAGATTATATGTACATGAATGAGTAGCATATAATTGTATAGACAAGTACAATATTACATGGGATGTATATTAAATATCTATCATATATGGATGTTTTTAAGCACATGCTGCATATCTAATGCAGAGATAATGGGGAATGAATTGCAGGAGGTAAGGAATGGTACCTTTATCTTTTAGTTGGTTGATGGTTCCAGCTCTGGGCACATTTATAGAGAACTAGTAGTTGAATTAATGTAAGAGCGAACTGCAGGAATTTATCTAGTTGATAGAGTATGGCCAGCCATGGTGGGTGAGACTATTCCCTAGGTAAGTGAATAAAATAAGTAAATAAAATAAAACTGTTTTGGAAAGTTGGCATTCTTCTGTATACTTAGCCAGACATGCTGGGCTGGGAAGTAGAGATTGTCCCTCTCTCAACCATTACATGGATATCATACACCATTTTCCTCAGCCCCTTGGTGATGGTAAATGCTCTCCTGCCTGCTGGACTAAGAACTTGAACTGGACAATCATAAGAGAAAATAAACTCCTGTTTTTTAAAGCTGTTTTGTCATGATTTAATCAGCAGCCATAAAGATAATTACTATAGAATTTGGTGCCAGAGAAGTAAGGTGTTTCTGGTGTATCTGCATTATGTGGACTTTATTACTTTTTGGAGGATTATGGTAATGTTTGAAGACACTGAAGTGTGTGTTATAAAGACCATATATTTTGTGGGCCACTTGGAAGATAGTAATGTGACAGAGTTGTGAGTTATTTGGGCTGAGATTGTGTTGAAGGGAACAAGGGCTTTGGCAATGGTGAATTTAAAAATAATGGACTGGTTTGCTTGATGGAGGAGAGCTGTGTTGGCAGCTTTGAAACTCTGGATGAGGAAAGGGCAGAGAACAGGGCAGTTGTTGACTCTGTGAGTATCACTGAGGAGAAATCTAGGACTTTCCACTGGGATGGTGGAAGACATGAATACCACTACATGGAGATCGGGTGATTTGAAAACCCTGATTCCTTCAAGTGACATAAGCCTAAATTGAAGCATTTCCTGTCCTTTGAAAATGTTGACTGTCTAGAAAAGGGCTTTCCCAGAGTCAGTGTGCAAAAGTTGGTACAGCTGTGGCTCCAGTGGATCAAGCTACATTTCAGCCTTGCTACAGAATTTGTCAGCTTCAACCTGGTGTTACTAGTTTTGATGCATAATTTAGAGGTTCATGGAGAGCAGGTGAAGTTTGTCATCTTCTGGACTTTGATCATGATTTGATATTTTCTTACTGTGTTACTATGCTGTGATTTTGATGTTTTATCCTTGCTTAAGTGTTTAACATATATTTATTTTGATAGACTGTTATTGTCAAGAGATTTTGAAATTCAAAATGTTGGAACTGAACTTTTAATGTCAGAACATTTAAAAATTTTTCTATGAGAAGTTTGAGAATTTTTAGAATAAAGTTAAATATTTACACCATAAAATAAGTTTAACACCTGTGGGGACAAGGAATAAAGGTTTGAAAGTGTGTTGCTTTTGTGTCAAGTTGACAAGGGGTCATCAGTACAGGTATCAACTTGATAGCTGAGGATTTCAACTGTGGGCACATTTGTAGAGAATTAGTAGCTAAGCCAAGAATGAACCTATAGGAAATTATCTAGTTGTTGGGAATGGAGAGGTACAGTGCCCCCCACTGGACTCAGCCATCGAGGTGCAGAAGCAGATTTGAAATCCTGGTGGCAGCACTTGATCAGGCATGCTGGGTTGACAAACAAGGAATGTTTCCTCAGCCATCGTGGTGATGGTGCATATTGTTCTCCCAAACTCAACTAAGAACTGTAACTTGATAATTGTAAGAGAAAATAATCCCTTTATACCCTTAAGCTATTTTGTAATGATTTTATCAGCAACCATAGAGGCAAACTGCTGCAACTTTGTCACTGCAAAGAGAAATTTAAGATAGGCGTAAACTTTACCACATTGTATAGGACAGAAAAGCCCCAAACCATAAAGAGAAGTGCATCCCAGTGCATTCCACCACGCATAACAACAGAAATTCAAAGGGACCTCACTTCACCTAAAAACGCAACCAAAACCACAGTTCCCATCTGGAATGGTGCCTTTCATTCCTTCTTTGCAGATGAGTCTGCTGGGACTGTCTTTCTCTCATGTCTTCCCATTTACTCTTCTGGCTACCGAGAGAGTGGTCTTCCTCCCACATGTCCCCACTCCCCTCAAACCATCCACTTCTGTGAAACCTGTCTTCGCTGCAAAGTCAGAGGCGTATTCAACCCCATCTGCCTGTCTGTGTCCCAGCTCAGTTTCCGGCACTGACTGACAGCCTTTTCAGCTGAGTCTTGTGACACTTATGGGCGCCAAGACATCTCAATCGCTTTGCTGAATGAATTGTAAGGTGTTCTCTCTTGCCTCGATCAAATGCTGCCACCAGGATTTCAAATCTGCTTGTGCACCTCCATGGCTGAGTCCAGTGGGGGGCACTGTACCTCTCCAAGCTGTTCTTGAACTCCTCAGTCTCTGCTGCATAGGACAGCGTCCACCTTACAGCGCCCTGCCAGCTCACCAACCGACTGCCTGGAGACCAGACCTGAGGATCCATGTTTCCCCCAGTGCTGCACGGGTGTTTAACACAGAGGCATGGTCCCTCGAACAACACATGTCGAAGGAACAAATGAGAAATAAACACAACACTTTAGCAAGACAAAAATAAAGCCTGAACACGTGGGGAGAAGGGTGGGGGGGCTGACACTCCGGGAGGAAGCATCTGAAAATAAAGAGAAACAAGCACCCCCTTCCTCTGACATCACGCTTGTCACATTCAGCAAAGTCAGCAGAAGCCTCAGCATTCTAGGCTACTTGGCTAAAATTATTTCATTAAAACAATTTCAAAACTTCTTGCATGTGTTATCTAAATATGCCTCAAAAATAGCTTCATGCTTTTCAGATTTAAGCATCTCCATTTTTCTGCATAGGGAGAGTGCAGACCAAAATATCAAGCAACTAACAGAAAACTCAGTCCTGTGATCAAAAATCTGCCTGCGAGAACTGGCTGCTTCTGACTGTACCAAGCACATCCTCATCCCAAAGCTGCATCCCCAAGGTTGAGTCCAAATGAAGCAGAAAGACATCAGCAGATCTTGTCACACAGCAAACTTTGAGGGTGAGGAGAGTCAAAGCAAGTAGAAACCAGTCAGTTCCAGTCAGTGTTCATGGATCGCAGCGGAGTGAAGATCACAAAACAAGAGCTGTTGCAAAGAAGTCAAGAGGACTGGAGAGAAGGGCTCTGAAGCCAGAGTCATTGCTGAGAGTGTCTGATCTCCATATTGTTGGACTGTAGTGTCCAATTCTCGGTAGCAAGAATGCCTATAATCCATAAGGCTCTGAACATGTAATCAAACACTAAAGAACATTGTTCTTGACTTAGAGAGACTTTCACATACTGCACAGGAGATCACAGGCAATCTATTTTTTCATCTTGAGGTTTGACTCCCACTATCCACATCTTCCAAGGTTGTAACTAGTGTATAAAGAGATTCAAGATACACAGTATGGGAGAATATTAAAAATTAATAAGTGTTCTACAAAGACAAGAAAATGACAAGCTCTTCAAGTATATTGTAGATTCATAGGGTTGCTTGAAAACTCAGTAATATTACATATAAATTGTAAATGTTTTATCATTTTACTACCACTTAAATAACTATCAGCACTTAGAGCCAGAACATTCCATGCTCATTTGAATGTCAATGCCAATTGTTAGTATACAAATTAATATGTGAAATCCACTGTAAAAGAAAAGAATTCCTTTTTATTTTGAACACAGATGGTGCAAAGATTTAATGCATCTACTGCAAATGCTCACTGGAAATGGCACAGTAGGTATTTTATCAGAAAAGCTGCTTCTCTGTTTTATTATGTTTATACTGTGACACTGGAAAGCAGACAGTCTATCATCACAAAGCAGTGGAGGATCAGTTACATCAAGTTACCTTGGACGGTAAAATAATGAAACTGACTTCTTTCAGCTAAATTCGAGGATCAGGGTTCTAGGGTCTATTGTAATGCAGTGCGAGCTGTCTCATTTCTGTGGCACTGTGGCACTACAATCCACAGCCTTGAGCCTTGCTTAGTAAATGAATACCCATGAATCACTCCTCTTTCCACGCAGAAGTGCAAGGGCCATTTCACAACAAACACTGGTGGAAAGAGGACTTAATTTTAGAAACTAATAAACACGGTTTAGGTTTTGAAATGCTTCCATTCCAGGTTTGGAAACCTCTGAATTGTTCCCACTGAAAACATTTTAAAAGAAAATGATGACGTAAAAGTAGCAGTAACTCAGATGGGAGGAATAAAATCAAACCTGAGAGCAGGCTGATAGAAAAGTGAGTGGAATCTCTCTAGCCCCTGGCACAGGGAGGCATATCCAAGTAACAGGTGACGGATGTTTAAGCGGAGCCCATCAAATGTACAACCAAAGAGTACACCCAACGATAAAAGACAAAAGATGTTTTGATGTGAGAAACAGAAGTGTATTTATGGAAACTTCTGGAATCTAAGAAAGTCGTCCATTTTTTACAGGGACACATGGACGAGGTGTAACTGAAAACTACCCAAGGATCACAGCCCCTTTTACTCACTCAAGTAAGAACTCTTTAAGAAATCTGTGCTTTCATCAATATGCCTTATAAAATACTATTGTAAGCATGATAGATTTGATAGGAAACTAAGAACTACATGTAGAAAGCAAATGCCTTGAGAAGGTCAAAAGAATGATACTGAAAATTACAGTCTCTTCAGTCACATGAACACTGACAAAAAAAAATCAGTGAATAATTTTCCTCTTCAATATACTGATTTCAAATGCACACAGATACATACACACAAACATGTACACACACAAAATATTTATGTGATGTCACAGGGATAGTTGAACATGCCTTTCTGAAATACAACAGAGCCTTTACATTTGTATGCTATAGTTATGTAATGTCTGACCATTTGAAGGCACAGATTTCTGGTATTTGTGAATAACTATTGTGGTTAATAATAACTAGGTAACTTTTGGAATTTTTATATTGTCTGTTTTATTTTACCTTGCATTAAAAATTTCCATCAAAATTTACTCGTAAGGGAATTGATTTTTCGAGTTGTCATAAGAATGTAAAATTCAAATCAGAAAGTGACTGGCAAATACAACATACAGCAAAGAAACTAGTCAGAGGCACAGCAAGACTTATTGTCACACAGGGAGCTTTCAGGCAATCTCACTGATTAGAATGTGTCTTATTAGGTAGGCAATAAAGCAAAAGATCTGAAAATCCTAGGGACTTGGCTTGTCTCAAGGGGCTATCATCTGGGATGACAAAGAGGTCATTATAAAAAATTAGACAATCTGCCAACATTTCAAAGGACTTTTGGAAATTTTAACTGACATACATGATAAAAGTTTTATATCTCTATAAAATTTTGAAATAGATACAGAAAAAAATGACAGCTGGAGAGATGGCTCAGTGGTTAAAACTCTGCCAAGCAATAGAAGGTCCTGAGTTCAGATCCCACGTAAAAACACCAGGCATAACAGCATTGGCCCGCGCTTTGGACCCTGGTGAGCCCAGCCTGGAAAATCCCAGTGCCAAGCAAAAAAGGAAATAGAAGCAACCCAGGATGATTCCTGCAGTCAGTCATGGTCCTCTGTATGGACACACAGTGCCCTCTGACACACACACACACACACACACACACACACACACACACACACGCGCGTGCGCACACACAGAAAAATTTATATCTTACTGCAAAGTTTAATCTTAACATATAGGTTGGCACTGTCATGCACTAGGCACATTATAAATTGGGAGATTATCCCAAATAAGAACATTTAGAACTTACTCCAATTCCCAATGAAATGTTCCACAATTTTTCAAAGGCAATGATTCAATTCTACAATTTAATATTCACTGAAATTATTGTATCTGGTGGACTGTCACTACTCTGATATTTATTGCATGAAAATGAAATGCTCAGTGGTCGTGGGAATTTGTCATATTATTTTATGTAGTTAAGTAAGTTGGCAACATTCCAGTAGTGGTATTTTAATGAACAGTGCTGTGAAATGAATGTTCATGGGGTCTGAACATTTGTAAGTGAAACCCAAGCCCCGGGAATAGCAAAAAGAGTTGCGATCCTGGACAGGTGACTAGGTCGTATCAAGGACCCTGCATGAATGGGATCAGTGCCATGTTAGGAGGTCTGATGGTACCAGTGGCCACTACTGTCACGAGGACACAAGAAGAACGCTGACCTAGAGCAGGAATCCTCGCTAGCGACGTGCCTGCCCCTGGATGTTCTGGAGACTTGCTGCTGTTGAATCATCCACATTTCACAATCACGACTATTTAATACAAAATTTACAACCAACGGCTCTTTAACTCAAGCCTAAAAATCTCACGCTTTCTCTGTAAGGTACATCATTATTTTCTTGTACTTAGAGAAAAACAACTGTGGTGTTTTATCTGTACACTCATGGGCACATTACATGGTGAAAATGACACCCAGCGGAACATGGCTTTTAAAACTGGGCTATCTGGACTGTGAACAGGACATGCGTAGTACTGTGTCAGTTACTCTTTCTCTGCTGCAGTGAGACACCCCTGGGGCTCAAACAACGTAAAGGAAGAAAGGGAGATTTATTGAGCATACAGCTCCAGAGGGGAACTTCATGGTGGGAAGGCAGCCTAAGTCACTGCAGACATCATGGAGGCTGAGAGCCTGCAAGCTCAAGAGCAGACCAGCCGAATCAGAGTGGTGAGTGTCAACCTCGAGGTTCAAGCCCTGTGGCTGCCTTTCTCCAGCTTGGCTCCACCTCCTAAAGTGCATGGCTTTCCCAAACAACTAAAGCCTGAAGGGGGCAACTCAGATCTCAAACAAGACAAGTACGCATTGCACGATGAGTTTGGAAAACCATCTTTTGGACAACCAGCTGGGCAGAAACATGTCTCCATGTGGTACATGACTGCAAAACACTTTTGATAATAATTTTGGAGATGCAAATGCATTTTAACAAGCACTCAAGCTCAAAGTATGGATTTGCCAACAAGATTACATGAATAAAAGTAGACAGAAGACTGTCACTTTCAACTGAGGACTACAGCAAGTTTCACAGTAGTTCTGGTCTCTATCAATCACATGGTATTCTGGGTTTCAATTATCAACAGCAAAACCATATTAAGAAAAGGCAAGTGGCTCAGGGGAAAAAGAGGGATGAAGGGCTTCACCAGTTATGCACACTGCAAGCTACTACTACTCTGGTAGGAAGAATCCAGGGGAGCAACAGTGGTATGTAAAACCCATGGGTAACGAATTACTCTCTGAATAGGTTCTGAACCTCCTCCTACTGTCAGAAAGCTCATGCCTGATACTTGTAACACTATTCAAATAACAGCAGAAGGGAAGAAAATGGACACTAGACAAGAACAGATGTGTGAGTGTTAATTCTAAAAACTTGATAACAAACCACCATCTAAATACTTCTTATTTAGCTCTTAGATAAGAAAAGGACTCAAGGCTGGACTATGATGTATCCTATACAATAGGAAACTAGTGATAAAGAAAACCACAACTTGGCAGAGTGCAAATATCAACAACCCTGGAATGATCGGTCCTAATCAGGCCATCAAAATCTTCTTTTACCCTAAGGTTCAGGGAACATTGTGGAAGAGGAGGCAGCAACACTGAAAGAGCTAAAGGTGGGGAGGGGTACTTCTGGTTAACATACCTCAGTCAAAACAGGGCTGCTGTAGTAGGAGCTCACTGTACTGATATCTTCTTCCACCAGATCTACATAATGACCAACATATCAACATGTCCCCAAGGAATAGCAAGGATCTCCAGAGAAATAATTACATTTAAAGAGGCAGGAATTGGGGCAGGTGCTGGACAAGGAAGAGGAACCTCCCCACTTGTGACTTTGCCCACTGAAGAGCCACGTATATCATAACAGAGACCTGACTCCCTTACAAACACAGACACCCTAAGCGAGTGGGAGGGACATAGTTGGATTAAAGATAGGAGGGGAGGGTGGGAGAAGGAGATAAATGAAAGGGGTTTAGGGCGCTAAAATCAACTCATTTTATTTGTATATGAAAAAGTCTCAATAAAAATGTAGATATCTATAAAAAGAAAATATAAAATGGAAAATTCCAGAAACAAACAATATATATGTATTAAATTACATGAATTTCTACTTGAATGGTATAATAGAACTCATGTCTTTCTCTTCCATCCTGTTCAGGACATGAATCAACCCCTTGCTCAATATGTCCACACTTATAGTCACTTCATCTTCTCAATAATATTGGCTGTGTTCAAGTGATTCTGATCTACATAATGATGGCCCTAAAAGCAGAAGGGTATGGTACCGAGGAGGTACCAGTGCATAACACTGGAAGGACAGATACATTTCTGATGCAATGCGACAGCACTCGAGGTAACAGAGGAAAATCACAGAATACACAGTACTGAGTGCTATTTACAGTTTAAATATCTATGGAGTCTTAAAATGTAACCCCATGCATGGGGGAATATTATAATTACAGAAAAGTCAGACTGTGGAGTCTGTGAGCTTGTATGGTGGGTAAGGCAGCTGTTCACAAACCTGACACTCTGAGTTTGAGTCCCTGAAGCCCACATGGTAGACAGTGGAAAGAGAAAACTGACTTTCAAAGTTGACCTGTGACCTTCACACATGCACTACAGCATGAATGCACATTCATATTCTTTCTCTCTCTGTCTCTTTCTCTGCTCTTTTGAAAGAATTAATGGATAAACAAAATATTTAAAAAGTGGAGACCAAGAGCTAGCTCAGCAGGTAAGATGCACTCTTTGCAGAAAGACTAAGTCAAAAAGAGGTGGCTGACAGTCAAACTGGAGATTAATAGAAACAACTGGTTTATGGGGTCCATTTCTAAAAAGCCAATGCTCTCCCTGTTCAAGACAAACTTTTAATGACTGGCCTTGGAGGAAATTAATATCCATCTCAATCTATCTCATCAATTTAGCAGCAAGGAGGGAGGACAAAACTTTTCTCCCTTGACAGTTCTGTGGCCTGCATATTGCTTCATCACTAATCATGATACTGAAGCTTACGAGTTGAATAATTCTCTACAGAATCATTAAGGACAAGGGACAGAACGTCCTACCATTTATCTTTTCCTCTGTTAAATGAACTGGATAAATAACAAGCAATGTGGGGATGTTTTGCTACTTGTGAATTACAACAATGCTTTTCTGTCTCTGAGAATGGATTGTTTCACCCCATAACAAAGAGCACATTCATTTTCACAAACACTTCCTCATAAATGAAAATAGGGAAGATTTCTTTTAATTGGGGTTGGCATGACTTTTGCATCTATATTATTATGTGGTCTTATGGCCTTTAAACACATGTGGCCACATGGATGAATGTTATACACAAAGAAAACAATTGTTATCCATAATTTTTTTCTTTTTCCCCCAATCATATAAGTTTGATAGGTACCCCAGTCCTCTCCCTCCCTCCACCCCTCCCAGTTCCACCTTGCCCTCTCCCTCCCTTTTCCCCTTTCTTTCACCCTTCTCCCTCCCCTTCTCCCAGTGCTTCCTCCTTTCCCCCCTCTCATTCCCTGGAGCATCCTTTTGTGTGAATGCCAAACCTCTGAGTCCTCTACCCTGATGAGAGGCTCCCTTTTAGTATGGGAACACTATTATGACTGTTAATCCCTTGCCTGTTAAGATCCTACTGCCTGTGATCCATGCTAGACTTTGGGGGGTCACTGACATGTCAGTCATTGTGCAGGTACTGTGTTACCCATAATTTTAATCTACTCAATTTGCTTATTATAAATGGGTGAATATTATATAATTATATATTCAATGTCAAAATTGTGATATTTTAATTGAATCTTATAGAGTTCTTAGTCATTTAATAGGTGCAAAATACTATCCATTGTCACTATCTCTGAAAGAGTTCTCTTTATTTCCAGTGGCAGAACTATTAAGAACTTAATTGTTGGAAATATTTTATCCTTTTTGGCATATGTGAATACTTTAAAATATTTAGCAGTGATAATGTGATGCTGCTTCTCTGCAGTTTAAGTCAGGGAGCAGCAGACTTGGTATTTGATTAGATTTGAGGTACATGTGCGGGCAATGAGACCCTTTTGCAAATCTTCAGCTATGTCATGGTGGTGCCACAGAAGTGATATCTGGGTGTGAATGACTGAATGACCCATGTTCTGCTAAGAATTCACTCTTATTTGCAGTAATTTCTGAATGTCATGGATATTACACTTCTTTTGCATCTTTTCAGTTCCCTGGAAATATGAATCTGAGTCTTTTCTCACAGGTCAAAGAAAACCAGGCAGAGCAGACAGGATTTTTGCTCTAGCTGTAAGCTACAGGACCCAATTTAAGCCACTTGCAGGTCTAAGCAGGGGCCATGTGAGGATCTCTTTATGCAGGACTGGCAAAGTCCTTCCTGAGAGTCTTCGGGGAGAGCTTTTCACAGACCATTTGCCATCTTTAAATCCAATCAATGATGGATAGTTTTAATAACTTGAAATATAATGGTACTCCATGGGTGAAATTAGTGACATGTTGGCATTACACATGGTATAAAAAGGCACTCATAGTTCCTATGAGTGGTCGGTATATAGAGCTAGCTGGTAACCCTTTCATAGGCTTTTAGCTTGAGTGAGTGTCACTCTGGAACTCAGTCTGTATCCTGGATCAATGAATATGAGCAATGCACACCTGACAGCACTGTGTCAGTACAAGACAGGCGAAAGCCATCCTTGCTTTCTGGCTTCATCTCATCTTACAGATTGGAATCAGCCCTTTTGTGTAGTAGCATAAATACTATACAGAAGTTCACAGGTATGGTTGAATGTGCTCTGAAAATGGCTTTCTGTTCACTAGATCTATGGAGTTCACTGAGAAGAAGTGTGAAAACCTCAGATTTTAGTTCCGCTTCATGCACATTTCCCTGCCCAGAAGAAATGCTGGGCCCCAACTACATGGTCTAACAGCCTACCACGGCTTGCTCTTAGCTTGCGTTTCCTCAGTGAACCACCATGCAGAGTTTCTCCCATAATTACTGGGACAGTATTGAAGGAAAAAGCAGATAGCATCTGCTTATAAGTCCCTGCCTTATAAGACAAGTTCTACTACCACACTCCCTGTTAAATATTGAGAGCAAAGGTACAAATTTATTAATATAATACAATCTTAAAGAACTGGTTGTAGTTTCTTAACCCAAGGAACTTGAAACCTTAGTGTGACCTCTTAATCTCAACAATCTAAGGTTATATTTTCACACGTGGCAGAGATATTTTTAGTGGTGTTGTTTAGATAAGGAGTTGTTAGAGAAGGTCTTTTTTAGCAACGATAACTGAAGGTGAAATCTGAATGACAGAGGGAATCAGCCATCTAAAAAGCCAGATGTTCCATGTGGAATATGGTTAGTAGCTCTTTCTGGAAGATTTGGCTGTTTTCAGAACAGAAAGAATGCTAAGATATCTGAAACATGGAAAGACTTGGTCATGAACTTGAGTTTTACTACAAAATAATGAAAAATTTTTGTGGCCTTAAACAGAAAAGAGTCAGACTGGGCGTATGGTATATAATCCATGCATTTGGGAGTCTAAGGTAGAGAGGTCATGAGTTCAAGGATAGCCTGGAATAAAAAACAAAACAAAACAAATGTTCTTTCATTTAAATGGCACGCCAGATGCCAATAGGCTTGAAGATCATTGGCGATGGCCCTTTCTCTCAGAGTCAGCAGTTTGTACAGCCAGAAAATGAAACTACTGGAGTCTGAATACTCTCCAAAGAAATGGCATCTGTGTCATGGGTTAAGACATACCTCCCGGAACTGCACCAAAGGTTATTACTTGATAACCATCGAAATTTTATAAAATTACAATCCAGCTAGAGGTTTTCTGATAAAGATATACCATTGTCCTCTCCCTCAACAGTTAATCCAAATGAGCCTGTCAATCACGTGGGCAGTGAAATGCCCTTCAGGGGAAGCTGTCAGTCCTAAGGACTTCAAAATACTCTAAAGTGTAGGCAAAATATATGCTGGCACAATGTTCTGTCTGGCTGTTGCCTGTGCACACTGTCTGATAGTACATCGATCTGTGGTGACCATGGTCCACCCTCACATCTTGAGAGCACATCACATCAGTCTACAGAGAACTAGAATCTCAAGTGAATTATTTCACCAGAGATCACAAGTACCCAAAAGGCAAGGCAAAGACAGAGGGATATCCCAGCAAAATAGAAAGAAGCTAATTAAAAAAAAAAAATTCCTGGTTCTGGACCAATTAGAAGATAGTGCCCAGGGAAACAAAGTGTAGAGAAGGAAACTCAGGGATGCTGAAGATCAGAGATACTTTTAGCTTAGCTTTGGACAAATGTAGTAGAGAAAGAGAAACTTTGCCACACCCACTTACAACACACTTCCAAAACTCCCAAATAGTATTGCCCATGCCGATGGGAACGTACAGGCCACCTGAAGGTGGTGAGCGTGAATGAAACTGTCTCATCAATTCAGTATATTCAGAAAAAGTAAATGGCACCTTCTTCTTTGTCTTAGTCTTATACACTTCACTTAAGGAGCCTTGCAAATGAATAAGGGACTGAATTTCAATATGGAGACAAATTTCTTATCCAACTGGGACACACACAATTTCAATTAAAATGCTACTAAAAATAGTGCCTTCATCACTACAAAAATGAAAGAACTATAAAATACAAGTCATTATTCAGACCAGTTTTTGAAACATAAAGCTTTGGAAAATTTATAAATAAACCAATTTATCCTAAAATATAAAATGAGGGCTGGAGAGGTGGCTCAGGGGTTAGGCCTCTGCCTTGCAGGCGGAGGGTCCTGAGTTCGGATCCCAGATCCCACGTATAGACGCCAGGCGGAAGCGGGGGCGGCCTGCGCTTCTGGTCCGGGTAGGGCGGAGCCTGTGAATCCCGGGGCAGAAGGAGGTGGAGGCGTCCGTGGTGGTTCCCGAATTCGTCCGTGGTTCTACACACACGCATGCGCACACACATACATATGCACACACACAATTGAATAAATAATAATAATAATAATAAAAATCTAAAGTATAAAATGAGAACCATTCAACCTAACATATCAATAGGTATACTGTGTAACTTTTGCCTCATGATATGACATTATTCTGTTATTAATTAAATTTCAGTGCAGCATGTATAATGTGTATGTACACACATACATCTGAGCAAATGTACTTGTAAGAATGGAACCCAGATGAAACTCATTGGACCACACATGTCAAAAGACGTGAAAGTAGAGGGAGACAGGTAGGGAATAAAAAAGGTTGTAATGGGAAAAAGAGGGGGATGGGATTGTGGATTAAGATGTGAAAGCATAAATTCACTGTATTTGCATATGAAACCTAAAGGGAATAAAAATTAAATTAAAAATAATAGCTTTTTAAAAATGTGATAAATTATGTCAACTTAATCAAATCATTGACTACAGAATATGTTTGCAGTGCATGGTCGTGATATTCAGTACTGGGACAATAAGCTCAGGTTTATAATATGGAATAGTTAGTAGGTCAATTAAGCCAAGGCAGAGGCCAAGAGATCTCTGGAAGATCAATGGAGAATCAGGGTGAATGATAAGCAAAGTAGAAGGCAGGGATGCAGAGAATCAGAAATGGAATAGGTAAGAGAACCAGGGCTTAGCAACTGATTGGCTGTGAAAAGTGAATAAAGAATAGAGGAAGAGCCCCATCTCTTCCATTGGATAGAGGGGATGACTTACTCATCTGCAGATTAAGAAAGAAAATGGAAAGGGAGGGAAAGTGGGAAGCACTAAGAAAGGAGATCAGCCATGGTATGTGCTCCAGGTGACAAAAACACTAGGCAGAGAACGACCTAAATTACTGAAAAGAGAACACAGCCAACCTCCTGCAAGTTTTCCACATTTACCTTTCACAGAGAGATACAACAATCTCAATGATACAGTGAAGGGACAGGAGGGGACAGGAAGAGAATATTTAAAGGACTGCTCGAGGTCTCAAGTCCTTTGCCTCTTCCTTGCATGTATTTATCATCAATTATTATAATTGATACTAACCTAAGATATTTAATTAGTTCCTTATGAAGTCAGAAACTACAAAGGTGAGTGTGAAGTGAGCATCATGCACCAAAGGGTGAATTTAACCCATAGAGGCAGTTTTCTTGTTTAGTCTACTCCCATCTCTCCTTCAGAAGAGAGTTGCCTTGATGATATCTCTGGACTAATATGAGTTTTATCCAAATCACTTACATTCTGGGTTTTAAAATTGTGTGTGTGTATGTGTGTGTGCTTCTTACTATATGTTCTGAAAATTAACATTTGAGTTGAAGTTATAATTATTAAAGATAACCATACTTACTTTAAGGGGTTTCCGGTTTATTATACAGTCAGTGACTTAAACAATAAAATCCCAGGGATGGGAAATGCTCAGAGGATAAGGTACTCGGCTGCCAAGCCCGAGGACCTGATTTCAGGACTCCAGATCCCACATAAAGGTGTATAGCATGGAGACTGTCTGCAATCTCAGTATTCAGAAACAAGAACGAGGAATCCCCAGGATACCTGGCTAGCTGGCTTAGCCAATTGGCAATCTCTGCGTTTGATTTAGAAAGCCTGCCTTAATAGAAAGTCAAGAATAATTAGAGGACAACCAACATGCCCTTTATGCCTCCAGATGCACATTGTACAAATACACCCACAAGCGTATGAACAAGCATGCACATAGCCACACACCCACATAACACGCACGCATGAAATGCATATGTAAAAAAAATAAAAGGGGACAAAAGGCATTGAAACCCAACCTGATATTCTGAAATGTGCTTGGAAAATAAGCTGTGGTAAACATATCAGCAGGGAGCCCTCTCTCAATCTGCACTGTGCCCACATTTCTGCGTCATCCTCCACTGGCAGCCTTTCATTCCGCTTCCTGTGGACTCAGTGGTGCCAACAGTCAATAGACACATCAGTTGAATAGAAGATTATTCTAGAAAGAAAATTCTCATATCTCGGGAAATTTTTAAGACATACAACAGAGCCAGGGAGCTAAAAAAAGAAGAGATAAGTTCCCAAAATAAGAGTCTTATTGAACCAGTGAGCCAGAGAGGGAGAAAGGCCCTACTGAAAGCAAGGAGCTACTTGAAATACAAGGATGCAGACGACAATGCACACCTCTCCTGCTGAGAGAACACTCGAGAAGCTGGTGGAGACAGCTCTGCGCCAGTTCACAGTGGCTCTTCAAAGATCCTCTCTTTCACTGACATCATGGCACACAATCCAAAGGCAGTTGTTTTATCAAACAGATGTTCGTATTTGGCTAAACAGTCTTGTGATTACCTGAGAGCCAGTCTGTAAAGACTAATCCACTGGAGTGTCTAAATGAACTGTCAGAATTCTGAAAAGTGCTTTTAAGATAATCATGGGCCACAGGTGGAGATTTCTCCTTTTTATTTGAAGGTGCCACAGGCAAAATACATCTGCAACCAGTACATGTGCACATATATTCCACGCTGAGCTAAAAGATGTCATGGAGCTTTAAATAGTCATCACTGGATCTAAAATTATTTTACCTTTCATTAGTCAGATAAATTATCTTAACTTTTTATTTTAAAAAAGACCAGGACTGGTGGGAGAAGTGACTAATCTCAGAGAGGACAACTCGGTTAGCCTGGTCAGCCACATCATGAGTACTAGGTCAACAAGACCTTAAATAGCAAGACACTGACTTAAAAATAAGACAAAAAATCAAATAGATCTATATATGCAAAAATGAAAATATAAAAAAGATTATGAAACACACTTTGTTATAAATTTTTCCCAGTAAAAATATTTAATGTCTTTTCTACAGTCTTATAAAATGCATCACAAGAAGTATTTGTCACTTGCAAACTCTCTGTGTATTAGCTGTGACATAAAAAAATGCCGAGAAACATTTAAGGATTCCTATCAGTCAAGGTAGGTTGGATGACGCAGCAGCCAGAAAGTCCTGAAGTTCTCAGGGGCTTAGGATTGCAAAAACTTAAAGAATATTAGCTCTGCAGAACCTGCCACACTGTCTCAGACAGAGAAACAAGACATAATACTTGATTGACACATGCAGCTTAGATTGTCCTTTCCTCATGCCTATACTGCTCAGAGAACATGTGGTTGAAATTTGATCAGTATAACCAGCCTACAGACATAACTAATAGTAGACAAGTTCAATAGATTGGAACTGTCCACCCCAGGTTATGACTAATTCTTGCAGATCAATAAGGATCTGTAGTAGTCTCATGTAGAGTTCATGTAGGAATCTAGATTTTTTTTTAACTATAATATAATATCCAAGGCTGGGTAAACTATAAAGAGAAGGGTTTTTTTGTTGTTATTTTTGGCTTATGGTTCTAGAAGTCCCAGCACAGACTGCTGGCATATGTTCAGTGCTGGCTGAGGTTCTCGTGGATGAAAATGCAAGGCCTATGAACAACGCAAAAGAGAGGGAGGTAGAAAGCACTGAGTTCACCGCAATCTCCTGATAAACAAGCGAATTCAAAACCTGCAGAAACAAAAGACTGATCCCTCCAGGTGTCCTTGTCATATTTTAAAGGCTCAAGCAACTGATAACGCCATCATGCTGAGGATGGAATTGTGGCGGAAACAAACCTTACTGCAAGACTTTATGCTGTTGAGGAGTTCGGGAGGTGAAGGCTGCTCAGCAATTTTGCTCCTTGGTCCAGGTCAGTGAGATGGTGCCACCCACATTCAAAGTGGGTTTTCTTACATCAATCAACCTAATCAAGAAAATCCCTCACAGACATGCCAAGAAATTTATCTTCACAGTTATTCCATGAAATTCCATCAAGTTAACAAGATTAACCATCATAGGTACAAAATATAATTTGATAAGAAATCAGTGTCTTTGACCAGAATCAATTAGCAACTGAAATGATTATGATAGAACAAAGGAATGTTATCCCAGAGGGAGAAAAGTGAAATAATCATCTCTTGTCTGAAAGAGACTCATAACTCTTAAAGTGGCTAATGTGTCTGAATGAATAAATGTATGGACTAGGCATTTCAAAGCATCATTAGCCCAAAATCCTACAACTTTTCTATCTTTTATGAAAACCATAGGAAAGAAGACAGTGAATGATTTTGGATCAAAACTTGAACATGCTATTTTAAATCAATTGCTAGAAGACGCACTGTAGTCAGACTCATTAGAAATTCATTATCTAAGAAGCTTCAACAATATTGAGCCCATCAATCTTGTTTGGGTCTGACCTCACAGGACCACCTATAATGGTTTGGAGACAGCTCCAACTTCGGAACAGATTCTATTACATAGCACTGCCCGATGCTCATACCATGAAGATTAATTAAGAAGGCTCCCCACAATGCAGAAGCCTGTCTTCTGAGTTAAAGTGACAGGTCCCATTTTTCACTTGGGTCAAGACAGGATGACAGAGCACCAGATGGTTAACATGAGCCTGATGAGAGTGACTGAGTGTCACTCAATTCCCACTGGGCACAGTGTTGAAGCCTCTGTGGCCATGTGGCAGATGCTGGTCCAAGCTCTGCATCATGGATCCTGTCGCAGTTCAGCTTTCCAGATGAGTCCAAACATGGATGGAGGACAATTAGACTTAGGACTGAATGTGCTTGTTCTAAATGAGTTTGTTCATTTCGATCGTAAGGAACGGACACCATATTGGATTACTGATAAGACAAGTTTACTTGAGCTCATGCTAAGTGACTACACATTGAGCTTGCTCCTCTGGAGGTCTTCTATCCATCCCAATCTAGTACGATCATTTCAATTCAGCAGGAGCTTATGGTTAGGTGAAGAAAAAAGACTATCTACATTAAGTATACATACTTGACTGTCTTTCCTGAAAGCCAATGGAACGGAAGAAAATTACACAATCATATGAGTTAAAATGGCAAATATCTACAATTGAACACAAACAAAATGAATCTGAACTGAGGAGACAGAAAGCCCTGCTAAAGCAGAAAGCAGTTTTTCCTAGAAACGGGGAGGAAATCTTCAGTGTCTCAATCAATTACCTCACAAACCAGGGACAATATCCTGATAATTTAGCTAGAGAAACTCTATGATGATAAAGCCCGAGGAGAAAGGAAGAGAAAAATAGCCATAAACCTGTGAAGAACTAGTAATTGTCGACGAGGCAGGGATGGACCATCTCCACACAGTAATTCAGTGTCTATAAGTTTGCAGATACATAATTTGTGCCTACTCAGAGTGTATCCAGGGCCTGTGACTTGCTTCTAAGCAACAGAATAAGCAAAGCGACAAGTGCTCTGCAGGACACACAGTGCACGATAAGAGACTGGCTGTTGAGACCCGCCTGGCCCGGATGGCGAAGCAAGCAGCCTTGCTGGGAAAGCCCATGGAGCCAGGAACTGTGAGAAGTCTTCAGGAGCCACAGTAGCCTCCTAGAGCCAAAGGCGACTCCAACCTTTGACCAACAAGCAGCTGAGCCCTCAGACAAACAGGTCTAAATAATTGCTGCCAACTGTTAGGTCGGCAGGGGAAAGGAACTGAGACTCTGACCGTGTGTAGGCGCCATACGGAGGTTCATGAATAAAGAGAAACTGACAGGAGAGAAAGATTCAAGAAAGAGGAGTTTATTAGAGCTGAAGGCCTGGTGGCCAAGGAACTGTAGTTAAGACTTACAGTGGGAGAGCATTAGAACAGAAGAGAGAGCTTAAGGTCAAAGGACAGCGCGCCACCATGACAACATGGGAGTAGGTAAAAGAGAGACCATGGATGTGGTCACAATCTTCTATAGTCTCTGGGGTTGTTAAGGTGTTGCCCTAGAGTTATTAGGGTTTACAAAATGATTACCTAGCTAAACTGGAGACTTCACAAAATGGTAGCTTTGTCTAATACCAACCATCTGAATGAACCTGAAAGCAGATTCTTCTGTTTGACCCGCAATGCAAATCCCACTCAGCCAACTCCCAGACCACAGTTGAGGACCAGCCTGAGGAGAGAAACCAACCAGTGGTCCCTGGACCGCAGGTCTCATTCTAGGAGTAACACGCATGTGTTCTTTTAGACCATGCCCCAAGTAAAACAAAACCCTGACACTATGTACACAGATGTGTGAGCACCACCAACTCAAGGCTCCAAACGCTGATATCACTCCTACCCGACTCTCCTGTTCTATGTTGTCAGCCCCACCCATCACCCCCTGCAACTGCTGACCAAGTTTCTGTCTGCAGCTCTTGCTTTCTGTGAATGTCATTAAAAGGGACTCATTCACCCTGGAACTTGTTTTCTACTTCATAGAATTGCACCTGGATTAGCAATTCTGATTGTTCCTGAGTCTTGACAGAAAAGACACTACAGTAAGAAAGCAAGTCATGTCCCTGTGATTTTACACAATTTACAAATTCAGAGACAGAGCATGCCTGCTGGCCCAGCCTCCAATCAAAGCTTATGGAACTATGGTTGCCTTCTGTCTGATTTCCTCATCACCTTTGAGATGACCACTCATTAGTCATTCTCAATCTCATGCAAATAGTCCAAATGATGAAACACTAAAAGTCAAAAGCATCTTTGAAGGAAACATACTGTCACTATTCTTGCCTCTGAAACACCCAGCAAGATATTCTGGAGAAAGACTGTGATAAATGACACAGGTCAATTGACCATATCCCAAATTGAATCATATGACAGGCTGTCTCCTACCACATAGGAATTACTGAATGTTCAAGTAGTTTAGAGGGGAAACCAAAATGGAAATAGCAAAGTTAATATTTCCCTCTATGTAAGTCACTGTTCTGTGCTAATAATGAGGACTAGCTCCAACTCGATGATTACAAAGTCTCCTACACAAGAAGAAAATATTCAGTGAAGCTGTGAAATTTTCAAACTTTAGAAAACTCTTGGAGTGTGCCTCTAATTTCTTGGATTCTCCATTTAGACAGAAGCAGTTAAATATTTCTAAAGACTCACCCAGCTTTGAATTTTTCTATTTTTCCGTGATAGGTTGACACTAAGTGGTAATTCAGTCAAAGAAATACACAATTAAATGCTTTAGAAGTTTTTTTAAAAATATGTGTGTGTGTGTGTGTGTGTGTGTGTGTGTGTGTGTGTGTGTGTGTGTGTATTGAAGGACACTGCATGTGGAGGCTCAAGGGTGACTTCTGGAATTACACTGGATTGCATCTATCTTCTCTTTGTTTTGCTTTGGAGTTTCTCAGGCTCCACTTCCAAGGCTGGAAGTACAGGCTGCCATCATTTTCATCTGGGGCTTTTATGTGGAGTCTGGGATAAAAACTCAGGACCTTTTGCTTTTGAGGCAGAGGCTTAACCCCTGAGTAATTTCTCCAGCACTAAGGTGTTTTTTTTAAACCATAAGGATGAATTGGATGGATTTATTAGTTGCAAAAGTAGAAAGATCTAGCACTGTTTCATGTCTAGATTAACATAAATATACCTTGGTTTACCCACTGTAGCCTTCACAGTGCTAGGTGTACAGACGGCACCTTTCTGTATGGATTCATTCATCTGTCCTTCTTTTCAATTCATAGAGATGCATTTCTAATGATTATGACCCACTTTGATTGACATAGAGATGTTCTGCTAGGCTTTGTCAGTCTCCACAAACTCAACACCAATGTCTGCCCCAGTGAGGTTTCTGCTTCCAGTGGGACGAATGTGGAGGGTTACAGCCTTGAACTTCTGCAGATCTGCAGAGCCTGAGGACCCACACTCCACCTCTCTGGAAGCTGGCTGGTCCTCTGAGAGCCGGACTCAACTTGGGGTGTGAGCTTCACTGCAGTTCCAGTTCTCGGTACACACACAGGGTCCTGGGCAAAGGCAATTCATGAACCTTCTGCAAGAGAACAAGAAAATGCATCCATGTTTTGCTTGTGTTTGCATGGCATTCATGGCCACCAAAGAGGCTGGGAAGAAAAAACCTAGCATCTCACTGAAGGAAAAGCCAGAAAGGGAGGTAATTGTTTAATTGTACAATCAGAAGTGTCTAGTAGAGAACTGACAAGATCAAAGTCCTTCCAAGGTTATTACTCTTTATGAGTATTAGCAGAGAGATCTGTATCCAGACCCATGTTCACAGGAGTGTCAAGTATTGCTTATTCAATGACTCTGGGAAAACACTCGGCTACACCATGACATAGTTTGTATGTCTGTGTCTCAGTCTAATTTAATCATGCAAAAGCATCTCTTTTCTCCAATCTGTTAAGACACTTGTCAAAATGTCACATAAAAGAAGATGATGAACGAATACTGTATTCTAAAATTATACACAAGGATGACAAACACTTTCTGAGTTATTTTAATGTATTTTTTCTCCTTGCTAAGAACATACAGTGATCTGCAGAAACAATAAAAGTTAAAATTTATGCAGAAAGCAAAAGGAGAGAATTTCTTCCTACATTTATAAAACTCCACACAAAGGATTCAGAAGACTCAAAAGAATGACAGTGATATTGTCAATACCCATAAGGGCTGGGTGCCTTTCAATGGGCAGAGTTAATATTAAACTTACAACTTGTTGTGCAAAACAGGCCATGGTTATACTGCCATTAAGTTTACTTTCAAAAATAAAAGAAAGTATGTTTATCAATTACACCAAGGACAGATGATAGAAAAAACTTATCTGTGGATTACTACAAAAAGGTAATGATTCAGGTAAATGCCCATCATGAGTCACTTAAAATTCATAAAAGGTATGCATTCCATGATACATGGGACATAAAAATCATTTCAGAGAGAGAGAGAGAGAGAGAGAAAGAGAGAGAGAGAGAATTCTAATGTCCACCCCCAGATGATAGCTCTTTGACGTTAGGGAACTAAGAGCAATTAATCTTTGTCTCGACTTGCTTCCCTCTGTTTCCATTTTCTGTGAGATGGAAGAGGTGAAGGAATTCTTGATCCTCCAAGTGGGATATTCACTGGCTGCCTGTGCCTGTCAAAACGGACTAATCCCTGTCAACAGTTCCTGCGATGGCAAATCTCCCATCAGGAATCGTTAGGGTGGGCTACTGGTTCTCTCCTGCCAAAAATGACTTTGTTTAAAAATTTTTTTTCTTTGAAGAAGAGACACAAAGAGGAGAGAGAGAGAGAGAGAGAGAGAGAGAGAGAGAGAGAGAGAGAGAGAAAGAGAGAGAGAGAGAGAGGCCATCATGTGCCATGGCACACATGTGGAGACCAGAAGATAACTTTCAGAACTCTGCGCACTGCTCACTCTGTGGATTCTGGGATGGAGCTCAGATCCCCAAGTGTGACCTGTATCTTCCTCCCCGCTATTCCTGGTCAGATCACCTCACTGGTCCATTAGCACCTGTCACAAGGCTTCCTGGTCATGCTTTACTTGAAAGCCATCTGCTCATAGTGTGCCTGTCTTCAGACAGGACTAAGTTGATCACCATCACTATCACCACCTCTGTGATTTTCCCTTTCACTGTCTACAGAACAAAATGGAAATTCCTATGTCTTAGTACATCTTTCCTTCCCTAATATACAGTAAAACAGCCCATTTCTCAACTTGAAGTGATTAAAAAATATGATTCAGGAAATTAAGAGACAGAAGGGAGACATGTTCCCTTGCGTATCTGTGACACCCAAAATCCTTGGGGGCCTCATTTTGTCATTTAGCTCTAGAGGTGTGCTCAGTCATGATGGCACTTGTCAATTGTCTATTTGACACCCAGGAGTTCTCCCAATCCAGGACTGGTGGTATCCAAGATTAAAGTTAGCCTTGGAGAACGTCGTCTTCTAGGGCTGTCTGTATTATGCTAATTAACGTGGGAAGATCGATATCCATGCATGGAGTAGACCGTTCTTGGTGTGTCCATCTTGGCCTGCATAAAATGAAGAAAGCAAACTGACACTAGCTTCCATTCATTGCTCTCTTTTTTTTGACCATGGATATGATGTAATCAGCTTCCAGCCCCTGCTGCCTTCATTCCCTACCATGACGGCCTGTATTCCTGAACTGTGAGCCAGAATTAATCCATTCTCCCTTAGGTTGCTCCTGTCAGGCTGTTTATTACAGCCACGGAAAAGAATCCAAGACGTCCATTCCTCCTCTGCTCTCCATCCCGGGAGAGAGGTGAGCGTCAAGGATAGTCCCACAGTGAAGGATTTTGAGAAGAGAAGAGAAAGAAGCATCTGTTAACGACTTACAATAGCATTTTCTTTAATTACTCATTTGTTTTCAGTTATGGAAAAACAAAACACCTTCCAATCAATCTAATTCTATAACTATCACCTTTGAACACAGGAATGAAAACAAGTTTTGATCAGCTGCCACTCTGAATATCTGCATGAAAATGATCACTTTTAAACTGCCTTCAATTTTTTTTCTTATTGAATTAGTTCTCACAGTGGAAGAAAGGGAGGGAGGAGAGTGAAAGGAAGGGAAAAAGGGGGGAGGGAGCAAGGGGGTCCGGGGAAGAGACCGGGGTACCTATTAAGTTTATATGAGTGGAAAAAATAATAAAAAAGTGGAATTACTGAGATTCACATTCTTCTTACTAGTGGCAATCTGATGACATTTTTTTTTACAGTTTAATTAACATAGTCTAACTCTTCCTATGTAAGGTAGTTATATGCCATTATATGCCATTCTTATTTAGAAATGGGTCTCACTTTAAGTGTGTTAATAGTAAATATTCTCCTTTCATTATTGCCTTTTACAGAAAAAGCAAGTAGATAATATAGCAACAGCAGATAGTATTTATTGCATGCTTCCTCCATATTAGGTGTCACTTTAAGCTTTTATTACACACTAACTTAATTTATCACAACTATTTGAAGTAGATTTTCTAGCTAATCCAATTTTCATGTAGAAATAAAGCAGGAAAATGTAATCTGAATTTTGTAAGATATAGTTCACAACCCTGGCAGTTGTGATTACAGTGTGGTCACATGTTCAGCCTTCAGATGAGCTTGACATTTTGATGCTTTGCCGTATGTCGACCACAGCAGCAGCTCTAGCCAGCTCCACTTCCAGGTAATCCTTAGTGTTCCTGATGGACACTGAAACTGCATGTGATTCCGTGTAACTCCATATGATTCCACAAGAATGTGTGTGGCATGGCGTCTGGATGGAACAATACCCCAGTAATTTTTGCTTAGGATTGTTATTACTTGACAAGCAAGCACGGCTTCTCTTCTTGGGTGAGAGGTTATAATTTGTGTGGAAACACTTCATAACCTTGTTTCCCCAGCGTCTGGACCTTCACTGTGAGATTAGCTCAATGTCTCTTGTCAACCACATCATGGATTACAAGGTCAAACCCAACAATATTTACAGAAGTGCTCAGCAAACTGTGAAACGAGACCAACTCTCACTTTCATAAGTCAACAGGGAGAAAATTGCCTTGGACTCTTATTCCACAATTACCACCTCAGAAATCTTCGGGGTGCCTGGGCTCATGTGGGCTTCTACAGATACAAGCTCCCATTACATTATTTTTATGGCAACATGTAGATGAATTGTAAAGTACTTTTGGGAGCCTTTGGAATTTTCAGACCTCTGCAGTTTGACATATCAGGTTTCTACATTTATGGATTTTGTACTTATAGCTAAATTCAGTCAACTAAGCATTATTAAAATAGCATGAACATCATGAGGCTGCTGCAATTTTTATACAATTTTATTCCAATTCATTGAGGGACATAAGATTAAGATATAACAATATTTTATAATGATAAATATACTATAATTATGTAATGATAATTGAAACATAGCAAAGAAATGTCAAAACTTTGACCAGATCCTCATTTTCCAATGATTCTGAATGACTTAAATAATAATTTTATGAATTGCAGCATTAAACAACATTAAGGAGTTACTCAGTCCAGAAGTTGAAGTTGAGTAGCTTTCCATAGTTACTTAAATGCACCTAAAAGAGAATTCAGGTACACTAGCTTGAGAACAGAGTTGCACAAGGTTAATTTGTTCGATTACACATATACCACAATGGAGACGAAGAAATGGGAGTGAAGAGTAGATGTTGAAATTATGGCTAACTATTGATATCAGAATCTTCTGTATGAGCTAGACACCATGTTGAATATAAAGGAAGAAATCACAATGTCATTCTCAGGAAGATTGATAGGCACACCATGTGACAAAAGACATAAGATTTTCTTAGTACAAATATCAGCATTTTATTTCCTTATATTACAATGAGAACAATAAACACTTATGAGTGGGGAGTCTTGTCCCATATCATTGAATATTGTTAGTGTCCTGATTACTGGCAACATTAAGGCTGTGTTAAAATTATTCATTATTTCAGGGACATTTATCATCTACCTAAAGAGAAAAATGCAATTTCACAGAGGTATATTACATTTTTTATGAGAATTTGTTTTTCTTTGAGGTAGCATCTCACTATGTAGAAAGGGCTTCCTTCATGTTGGCCATCCTCCTGCCTCAGCCTCCTGAGGATCATGATTACAGAAAGGCTCTTACCAGACTTCTTCAGAAAGACAAGGCTTCCTACACAATCAATTTAAATATCATTGGAATCTACGGAAGCTAGCTCTATTTCAATAGGGGAAAATGGAATTTAACATGAAATTACAATTCTGCAAATTCCTTAGCAAATTGCAAGGAGTGCTTGGTGAGTTTGAAAAAATCCATTAATTAGATGAAAACAAGCCATCATTAGTTTTATGGCTTTCTCATCTCTGACTCCAACACATGTAGTATGAGGCTCAGGGAGGAAGGAGGAAGCATCCTGCCGGGAGGCCCAGCCATTCAGACATGGCCGGGTTGCAACAAGACAGTGGTATTGACCACAAATTCAATACTAGTTTGCTTGCATCTTTCAATCTACACTTACACGGGCAGTATGTGTTTGTTGTGCATGATGACTTGATTTATTATTAAAGAAAACATGACAGATTTTCCTTGAGATGCTATCTGAGATATACTGAATAGGTTTCATGAAGAAATGTCTTTGGGGACCTTAAAGTAGAAGGAAGTGATGCAGTGAGACTTCTAAGCCAACACTGACCGGGGTTGGTCTTCCAAACAGCGAAACAAAATATCTCAAGTCTTTGAATGCTTTTAGACTTCCTAGAGATAATGACATATTTTTAAGAACGATTCTTTTTTTTTAATTTCCAAAGAGCATTGCCTGAGTGTCTCTTTCCTTTCTAATATTTTACTCGTGTTACTAATGTTCCAGCGCATTAACAGAAGCTGCTTTTTATCTTTTGCATTCTAAATTTATATCTCAAGACTAGTAAGGAAATAAGCTTACATTAAAGGTAGGGAAATTTGCTTTGCAGTCCTACTTGGGAACTGAGTAGTCTACTACTCTACATAAGTCACAACAGCTCTCTAATTCTCATCTTAGTTTTAAGAAGCACACGGTGCAATACACCTTATGTATAAGTTATAAGGATTCAGCAACATGAAGAGGGGAATTTGCATTATGACACTTTAGTGTCATATTGTTATACACTACATTTTTCTTGATGTCTATATCCAGACACAGCGGTTGGGAAAGTGTTTGAACACAAGTTGTTCCCCACAATCCCTTGTGTTTGGATCTTTCCTTGGTGTTCAGGTTGGGACAGGTCGTGGAACCTTCAGGAAGTGGAGCCGTGTGGAGTAAGGAATGTCACAGGGGGCAGGCCTTGGGTTTTCGTAGCCTCACTCAGCTTGCACGAGTTTGCTTCTTGCTCTCTCTGCCTCTTTGATGACTTCTGTGACCTAAGTCCCACCAGCTTCTGCTGCCTTCCACGCCTTTCCCACCATAACGGACCGTATCTCCCCTCTGGAACTGTAAACCAAGTTAATATCCCTTAAGTCATGCCTGAGTATTTCTGAACTACAGCAGAAAGAAAAGGAAGGCCCCAAATTACTGCCCATTAATCTCTAGTTGGTCTGGTCTCATGTGCAGGACAGATGTGGACTCACGAGTGTGCCGTTCATATGTTCATCTTGCACAAGGATGCCACAGGCTTTCCTGAAGCGCTTGATCTTTGGGCTGCCAGAGCTCTGGATGGTAAAGGCACGGAATGGCAGAAGGGGGTGTGCAGGACTCTTGTGCAGTCAGCCTGACGGGCTCCTTTCAATTACTCCTTCGTGGTCACTGACCGAGCTGCATGACTTACCTGAGTCAATGAGCCGTTTTGTTTAAGGACATGTCCTTTAATTAACTGAAGAAGGAAAACCAAATCACAGAAACACAGAAAGCAGCATTCCCTATATTACTCCTTATTGAGAGTCAAGGCACAGGAGGCCTTGCTGAAGTCAATATTCCGGAATGTCCCCACACATCAATAAGTTTTTAAAAGAATCTTATATCTATCTTAAGATAGAAAAGGGGATGCCATGTGTCTGATGCATTTTATAATAGGAATAACTGTGAAGGCACAACTATGAGGTTTAGTTAGATGTGGTAAAAAGAAGCTTAATTTGAATTACTTTAAACCAAAAAGCAAAGTGACAAAAAAAAAAGAAATAATTTATTGAAAGGACACTTGTCTTTCTCACTGAGTACCTGAAAAAAAGTCAGACCACTAATCATTTTGGCTCTTTTTTCACAGAGCAGAAAGGCAGGCTTCTAATGATTCAAACTTTTGTTATCAGCCATTGTCACGTTTTGCCTGTGAGTTGTCCCCCACAGGTCATGTGTTTGAATCTTCAGTTGTTAGGGAAGGTCATAGTATAATGAGGAGGTGGA
The DNA here is from genome assembly GCA_023101885.1 of Typhlomys cinereus. Lineage (NCBI taxonomy): Eukaryota > Metazoa > Chordata > Mammalia > Rodentia > Platacanthomyidae > Typhlomys > Typhlomys cinereus. Next base: position 1,877,486 of record JALPQD010000258.1, read on the forward strand.
GCTCTACTGGAGAAAGACAGTTATGGGGGTGGGTCTCCCTGCTTCTGCACCTCTCTGCCTCCTTGACGGACATGACTTAGGCAACCTCCTATGTCTGCCAGCCAGCCGTGCCTTTCCCGCCACAATGGACTTCTCTCCCCTCTGGAGCGATAAGCTGAATAAATCTCCCTTTCTCCCTTCAGTTGCTTGAGTTAGAGTGGTGCTTCACAGCAACAGAGAAGAGTACCTGGTACAGCCAGTGAGTCCATTAATACGCAGAGCCAAGAAGGGGTTCAGAGAAATGCATATGTCCCTATCAGACCAAGGGGTCACTCCCAGGACATCATCCCTCCACCGCCAACAGAAGCGTCAAGCCTGAGAATGCAGGGTGGGCCAGCAGGAGGCACGACCACCCCATGGGTACCTTGCTGAGGGGCTTCTGGAGCTCCTTATACAAAGTGTATCGATCACGTCTCGTTGCTGAACAAAACACTTGGCCTCAACAACTTAAGGGAGGAAGAGTTCATTGGCTCATAGTTAGTTAAAAAGTGAAGAATACCATGGCAGGGAAGTTATGGAGACAAGAGAGAAACAGAGAGAGAGAGAGAGAGAGAGAGAGAGAGAGAGAGAGAGAGAGAGAGAGAGAGAACTGCTCAGCTTCTTTCTCTTTCATTTACTAAGGCTGCTATAGAGGGTTTTCCTTTCTCAATCTAATCTCTAAATTCACTCATGCACAAGCTAAAAATTTATCTAAGGTGATTACAGACCACATCAAATTCAAAATCAATGTAATCTAGCATGCCATGAACAATATGACAATATCTCATTATAAGTCAAAAATTTTTCTTTCTTGAAACTTTATGATTATTATATGTACATAAAGTATACGGATGGGTCATGTGCAGACTATAGTGCACAAGTCAAGGTTAGAACAGAGCTTTATGGAGTTGCTTCTCTCCTTGCCTTTTTGCAGGGATTCTGAGATAAAATTCAGGTCACCTGGTTTGCACTGCAAACACATTTATCTACATAGCCCTCTCAATGACTCTTAAAATGTTTCTTGAAAAAATACAGTTATAAATGCTGAGCAGTTTTTTAATTTATTTATAAAGAGAGCTAACTAAATATATTTAATAATGAAATAGATGAAGAAATAAGTTATTTTCTCATTTATTTATTTATGTGCACAACATCAAAAATTCACATCCAAAAAAAACTCAGGGATATCATATTTTATTAAAAAGAAATCAATTTGCTTTGGTTACATAATTTTAAAGTTAAATACAAAGTGTTGTTGCTGTTTAATGTTTACTTCTCTATCTTGTAATCTTCAAGTCTATCTAAACATATTAAATTTCACTTATCTCAACTTATCATCTCCAACAATTGCCATTTATTACATCAACCTAAAATTGAGCCATCACCAGAAAAATAAAATGTAATAGTAGAATCTTGATGAAAGAAATATTGTTCTCAAACACAGATTATTTTGAAATCTAAAACAACATGTCCATAATATTAACTAGTATTAATTTCTCAGCTTTTGGAATAGCTCAGTAAAGAGAACTCCTTGTAAGCATGTTGTATCTCTGCTCAATCCTAATAACTCACATGCAAACACTGGGCAATGATGCACTTGGAATCCCAGCACTGAGAAGCTGGGAAAGAAGGTGCCCTGGGGCTTGCTGGCCCATCACTCTGCCTAATCAGGGGGGTCCAGGAAATCAGTGACATCTAGATAATCAGGGAGCTCCAGGCCCATGAGAAGGTTCTGAGGGCGACACCAAAGTTGTCCCTAACCTCTGCACACAGTATACACATACGCACTACACACACCCTAACACACACACACATATACACATACTCGTTACACACACCCTAACAAACACACATAGACACATACACACTACACACACCCTAACACACTCACACACATACACACTACACACACCCTAACACACTCACACACATACACATACACACTACACACATCCTAACACACGCACATATACACATACACACACATCCTAACATACGTACTCACACATATACACATACACACTATACACACCCCAACACACACACATATACACATGCACACTACACGTACCCTAACACACACAAACACATAAACACTATACATACCCTAACACACAAACACACATAACTCACTACACACAAACACACATATACACATACACACTACACACACCTTAACACACACAAACACACGTATACACATACACACTACACACCCTAACACACACACTCACACATATACACATACGCACTACACACACCCTAACACACACAAACACACACATACACACTACATACACACAAACACACATATACACATACACACACCCTAACACACACACTCACATATACACATACACACTACACACTCCCTAACATACACACTCACATATATATATACGTACATACTACACACACCCTAATACACACACATATACACATACACACTACACACACCCTAACATACGTAAACACACACTACACACACCCTAACACACACAAATACACACACCTACAAACTACACGCACTCTAACACACAAACACACCTACAAACTACACACCCTAACACACAAACACACCTACAAACTACACACACCCTAACACACAAACACACACACACTATACACACCCTAATACACATAAACACACATGCTTACACACTACACACACCCTAACACTAAAAAACACACACATACACACTACACACATCCTAACACACACAAACACATACACACACACATGTACATTCACTTATGTGCACATGCGCCAACATGTTGATATGTACCTATATACACATGAACATATACACACCAATATAGGAAAAAATGCTAATATAAGTAAAAAGGGTAGATTTATTCACTTGCATAAAATAATCTAATGACAATGATACATCAAGATTGCAGAATGGATTTCATATGCTTAATTCCACATATTATATTGGAAATTGGTTACTATACTTCCTTTTATTGTGAATAAAAATGATTTCAATTCAATTAATTATAAGTATTATGTAAAGCACGTACTCTAGGGACTAGGAAAAGGCCTGCCTGCATTTCTAAAGTTTATAAAAGGGGAAGATGTGTTTCTAATAGGGGCAGTGATGTACTGTCCTTATCAGTAGTGAAAGTGGCTAAATTTCCTGATATTTCCTGCATTCTTCTGTCTCACACCTTGGGAGAGTTTCAGATGGTCAGAAAATTCTGAAAATGCCACAACTTGAAAATGTCTCTTTCTTCATTCTTATACATCTGATCCACGTTCAGACTAAGGGAGGAATGGAATCTGCTTGTTTTGATTTTACTTTAAACCTCCACATAGGATATCAGAATGTGCTGGGATTTAACTGCCAGCTGTGGGTTCAGAGACTTCTTAGTCACAGGTCCATATATGTGCTGAATATCAACGTTGCTTCTATATTGTTTTGGAAGCATTTAATCAACAATGGTGCTAGAAATAATGATATATGCATATTACTTATATACATTATTAATTTGTAATCTAAGATTAATTCAGAAGTCAAATTTAATATCACGTAGTATATTTAGGAGCCTCAAAATACATCCTACGCTACATCTTTAGGAAGATAATTTTGTTATATCTCATGAAATAACAAAGTTAAACATTTACTAGAGAAATCCCAAATTCATCTTTGAGTTTTTCAAATTCATGCTAAGGTAGAGATTTTGTATATGCTTAAATTTCTAAAAGAGTAATTCATCAAGCTAACATAAACTCTGAAATATAGATTTATATGGGTCTCCTAATAAATCAATATTTAATATAAATGTATTGCAATTTGCATTCATTCTGTCACAGCTCTGAGATTGGCCTGATTTTGCCAGAGCTACAATTTTGGTTACGTGAATGCTGCATCACTTAGCCACGGTCATTAAAAAATCATGGGGGGATGTGAACCAGGACAACTGGGGCAAAAATGTTACGTTTTCCTGTTTGCTGAATATTAGCCCAAGCCCTACATCTCCTTGTGAGTTCACTCTCAAAATAAGCTGGCATATTTGTCACCAGGAACCATTATCTAGATTACTCTGTGTCACAGTAGGGTTTTGATAAATAGACACTTCAGTAGGAAACAACATTTATTTAAAACGGGAGGAAATGTTTCCAGCCTCACATGATCTTTCTCCTAATTAGAAAAGACCCATCAGATGCCCTAGTTTGACTTTTTAATTTATCTCATAAAAGATGATGTTCACTAATGTTAGTAACTACTGTGTCAATAGATGACAAATATTAGGTACATAAAATGTAGTTACATACTGAGAAAATACTTTTAGATACAAATACATATTCCACTATTACAAATACTTAAAATAATTTTCATGAATTTAATGATAACTAAAACAAGTAGATTTATTTTGACTAACAAGTTGATGTGAAATGTCAAAAATATATAAGTCTTGGAAAAAATTATGAATTGCTTAGTTAACACTTCCGGCTAGCATCAGTACCTGACAGATACTTGCATATATCTTTAATGCTTAAGTCTAGTGATTTGGATATAGCTATTTCCTTCCTTGAATCAATGAGTATTTTCCTGAGTTGGTTGTCTAAGGTAATGTTACCTCATTTCTTTTTATACTAGGAAATTTTATGGTAGACATATCCTATCCTCCTATAGCTCTGAATTCTAGTTAGGAAAGAATACTTCTTCAGCGTGTTCTGTACACTCAATGGATAAAGATGGTATCAAAGTCATATTCAGGGCTGAAAGCTTCAGGGCCTCTCCAGCAAACAATTGCATCTCTCTGTACCAACACCTGATGGTAGTCAAAGGTTGGCCAAGGATCACTCTAATTTTCTCAAGGAGCAGCGGCTATGAGCAATGCAATTTGTGGTACTGCACTATGGGTTGTTTGCGACAATATTGGAAAAAACTATCTTCTATTTAAATGAAGTGCTCATATTTTGAACATATTCCCAAAGTAGATCTCCATAAAACTGGCCATTTTCCTAGCAATGTAGATTACAAACTTGACTATGTGGTCCTTTCAAGTATGTTATGAGTTACTGAAACTCCGGGGGCTATTTATTTCCTCTGAAAATTCCTTAAGTTTACAACCAGAAATTCTGTCCAACACAAAAGTGATGCTACCTTAGGCCTGATAATATTCATCTTAACCTCTTTGCCAGCTATGCAACAGCTGACAAACAGAGGTCTACTTGTTGTGAATAGAAATAGAAAGACACCAGGTAGTTCTTTTTCATCTCAGACTACCACAGTATTTTGCAAGACAAAAATCATCATCATTATTAATTTTTTAACTTTTAAACATGTTGCCCTAGGAATACTGATGCTCAAGTTCAGGAATGTATTTTGGTATGTAGTCTTATAATCTGGTCTGGAAATATGTTTCAAATTATTTTAGACTTCCAGTCTAATAACAAAGTACATACTGGCAATGCCAGGAAGGAATTGGAACTAGAACCCCCACACATGAAACACCTTTTCCCAGACATTTGCAAAGCTCACGAGAACGTTGAACACTAGTTATCATACGGCACAGCGTTTTCTACCCATAGGCCTTTACTCAAGGAAATAAAAATGCATCAGCACAAAAAATAGCCATGTCACTGCTCCCAAGAGAGAAGTGAAAAAACACAAAAGGCCACTGGTAAGTGAGCAGATCAATGAAGTGATGTGCAGGCACACAAGGGAATATGAGTTGATGATAAAATGTAATAAGACCTCGATGTATGCTAAAGCATAAAGGGATATTGTAAGACCATTCATAAAAGATGACACATTTATCACCCATTTATATGTAGCAACCACAATACGAACCTGCAAGGAAGCAGAAAGTGTATTAATGGCTTTATAGGACCCAAAGGATTAGAGAAGATGAAGGAGCAAGTGCTATAGGGTAAAAAAAATTCTTTTTGAGAAGACAAAAGTGTTTCAAAGTTAGGCCGTCTTGTTTGAGGCAGCACAACCCTAAATGCATTGAAGGAACTGAGGTAAGTTAATTGTATGGTCATGTGAGTTACACCTCCATGGATTAATTAAAAAATGTATTATCAAAAAGAGTCTTGAGCTGATCCACTTAGAACTCAGTGACAAAATTATACCAGAAATAATGGGAATGTGGCACTTCCTGAGAAAATGTTGGTCAGAGAGGTCTCAAAGGCGCCAAACATCACAGGCTTTTGCCATTGCCCTTGGTTGCTCTCCAAAAACTATCAGTAAGACCCTATTACTGAAGATGCAGCACAAATGTATCATAGAACATGGGCAAAATTTATCAACTGCAACTGGTCTGAGGACTTTCTCCTTGCTGGATATCTTACACAGTACCAAGGAACCCTGTAGAAGCTGCTGGGGGAGAGAAATAATCACAAGCCCCATCAACAACATGATATCTGTAAGTTGCAATATAAATCACCATGGCAACAGGTGACCACCAGTGTAATAATGGCATGAGTACCAAGGAGACAACCAGCAGCTTTCTGATTAGGCTCAAGACCCACTTGTCAGAAGGTACCCATCCCTGTTACTGGAAACTAGAAGAAGAACCTAAAAAAGAAGAGGAAATAGATCAATAGGAAAGACAGCCAATAAACCTACAGGTAGGAAGACAGTACATCAAAATGCTGTTTAGATAGCTGTTATTACACCCATAGAATGGGAGCTCACAGTGGAAACTTTTGGGTCTAAAGCTCGATGAGTGAAGAGAAATGCACATATCAGTGGGTGGCCTGAAGACAGGTAACTTAATAGACCTCAGTTGCCTGAGCCCCAGGAGTAGATAAGCTAGAGTTGAACCCAAGGGTCCATAGAGGCACACAGGTGGAAGGATGAGTGGGTGTGGGAGGGTGAAGTGGTGAAGGTAAAGGAGGGGATGGGAAGGAAGAGGAGGGAGTAAAACTAAATGAATACAAAATTTAAAAAAATAAAATTTTCAGTTGTTAAAATGAAAAAAAAAACATGTATTATCTTGGGTTAAACAGAATCATGAGACTTACAATTATAAAGATCTACAAAAAATTTTTTTCAAAAATGAGGAAATTATTTACAAACCACATTCCCAAACTGCCTGAAAACTTACTTGCTTGAAAGTATAACTGTTTATTTGGGACAGTGGTTTCTAATTATGAATGGGGCACAGCATGAGATGGATGGATTGTCCACTGGACGTGGTCACTGGGAAGGCTGGCAAGTTGGTGCCTCTGCAAGCTGGAGGTCAATGGAATCGTGTGCTTGGCAACATGGCGTCTTTAGCAGGTGTACAGATAGCCTCACTGTCCAGTGCCTGGTCACTAAGAACGAGTACCCCAAAACACCCCATAGAGGGACCTCCCCCACTGTCTAACTGTCTTAAGTGAAGGAAAGATGATACAGAGCTCCTCCACCACTTTTAAAGAAAGCACAAGATTGATATAAGAGATGAGAAATTAAAGCATGGCCCCTTCAAAATGACACACCCAGAGTAAGTACAACATCCAAATTTACCTGCTAGGTTCAAACACTGCTGTGCTTACATCCAGGCTCCATGTTCCTGACAGAGACAACCTGGCCACTGAACATGTTGGCATAAAACTGCATTCATGCTTTATATATCATAGAGCAGCTCTCTACAATGAACTGCCTTTAACAAATGCTGATTAACCCCCAGTGAACCAGGAAGCGGAGGAAAAGATGGATTCTTTATAAACCTTGCAAGATAGATCCATGCAGCATTGTGATCGTTAGATTCAGCTGTCAATGTGACAATTGCATATCGGTGAAGAACTGGTAGAAAGGACAAGCCCTTGAATAAGCCTAGAGGTGATTGTTTAATTAACATGGAAGGCCTAACCCATAGCAAGTAGTGCTTTTCTGTAGTAAACCAGGTCAAAGGAAGTGCAAGGAGGCTGGGGAGGACTTGTCCTCTCTTGCCCTATGCTAACAGACTTGCTGTGCTTAGTCCACTACTGGTCTGCCGCCGCTCTCCATCACTAGTCCAGTCTCTTCGCTTTGCTTCTGTTCCAGCTTCTTGGACTTTGATGCTGCTCATCACTAACATCAGAGCCCAACCTCTAAGTCTTCAGTGTGATTGAGCGCAGTGTGTTTTGTGCACGTTTGTGTGGTTGACTGTACTCATTCTCTGAAGGGAGATTACAAACTTTTTATGCAAACTCTTTGGAATAGACTTTCACAAGTAGAACCGGTAGAATAGATGCATAAAGTAATGTATTCAGTTTACACACAAAATAAAATCAGTGTAGTCTGACAGCAGAGCATCTCAGAAGGCAGAAGGATCTAGAATAGAAAGTCTTGAACCTCAATCTCACTGAAGGCTGAAGATATTAAGATATTAAGATATTAACCTCAATCTCACTGAAGGCTGAAGATATGTCAAAATGTACACAAACATGCAACACACATCTCACCATCATGAAATCAGCACACAATTCTATAAACAAAAAAATCAAAATTATAATGAGAACTGATTTCTTTTTGAATGTGTACGTGTGGAGTATGTGTACACGTATGTGTTTACCTGTTGGGCACATGCGCAGGTGGGAATTTGTACATGTGCATGCGTGTGGAGGCCCATGTTGGCACTAGGTCTCTTCTTCCACTCTCTACTTTTATTATTAAAGCAGCATCTCAGCTGAACTTAGACCTCACCACTTGGGCCACGTAGCTTCCTGGATTACACTGGGAACTCTTTGCTCTCTCCTCCCATGCACTGTTATTGTAGGCAGCTGCCATGCCTGTCTAGCTCTTACATGGGTTGTAAGGATCCAAATTCTTTCCTTGTGCTTAATGAAGTCAGGGTCTAGTTCACTGATCTATGCATCCAGCACAACCACATGAAATTAACCTAGAGGTTTTATCCTGCATAAATGCACACCCCCTAAAACAGAGGAGATCTGAGATAAGCATGGAATAAACTAACTGGAATGTTCTGCTACTCAGACAAAGAGTAAGTTTTCCAAAAGCAGCTAAATATCATTGAACGGAATATTCAATAACTGCTAAACACTTGCAATAACTGTATATACACAAAACGAGTATATTTGTATTTTTAATCCTTGATGGAATTGATGATTTATGTGTTGACATGGTATTTTTTTCTTTTAACTGTGAGTCACAGGAAGAAAAAAAGATACTCATATTTCATTAATGAAAGTTCTATTTAGCGAATAGTTCATTTTAAATGAAATATTTCAATCCACCTGATTGAAAGTTTCTAAGACGTTGGTTAAAAGGGAAATAGTATCTTGGATGCCTTGGATTGGTAAACATATATGGAGTAATCCTCACATGAGAAGCCAGAAGCCCACATACAAGATTTGGATCCCATAAGACCAGTGAAATAAGAGGAGACGACAAAAACAGGGGAATGATTAACAAGCCCAAAAGGAAATCTAGGATCTTCGGCACCATGAAGGAAAACAATTGCTTTTGAGCTAAAATTACAAGAGAAAAATACTGAAAGTTCACTCCTGAAGTCGTACCTACAACATAAATGTATATAATATGTCTACTGCAATCACCCTGTTGGGAGAGCCACACACTGGATGGAAAGGGCAGGCATCTTCTCCAATAAATGCTAATAAGCTTAAGTGCTTGTCAGGAAAAATAATAATTTCTAGTAATTTCCATTAGTACTTAGCAATAGCACTACATGCCAACTACTAAAATCTTCCTGTTATGTTCAATCAAATAGCAATACCACAGGGAAGGTTGCCTATGCCAGGATGATGCAGGATGGCTGCCAGCCTGGTTACTTCTTTGGTCAGGCCTTTGTGAACATAGAGTTAATACTTTTCCTGCTTTAGAAGTGTGTGTGTGTGTGTGTGTGTGTGTGTATGTGTGTGTGTGTGTGTGTGTGGTGCACGTGTGTGCTGCACATGTGTGTGAATACACATGCCTGTGTGTGTGGAGTCCAGAGGTCCGCATCAAGTGACCTTCTCAATTTTCCCAACTTCATTTTTTTTGAGAAAGTTTTCTCATTGAAACTGGACTTGTCATCGCGACCAGGCTCTGCAGGAGATCCCCAGGACGCACCTGTCTGTCACTCCTACCCCAGCACAGCCCCCACAGGGTCCGTACACACCACTACACCTGGATTTTGCATGGGTGCTGTGGCGCCAAATTCAGGGGCTCGTGTTTGTTCAGCAAGTGCTCCGCCCACCCCAGTCTTAGAATACACTTGTAGCATTCTTAAAACTGGGTGAGTGGGGTACTGAGGGGCTGCTCCCAATATGAGCAAAGCTTCCCCCAAAAGGGAGCAATTTCACTCTAGATTATTCACTTTAGGTATAAATTGCTTGTGACTTTTGACAGGAGGTCGATAGCAGGCAACTCCAGGTCTCTGACCAAGACTTGGAATGTGCAACGCTATTTGCTGAGTGTTTGCTTTTGCTAATAGGTGGTCCGCATTTCACCCTGACATTTTGTTCGGGTGGAGGGTTTCAAACTTGTTAGGGCGTGGAGGTTGTAAGTAACAGCAAATAGGACCTACGACCTCTCCTCTAAAGTATCAACCAACTCAGGGTTAAGACTTTTCGCTTGGTGTCCCTGGGTTCTTCCACTCAGAGCAGATGAAAATTTCAAAAGTATACATGAAATTGTATGTAACCGAGCCAGCAAGATAACTCAGTGGGTTAAGCCTGGAGACATGCATAAAATCTGTAGAGTCTACATGGTACAAGGAAAGAACCCATTTCTAAAACATTGTCCTCCAACATTCTCACATTTGGCAAGTACACATCTGTTCTCCCCTTCTCCCTCCTTGCCCCTCAAATTAAAATTAAATATCATTGAAACAAAGTTGTTCTGATGGCCTAAAATAACTATGTGATAATGTTAGGTTGACTTCTCTGTAGTTTTAATTGTTCATGTGCAAATAGCCTTCCTATAAAAGCACAACTTCTAAGGCCTGAAAGTTGCAAAATGCATCACAGATGAATATATTTATTGACTTCATGAATGGAGTTATTTAGTATTGCATATATATATATTTAATGGCAAAGAATCATGTGTCCAAAGTGACATTTTTTTGTACCTTATGGAGTCATTCTCTCTTGTAGTAACTGGGGAAGAAACCCAGCTGCTTCCAAGTAGGATGGGAAAGTCAGAACTCATCAGGGTAAAACAGGAGGTTGCTGATCTACTCTTTCTCATGGCAGCCAGCCACAGCGGCTCGTTTGGGGGCACAAACATGCCTTTCATGACTGCAGCTGAGTGACAGCAACTTGAACATGATGGATCGTGGGCCTCGGGCATGTTTACCTATGTCACTGATTCCTGGCAGAGATAACTCCAGTCTGAGCCCCTGACTCTCAACCACAGCAATGTTCCGCTAAAGCAAACTGCTTTTAGCCCAGTCTTCTCCGCAGACATAATTCACTAACAATGGAGTGTGCACGTTCTGCTTAGATCTTCACTAATGATCCTTTCAGGTGTTTACATCCAGCTGCCCGTCCTCCGTTCCTTCCCCACTTCAGCAGGACTTAGAGGCTGCGAGAGCCATCTGTCTTGATCTCAGCAGAATCTTTATGACAGTGAGAAAAAATTCCTCTGGGGAAGATATTGGAAAACACACTGCAAGCCCGTTATTATGCCTAAATTAACTTCACAGACAGCACAGTGTAGTGCAAAACCGCCAGACTCGGAGCCAAGAAATCAGATTTTTTTTTCTCAGTTCTCTAGCAGTTTCTTTTTCACCTTTCAGTAAGTGAGCTGAGCAAACAAGTCTTGGGACATCAGGACATCTTGATAGAAACACAAAAATTAAACCACATTTGAAAAGCTATTTCATATACACCTGCTGAAATGTTTTGTGTACAGTTTTATAGAACACACAATGCACATTTAGATGTGTAATTTTAAGTGTGTAATTTTAAAGACAATATATGCCCCTTCAAAATAATTTTTATGTTGAGGTACTATATAGCATGGTTTTCTTGTACTCTAGGTATATCTCAATGACTCCTGCAAATTTCAATGTGGATTAAATCAATTCTGAACTGGGAATATATTTTCTGTTTCTCTAAATAACGAGTGCTTTTCCTGTTGATTCTCTCCAGAATGCTCTATGCATTCATTTCTTCTATGTAAAAACTGCACAAGACATTGATTTTTCTGCACCAGGAGTTCTGGCTTTGTTGTCCTGCCTGAGGCCCTCATCAGTAATTAAGTATGACATATTTTCCCAGTGAGTTTGTAAGGGTCGTTAAACTCTTTTTCAAAACTTTGCTCCAGGCATCCTCTGTCAAAATGGCCCAATGATTTATATACAAGGAAGTATGCCATGTCCTATTTTTCATTCCAAGAGAACTGAACCAACCTAAGATATCAGCAAAGGCATAAAATTCAAATAAAGCTATAATATTGAATTTACAGTGAATCAATATTTCATACTCATTAGAAAAATGTTTAAAATGATATTTAACAGTATAGTCAGGCTAGAAATGTGTCATCCCATGGGAACACACTTGGTGTACAATTATAGTAACTGACTGAAACCCCACCTGTCACTTTGGTCTAAGGAGCTAAGTTCCTCTTTTATAGAAAAACAAACAGCTTTGTCAGCAAAAGTGGATCCCCTCATAAATGGACCAATGAGACATAAAAGGACTAAAAATACCCATATGAAGAAAATAAGACTGACCGATAGGAAAAAGATACTTTCCAAGCTTATCCAGCCAGCACTGTGAGTAACCACACCCTGCCCCTTAGATGATGGGTTTATTGCCCCTCTTTGACCCCCCAATTGTCCTAAAGTTCCTCTTCCCTTTTCTTTTGTTCTCAACAAATCCTACCTTAAATCCTCAAAAAATATTTAACAGTATAAAAATGTTTCTGATATAATGCCAAATGGGCAAAGATGGCAAAATAGTGGTAAGTGACAAACAAACAAACAAAAAAAACATTGTCTCACAATAATTTAATTTATGTAAAAATCCTGGAAGGAAAGATCTGCATTTGTAAGTATCACTTGTGCCAATATATTATCAAAAATTTTTTCTTGTTTTTTGTGATGTTTAACTTTTCCACAATGTTCAGGAATTAATTCTACATTATAAAATTCCTAAAACAATAAAATGCATTCTAAATACATAGTGTGTTGTCACATATATTTAAGGATGAATTCTAATGATAAATTTGAAAATGGCATGAAATGCAATAGAAAGTGACTGTACAAAGCTCCAAGTTCTGAAAGCTTATCTTCCATGTAGCCTGTAATGCTGAGTCCCTTTAGGTCTTACTCTGTAGATTCAGTGCCATTAAATCCCCCTACTAACACTGTTATAATAAAGTGAAAAAAAAATGCGAACCAGTGGGTTAGTTCTCATCATGGGGCTGGACTTCTCAAACCGATAAAGAAGTATGTAAGTGTTTTGAGAAAAAGGATCACGTGCAAAGTTTTAGGGAAAAATAACTTTTACAGGAACAAAGACCAAATAACTTACAGAAAGTGAAAGACTATCTTATGGAAGCATGGGATGCTGACAGAGAGAAAGATAAGGCGCCCATATTTATGGAATTATTGTCCTCTACTGCTATTTCAAGCATCAACTCCCCAAATCACAGTATCTCATGTTGTGGTTTGAATGTGAAATGTCCCCCTAGGTTCATGTGCTTTAACACTTTCTCTGCTTCTGCTGGCATTACTACGTGGGAAAGTGTGCAGACTTACCCAGAACACAAACCTTCAAACTGGAAGATACAATCATTCTCATGTTACCTTTTATTATCCTCTACCTTGGTGCATAGAACTCCAGAACTCTACTCACACACTACCTTTTGTCTATAGCACCTATAAAGCTTGTTGACACTTACCAGCTCAGAAATTCCAGCCCCTCTTTGTTATAAGCGATATATCCAACTACCAAGATCTCACTGTGCAGGCTTCTAAATTGAACCTCTGAACTGGCACATTGACAAAGACAACTGTTCCTAATACAGCTGATAGTAAACTTGTCCTTTTATTATTTTTTCTTTAATCTATGAGTGGCTTCCAAAATGGCATGAATTTAAATATCAAGAATGAAATGATTTTTTCATTTTAAATTTGACATGAAAAGAATTCTAACTGGTAGTCTTATGGCGTGTGTAATCTCTGATTTTGTGACTAGATGAATCTAAAGTTCACTGGTCTTTGCAGATAATCCTCTGTCTTCTTGACCTTTCCCAAAAGTATTTTAATTTCCTTTTATCCATGGATAATAACTCTGACATTACTTTTACAAAATGCTTTTCAAAAATACTAGTTGGAAGATGATTAATAGTGTCCAGTCATGCTCCATCTTACGTTATCAGAAACTACTGTTAGAAAATGTAGTAACACTAATAATGTTAAAAGATTTTGAAGTGATATATATCACTGGAGAATAATGAAGTCATTACTTATAAGAGGCTCCTTCCAGAGCCTCTTGCTTCTCAGACTTAAAATAATAAAAGTAGAATCTAAGCAAATAAGACCACTACCACTACCCTCACATGAGTCAATTTAAATGATCAATATTTTTTTCCATTTTACATAAAATAAAAAAACTTTTGAAGCAGAGTTGGAGCTTACTAGAAATGTTTAAACATGCTAATCTCTGAGATTTAGAAGAAGAGATGGTCTCAGGAAAAGGAAAATGGGCAAATTGAATATAGACTCTCAGAGGGAGAGTCACCCATGGAAAGAAAAATGCAATGATGTTTTTAGTGCCTGTCATAGTTAAGCACGGGTGTCAATTTGACAGTTGAGGGTTTGAGCTCTAGGAATGTTTGTGGAGAATTAGTGGTTGAGTTAAGCCTAGAGCAAACCTGCAGGAGATTGTCTGGCTAATGGGGAAGGCCCAGGTGTGTGGGATTAGTAGTAAAATAGAGAGAGCTGGTTGAGAAAGTTGACATCCTTGTGTACACTTGGCCAGATATGCTGGTCTGGCAAGTAAGGATCGTCCGTCTTCTCAACCATTATGCAGAGATGGTGTGGCCAGCTCCCTCGGCCTTGCTGTTGGTGCGTGCTCCCCTGTCAAGCTGGACTATGAACTGTAACCGACTGTCATAAGAATAAACCCCTTCTTCCCTTAAGCCATTTGATGGTGTTTTACCAGCGACCATGCAGGTGAAATGCAACAGTGTCTTTATGGGTTGAGCAAATCCCAGCTCTCTCTTTCTCCTGGGATGACTGCCAGCCCCTCCTTCCACCATCTGTACCACCCTATGCCAGCTGTCGGAGGGAACCCAGATAGCAGATTTTGTGTCTCCTTTTCAGTTTGGTTTCTTCGTTGACTAGCACAGTAACCCCACCTTGGTATTATCACCAGTCACTTTCCAATTTCTGTTTTACAAACCTGCTCCCAGGTTCACACCACCCATTTATGCTCTGACCATGAAGCCATGGTCACTTCCAAATCTATTCATTATCACCGTCCACACTGCATTCATTCCAAATCCTAGTGAACCTCCCCAATATCCCTAATCTCCTTGTCTCTCCCTCTAGACCTGGGCTCAGACAGCTCCTCTCGGACTCTGGAGTCATGAAGTCATGAACTCAAGCCCCAGACGGGACCACATGATGACCAGAGCAGAATCACAAAGTGCATTTCTTAAACAAACCACAGTTGGCCTGGTTGTGCTGCTATCTGACTATCTATCTATCTATCTATCTATCTATCTATCTATCTATCTATCTATCTATGATCTATCTATCTATCTATGATCTATCTATCTATCTATCTATCTATCTATCTATCTATCTATCTATCTATCTATCTTCTAACTATCATCTATCTGTCTGTCTGTTTATCTATCTGTCTATCTATCTAAATCTTGCCTTCAACTCTACTGTCAACATTCAAATGGTGGTATTTCAGATGAATGAAGATTTCTACTGATTAAATCCAACAAATATTCATTGCAGAATCCAATTCTTCTCTCCCACTTTTGATTGCTTTTAAATGCGACTTATGCATAGTCTATTCAGGTTTGTACAATCAGTTTTAATACATTCATTAATTTTTCTCTAATATTTTTAGATTGTAAAAATGTGCTTTTTAAAAAAATCTAGGAGAATGTTTAGCCTTTGTAATGTTTCTCAGATGCTAAACACATAGTCCAACTCATATCTATAAATAGCTGCATAATATTTTCTAGAAAGTATTTATCATTATTTTAACACTTTACAAAGCAATACTCTTCCAGGTTTTTCCACCCACAATAAATGCTGCAAAATTATTCATATACATAAAATCTTATGCCACTGAGGAAAGAAGTATCCTTTCTTCTGTGTAGTATTAACTTTCAATAGTTTCTCAGGGAATGGTATAGGGCAAGGGTGTAAAAATGATATAAATTCATTTCATTCATGTATGAAAGTATCAAAATATAAAAATATTGAATAGAAAGTAAAGGAAAATCTTATAACATGAAAGACAAATCCAAGTTGATATGAGAGAAAACTCCCACTAGGCATTTCAACTGCCAATGCACAAAAACAGATAAGACTCCTCCTAGCCCAGTGCAATCTCATTCCCAGTGAGAAAAGATGTACATTTCCCTAGGTATTACCTACTGGTTAGATTAGCACATAAGCTGTTTTCAAGATTGGTGTACTTGGCTGATTACAAAGAGACCTTGCTTGAATTTAATGTTCACAATGAGTATATTCAAGAGAAAATACTTAAATATGTTCACTGTTTGCATTTGTCTTCTATGGATTCTTTTAACGTCCTGTCTTTTTGTCTAGCAAATCTCTCTCCTCTCTCTCTCTTTGTCTGTCTGTCTGTCCATCTCTCTCTCTCTCTCTCTCTCTCTCTCTCCCCCCCTCTCTCTCTCTCTCTCTTTCTCTCTCTCTCTCTCTCTCTCACACACACACCAGAATTAGGAAGTGTTATATTAACATTATAACAACATATTTTACGCTGGTGGTATACATTTTTCTTTTGATTTATTTTTCTACTTTTTAATTCTCTTATTTTCTAACTTCACACTGCCAAAAGCATAAAACATTCACAGACAGTATCTGAGTTTTCTGCCACAAAGCCATTCTCACCATCGCCCTGATCGATAATTTCCCCATTTCTCCACGAGTATTTATGCTTTCATGCTTACAGTTATACTGTTTTCTCTTGACATTTTTTCAGTGTGTTGTGTGCCAGAAACTTCAATTTTCCTTCAGATGTTGACCTAATTAGACAAATGTCAGCACTGAACTGAATTACATTGTTTAAAGGAATCGGGCCTCTATTCACTTTCGAATCTGTTGTGGGCCTTCGTTTTCTCATGAACAGAGATCATTCTTTCTATTTCAGTACATTTGTATATCACTGTGGTAACTATGCTTGGTAAAGTGGACTCCAACTTTTGAACCCTCAAATATTTACAGTACTATTAAATCTGTGTGTGTGTGTGTGTGTGTGTGTGTGTGTGTATCAGCGGATACTATGTGTACCTGTGGAGGCCCAGGGTGACTTCGGGAAGCACTATGGATTTGATTACCTCTTTTTTTGCTTTGCTCAGGAGTTTTTCCAAGTTTCACCTTCCAAGGTAGGAAGTATAGGCCATCGCCATTTCTGCCTGGCATTTTAACATAGGATCCAGGATCTGAATTTAGGATCTTTTGCTTAACCCCTTAGCCATCTCTACATCCCCAAGTCTTTAAAATACCAGTTTTCCCAAATAGACAAATGCCTAAACTTGGACTCGGTTGGTAGAGTGCTTGCCTAGTCCTGGATTCAATTCTCAACACAGAAACCAGGCATCTCAGTTTAGCACTTGGGAGTAGTAGACAGCAAAGTTAGAAGTTTCAAATTGACTTTGACACGCAGCAAATGTGTCAAGATATTTGACATCCTGTTTGAAAGCAACAGTAACTATAGAACAAAAACAATTGTCTAAATGTTGCCTAGTATTTTAGTAGAGAACATCATACACAGGCAAGGAAATGAGGCATGGCCCTTCATTTTATTCTAAGTTCCACTAAGTGCTTTGATAAAATACTATGATTTTTATGAGACAAATCTAGACATTTGCTTGCTAACTTTACCCCAATATGTTTTATTCCTGTATTAAAGTTAATTATTCAGAATGACTCCAAGATCACATCAGAATAACACATTGCTTCACTGCAGTTAAGCACAGGGGGATTCATTATATTATCCTATAGCACAGCATAGTAACTAGAGTCTATAATAACCTGGAATAAGTGCAGAAATTATAAGTTTCTCAACACAAAGAAATTATAGCTCAGGTAGAAATGATAAGTATCCAAATTTCATTTAAAATGTTTCAAACATGTAAGTTTAAAAACTACATATCAAAAAATTGAAAAAGTTTAAAAATCTTCATTAGTTTCCTACCAAATACTCAGAAAGACATGAAAGAAACTTGTTCAAGTTTTCTTGAATTATTGCCATGTTATTAATAAAAATGTGACTTTCATCTATCATGGTTTTTAGTGTCAGATTTGAATTTTACTTATTTTTACAATAATGTATGTCACATTTAACAACTTTAACAGGGAAAGTTTCAGAATGTTTCTTGCACTGTAATTAGTATTTGAGATACTCTAAGTTATAAATTCTATTATTTTTCCTTGAACTTCCAAACATTTGCACCTCCAAATGATACTGCAAAAATATTTTGTTTATTTATATGTCTGTTCTGTATGTGATTGTGTGTGATTCAGAGATGGAGGTGCACAAGCCAAGGCACACATAATGGAGATTAGAGCATTTTCTTCAGAAATTAATTCTCTCCTTTTACCACATGATCCCTGGAGACTGAACTCAGGTCCCCAGTTTGCACATAAGCACTTCAAGAGCAAAGTCAACTGTCTAACCCACTCACATGATCTTTAATATACAAGTTTAATCCACATTCTCGAGAAACAAACCATTCACCAAGAAACGCTGGGGAGATCAACTTTTCATGACCTAGTACAATCCTCAGCCATTTTCAAATCATATTAATTTTTCAGGCGCTTGCACAGATGATGACAGTTTATTAAACTATATTTTCTAAAGACCAACTCGAACCTTCAATAGCACCAAATGCCAAGCTGAGGAACTCATCTGCCAAAACTTTGCCTATATGAAAACATTTCTTGCTTGTGAAGTATGTCTTGAAGGACTGCTGCCCGAATAGCAGGAATCCAAAGCCAATCATAATCATATTTTAATTCTATCTATCCAGTGTACAGTAAGGTAACAACTTTATTCAAATGGTCTAACCACCGACATTCACTTGAAAACACAAGTGTTCACATGTCCCATTAGGAATTCACAGACATGGAATGTTTCTACCTGTTCTTTGACGGAGGCCAGAATGGCAGAGGTGGTTTCTGTTTCTGAGCCGTCCCCATTGGAGGTGTTTAAGCCTGGGCTCAAGGAGCTGGTCTTGTCCGAGGCTGATGGAGGCTGGTCTGGGACAGGCATAGCTCCTGCAACACAAGAAAAGGAGGTCAGGGCAGCTGTAGGGCTCCATCATTGACAAAGGAACTAGCAGACCCCCCCCAGGAGTGCACCCAGAAATGTGGTGTTTATAACCTTCCCACACCAGCGTGACCCAATGTAATCAAGCAGAACTTTTTTGCTCTGTACCAATCTCAGCTAAATTCCAAATAGCACACTTGCACCTCTGTGTTCTGTCTGAGATAAGTAGAAGATAGAAAGGTAAGTTATAAATAAGGTTAAAAGGAAAAGAGATAAAGACTATCGATTCTAAGAATGTAGTCAAGTACAAATTTATACCTATTTTAGGAAAATTGATGATGACATCTATTGCTGTAATTTGCAACTCACAAGAAAACCTATTACATATACTCTTAGATAAGAAAAATCACACATTCTGATTATTTGTTGTCAATAGGTAAACAGACACATAGGCTAAAGTAGAAGGATGGCTAGGATTGTGATGCAGAGGAATTCCTAATCACCCCACAAATGTTTACTCTTACTCTGTGGCAGGGAGCAGGCAAAACTTCCTTAAATTCTCCATAGTCCATGTCTGAGGTTACGAAAGAGAGCAGAAACTCAAATCACAAGCACTTGATGCAGAAACTGGCGGAGGCTAAAGATAAGGTCGCCCAGTGGTGTGTTGCTCCTTTGTATTGTCATATGCGAATACACACACTGAATGTCACCCCTGGAGTAAACAGCATTAGAAGACAGCACGTGTTGAAGACAATCATGTCACAGGAGCAGAGCCTTAGTGAGTGACTAAGAGCACTGGGAAACAGGCCCAGGAGGGACTCCTTACCTCTTCTACAATGGGAAGGAAAGGCTCTTACCCATGAACCAGGAAAGAAGGCCTCACCGGACACTAGCTCAACCCAGTGCCTTAACCCTAGACTTCTCTGTCTCTAGAAATGTAGAGAATTTTTTGTTTTCTAAATTATTCTTTTATAGTTTCATACATGAATGTAGTGAATTTATGAGAGTTTCATACCTTAATTCCCAGTCCTATCTTCTTTCCTCTCCCACTACCATCCTTCTACTTCCCTGCCTTGTCTTTATTATCTTATTCTTGTTATTATCTTGCCTTTTTCCCCCCTGGGATTCATTTGAATGGCCTTTGATGGAATGTTGTTGAGCATCTGTTGATGTGTGAATCCTGTGTTACTGGAGCCTGGGAAACCCCGGAGCAAAGCAAAAAGGAGGTAGAAGCAATCCAGGATGATTCCTGAACTCACTCCTGGGCCTCCACAGGGACACACTATGCTCTATGATACGCACAGACACATACAGACACATACAGATACAGAATACACTCACACACACATGCATGCTGCCCTTTCACAAAGCAGCTCTCTATAGCTTCAGAAGAATTTTAGTCTTTTTAAAATCCCTTTCTTTTGGGGTATGGCAGGTGGTGCTGTGCACTGAACTCTGATCTTTGCAACTTGCTACACGAGCTCTCTACACACTGATGCAGACAGCCTAAACAGACTAAGATAAAGACGGAACTGTAAGTTGCTTATTTCAATTAGCAATAACCATCAACATGGTAAATTTTGATTAAGTAAAGACAAGTTTTACTCTGGCAGCACAAATACCCATCCCAGAGAAATGCTAGGAGTAATGCTATTTTCAAACCCAAAGCAACTATAGTCCATGATTCTCTAGTGACTGGTGCTTTGCAAATATTAAAAGATATTTCCTCTAGTTCTATGCCTGAGTATCCAAACCTCCACACTTTGTCACAGATTTCCATAGCAACTTATGCCCTGGGCTATTAGTGATATTTGGTTAATAATACACAGATATGCAAACCTAAGAAAGCCCATGCATGTAATATTTTAGTTGAAATAAATAATAAAGATGCGTCATTCAAATTCATCATTGAATTTTCTAATCAACTTAGGACTGTTCTTATTTTCACAAGTCAGTTATTTATAACACCACCCAGGGTACAAGACTAGCACTGGAAAAACAAATCTATTACAAATGGAATGAATGAAAGTGGTTGGGGAAGTTAACAAAAGTGGGTTTGAGACAACACGCAAGGTTCAGATTTAATGTGATTTGAAGAAATCCAGCAACAGCTTGAATGTTGAAGGAATCAGAGGGAATGGAAATCATAGGATGAAGACTTAGAAGTGACTGGGGAAGGGGAAGTTTGTCATCGGGCACCCTGTGCTCTACTTTGCTTTTACATTCTTCACAAACATGTCTCATGGTTACAGGGCACACAGGCCTGTGCCCAAGCAGTAATGAACCCCAAGGCCTAGCATTTGGGAGATGTTTCAGTGATGGAAGGAAGCAGGCACACAAGACAAGAAGAAAGAAGTTGACACCCATGCAAACTCACTTCAGGGCTTGAGAGAGCTGTTTCTGACCTTGATTCTTGTGTCAGTTAGAAACAGGTGTGAATTTGATCGACGGCTGAGCCTTCCAGCACATTCGTAAAGAATTAATTGTCAAGGCAAGTCCTGAGTAAGCCTGTGGGAAATTACACGATTGATGTTGGAAAACACAGTCTGTAGTTGGTAGGACCATTCTTTGGGTGGGTGTATAAGGTGGAGAGAGCTGGCTCAGTAGACATAAAGGTATGCTAGCATGCAAGAAAGGATGCCCCCCTCAACGCTTGTGTAGGTAGGATGTGGCCAGTTCCCCTCAACTTCTGATGCTGATATAAACTCTTCTACCTTGCAGGTAAACATAATATACATTTTAAGCTGGGATAACTCCCCATTCCCCTAAATCACTTGACCCAGTATTCATATCAACAACATGAAGATAAATGGCTACAATTCTCTGGAGCTAGAGCTTTGCATATTTTTAGATAGTTATTGTCAGTGCTATGTTCTCTGAACTTTATTTGACCCATGTAATTTCAGGTCTGGGGCTAGTATAATTATCCATGTATTTTCTGGCAAAGAAATTGTATAAGATTTTAAAGTTATTAAACACTGGAATTGGGTCCAGAAGTCCAATTTTCTGCTTAGTCATTCTTAGCTTAGTATTCTTTGATGTGACTCTATTTTTATAACCCGTAATAGCTTCCAAATGTCAGTCCACCAAGTAATTTTTATAACATGATTTTGAAATGCACGACAGTGACCTGTCATAATAAAATGTGGGATTTAACAGCCACCGAATCAAGATTTATCCTTAGGCAGCTGACAAATGTGGTTCAAAGCCTGAAGGAGAGGTAGGCCTACTTTATATACTCCTTATCATCCTATGGCAGTTTCAGGTAGAGAAGTCAAATCTTCAAGATTTCTGCCAATATTCAGAGCTGGTGATATCTTAGGCAACCTCTGGGTTACACGCAAATGACTTACAACAGTTTCCATGTATTATGAATATGGCAAATTTTCATATTCAGGCTTAATTTAACTATTGTTCACTATGGTGGCTGAATAGGAAAGACCATCTACTCCCAATCTTCGTTTGGAGAAATCAAGGAAGAGACAAAGGAACTGTGGAAAAACCCACCGGAACCAAGGCCTGTACTCAGTGTAGGCATGAGAGGATTGAGTCTTTTGTGTGTGTGTGTATGTGTCAGAGAGTACTGAATGTGCCCGTGGAGGCTGAAGGAACTTTGGGAATCATCCTGGATTGCTCTAATGCCATATCGCTTGTACTGGGGTTTCCCAGGCTCCATTTTCCAGGACCAAAAGTGCAAACTGCTGTCATTTCTGTCCAGTGTTGTTATGTGGGATGTGAGGATGCAAACTTAGGTTCACTTCCTTGTGAGGAAAAAGCTTAACCTCTTAGCTATCTCTTCAGCCTGAAGGATTTGAGCCTTTAAGTTATCTGTGCAAATACTTCAGTCTTAATCAGAGATGCTCACATAAAAGTTAATATTTAACCTGGGATAAATCTGAGCAATTTAGAAAGTATAGCAAAAAACATGACGAGGGCGAGGATGCAGTTCATTGGTTAAGTCACTCGCCACGAAAACAAGAGGACCAGCGTTCAGATTCCCAGAGCCCATGTAGACTGCTTGTAGATTACTCTACCTGTAATTCCAGCCATGTATGGTAGAAACTTGGAATCTCCATAAAAAGCTGACTAGTCAGGCTAGGTCTGCTTGTGAATTCTGAGCTTGATTACAAACCTTGCCTTAAAAGCAATAAGGTGGAAAATGATTGCAGAATAATTCTCATTATTAATCTTTAGGCCCTGTACACATATGCACCAGCATGCAGACATGCATTCACACACATGTGAGCATGTGTGTGTGTGTGTGTATGACACGTGCACAAATATATACATGACAAAAGAGACAAAAAATACACAAAAAGAACAAAGAAAAACTAATAGTAACTCTATCAACCTAGATATTCAAGTACATTTACTTTGACCAGGATTTGGATAATTTGATCCTATATTATGATGAGTGGAGAACTAATGGCACAGTTTTTGTAAAAGATGTTTTAGTGCTTAGCAACACCTCAAGAACAATTTCCACAATATTCCAAATTTAGTATTTGGCAAATCTGCATATTCCTATATCACATTTATCTATAATATTTTTCCATCTTAAAAACTTTGGGGGCTGGAGAGGTGGCTCAGGGCTTAAGCCTCTGCCTTGCAGGTGGAGGGTCCTGTGTTCGGATCCTGGACCCCACGTATAGACGCCGGGCGGGGGCGGGGGCGGCCTACGTTTCTGGTCCTGGTAGGGCGGAGCCTGTGAATCCCAGGGCAAAGTAAACAAGGAGGAGGTGGAGGCGTCCATGGAGGTTCCCGAATTCGTCTGTGGTTCTACACACACACACACACATACATACACACATGTGCACACACATACATGCACAATTGAATAAATAAAAAAATTAAAAAAACGTTGACAAAAATAAATGCTTAATGGTGAAAGTAGTGAGATAATGATCTGCACCATTTTTATCTAAGTATTCAGTAGTGACTTTGGCTAATGGATGCTCTACTGGACAGGAAGAAGGAGATTTCTACCACTACAGAGAGTTCCACTGGCATCTCAGATAGATATTGAGTGGTCAGATCTTGGATGGCATCTCTCTCTGAGCAGTAAAGTATGTGAGAAGTGGTAAGAGGCTCAATATGAGCTAATGGGAATGTGTTCAGGATTTCCAAAAAAACTTCATGTAGGTTGTGAACAAACGGAGAAATGATTTAGTTGAGCAACTGATCATTAGTCCAGATGCTTAGACTTCATGCTAGGGAGGGTGACCTTGCTCAGAAGCCGTTCTTCCAATATTCATCACCTATTTTGTGCTAGTGAGGCTTCTATTTGCTTAGCAAAATGCCAAAGAAAATCCACTTATTTAAGAGCAAAAAAATTACTCAACTCTCAATACTTTAGATTCCAGCCAAGAAGGAGCGAACCTCCACTTTCAGACCTCTCATGGGGTACCCGATGAGAAGCAGCGTGGTGCGCAGCAGACCAAGCTGCTCACCTCATGAACAGGAACCAGGGCAAGGGCATCCAAAGGTGTGTTCCTGTCTCCTTCAGGGGCCTGGAGATTGCCCACAAGGCCTCACTGTCTCGCAGTAGTGCCACCCTGGAAACCCAACCTTTAATAAAGGCCTTTGGAGCCTCAAGATCCAAGAGCAGAAAGTGGTCTTCCCTGAAACTTTAAAAGCCTTTTGACATCTGGCTCTTCCCTGCCTTTCTAAGCGCAGGGCAGCCACATGCTTCAGGCAGAAATTCATCCTCTGATGTGAGTCAGGAAATAGAAGAACGGATGGTTTTCAAACACTTTTTAAAAAATCTTTCTTGTTTCTCCCTATTTCTCTTTACTTTAGGAGAAGTACAATTCACCTTCTACTTTATAGTGTTGTTGGTACGAATGTCTATAAATCTTCCAACACTCCCTCCTTTACTTTAAACCCATGACTCCAGTTCCACAGCCTCTCTACCATGTGGGTTTGAGGGTGGACCTCAGGTCACCAGGTTTGCATGTAGGTATCTTTACCCACTGAGCAATCTTACAGGTCCACAATAGACTTTCTTTAATTTTGCTTTCATTATTAAATTTCACATTTTATTAATATGTAATCACTTTATGTCGAGCTAAAAAAAGGATAAGTAGGCAAAGAAATATGTCAAATATTGTCATTAAACTTGCTTGTGTAAGCAACTTAATACATAAAAAATTAGCTTGTTTTATATATTTAGCTGTACATTCTTTTACCCCACAAGTAAAGCTTGAAACACTATGTAAGGACATGCATAAATATCTTTTATTAAAATTAGGCTTCAAACTGGAAAGATGGCTCAAGTGTTAAGACTCATAAGCAGAAGGTCCTGAGTTTGGATTTCCGGTCCCATGTAAAAATGCCAGGTACAAATAGTAGTTTGTAGATCTGCACTTCCGGCTCTGGTGGGTGGAAACTGCAAATCCCAGAGCAAAGCAAAAAGGGAGGTAGGTGGAAACAATCCAGGGGAATTCCTGAAGTCACCCTTGGTCCTCCATGGGGACTTAGTGCTCTCTGATACACACACACACACGCAACACACACACACACACACATACACGCACTCTCTCTCTCCATAAATTAATATGAGTTAGTGATATGACACTGATATTGGGAACATTATATTTTTTATTCTTGCACATACTCAAACTAAGATCTGATATCTGTAACTAATATACACCTGGAGAAAGCATAATATCATTCTCAGTCAAATACGCTCTGAACGCATGCAAATATATTTATCCTTATTTATCCCTTTAAAATATACATTTATAACTACTGCTCATCATAACAAACAATAGACTAGTTAATCACTGTCAAAGCTGAGTAAATAGGGTAGAAACTCAATCTGTCTTGATCTGTGTTTGATTTGCCACACCTAGATTAGTAGCTGACATATAGCAGTCAGTTAATATCCACTGAGTTAATGTATGAACTATTAGGGTAAAATCAATAATGGTTGCTTACTAGAGCACACAACATAAGCAAAATGGGCTTTGCATTGAATGCTTTTCTCTTTACAGTATGTGAATGATTTATTTTGACTTAAGAGAGCTGCTTTGCAGAAAGCCTAGGGCTAGTCTAAGACTTTTGCCTCAGTCCGTCCCCCACAGCGCTGTACCCTGACCATTTGGATTCTAAGGCACAAGCATCAATCAAGCAGACTTGTGGGACTCAACACTTGAAAATAGCAACTTGCAAAGAGAATTTTAACTACACTGAGTACAGCACATCCTATGTGAGCAGAAAGCAGGAATGAAGCACACGTATAAGACGTAACTGTAACTTTACTGGGAGACACAGGCAGGAAGTGGAGAAGCAGATAGTGCTAACTGAGGCTATGGGCCTCATGGTCCATGCCATGGTTTATGGAATCAGAGGCATCACTGTAAGCTGTGCCTAGCAAGCAAAAGGACCTGAGTGATGATACCGGATTCCACAGAAAAATGCAAGGGCGATAAGGAGGCACCTGCATTTCCAACCCTGGAAGTCAGAGCCTGGACAACCCGGAGTTGTCCAGCAGTGAGGAGGCGGAGCAACTCAAGATGATCCTCAAAGGCACTCTTGGGCCTCCGCATGTTGAATGGAGTCTTGTACATAGCGCTTCTCCCTCTGTGTGACTGTGATTCCTGAGGAGGGCTGGTTCCCTCCTTGTTCTTGCCTGGTCTCATCCATACATTTCTTCCTTTCCTTACCTTTTCTGGACAGCCTTGGACAGCATAGACCTTGGCCTCCTCACTGCTACATAGACAGCACAGTGCATTTACCACTGTGAGCTGTGATGCCTTAATCTCTTCTGGGACTAGAAACATCTTTTCTGGGTTTGGAACTAGGATGGTACTTTACATGACTTCTCTTTCCTTTCCCTTTAAGCTATTTGCTATAGATTCTTTTGTTACTTTCAAACTGAAAGTGCTATTGAATCAATAATATGCTCAGATTTATAGACACATTATAAATTTACATTTCATGTCTCCTGATTAGGTCAAGAATTCTTTGAGCTCAGAAACTACATCATATTCATATTTATGAGGTCAAGATCAAGAATAAAAGCTAACATCATTAGTGCCTATGGAATAAGTCAAAGCAGAAGTTGATTTATAATTCATTGTCATTGCTATTTTAAAAGTCATGGAATTGTATACCTATGAAGTGGGTTGATAAATATTTCCAGGCTTGTAAAATAGAAATATTTAGTGTAATGAGTTTGTACAACACACACACCATTAAAATAGTCAAACTGTATATTTCATCCAATCAGAACTATGTCTATATTTACAATGGAAATATCTGAATAAAATTAATGTTCATAATATTGTGAAGCTTCAGGTTCATACTAAGTAAAGGTTATATATCCCCAGATCTGTATTAATAATTGTGGCAGCAATATGAGACAGCAGAAATACATTTCAAGGGCTGATTGATGGGCTCACTAAGCTGTAGGGACAATTCTCATGCCACAAAAATAAGGTATTAGGCTGTGGAGTTATAAACTCATTACCGCTACAGGCTGAACAGAAATTGAGACAGGCAACAGAATATTACCTTTTGGCTTTCTCTGCATATGAAGTTCTCATGAAGTCTATCAGAACGGGAATCAGGGTAGCTTCAATATGATTTCAGATGAAACTCCAAATGATTCACCATATAGTGCCTATCACACAGCATGTGTCCAGAGCACATGCCTGTTAGATGTTCCAGAGACTACGGACCTCCTACCTGAAGGCTCTGTACACTGGCAGTCCATCTAACACTGAAGTGTACACAAGTGTCTAAGAGCACGTCTTCTCCAACATTCTCTTTAACCACAGTTCAAACAGATGCATAGCTCTCCGTTGTGGATTTATCATACTCACGTGAGATTTGCAAAGTAAGTTCTGGTTTTACAAACTTTGCTCTATAATGATAAAAGTCTACAATAACTTATCCACTGAGAATGACCCACTCTGACTGTCACTATCTATTAAACAGAAGTTACAAAATAGCAAACCAGCAGGATGTCCTTATTGCATCATAGTTGAAAGTGTCCCCTCTAATTACAGCACTTTACCCTTCACATTGATCATAGATATAGATCTGACACTTCAAGATTTCCCAGGGGCTGGAAGGCAACCTCTTTCTCCATGCAGGATAGCTAGGAAGGTATCAGCAAGGTCGGAATCCCACTGTGAATAACTCACCACTGTCAGACAAGATATTACATCCATGCAACAGGAAAGCATTAGATTACAAGGTTTCTGCTAGTTTTATATACTTTGGTGGGACATTTAAAAATATTTCTTTAGACATTAAAAGAAAATATAAACAAGGCATGTTGTTCATCCCAAGCACCATCTATGCTCTCTTCCTTTTTTGTAATACTATGGACAGCACCTTAGACTTCTTAGGATGGGCACACGGGTGGCATCAGCTATAATCATGACTGTGAGACTTTTTAATGAAACTATTTTCTCTTTTGCCTGAATACATATATTTATAATATACATATATAATATGGATAATAAATATACATGTGAAACACATATAATAAACACATTCATGGAACATGCATGATATGGATGATATATGTATGTATGACATGATATATGTATGTATATAATAAATATATGTATTGATAAATATGTGCATGAAACATGCACATATACATGTGTGTATATTTAGAGAGAGAAAAGAGAGAGATTGCAGTGCGGGTGCATTTCTTTTGCTAAGAAAATACTTTACTAGACCTGTGGTGTTTTTCCCAGGTCATACATATCTGCATATTAGTAAAAAACATCTCTCTTAAGATTGGCTTGAGAGACTTTAGTGATTTTCAAGTATCTGCCAGTGTTTTCACATTTGTGTCTTCACAGAATAGGGTTTAATCCAGCTTCTTTGGGAGTAGATGAGATTGTTGGTAGATGAAGGCATGGTGGCACATGATTTCTGACACTGGACTGTAAATTCTAGGCATCCCGACTTGTATCTATGTTGCTGCTCAGCGAACCACCTGCTATGAGAGGAAGTGTAATCAGCCCTGGGAAGATTTCCACATGAGATGAAACTAAACCCTCTTTTAACAAGGGCCAAGAACTGATGTCTACAGGCCAAGGTCTTATGAGTGGGCTACACAAGCAAATCTGCCAGCCCTAGAAATTGTTCACAAGACAAAGGCTTGGCTTGCATCATCGCTGACACATTATTCTAATGTGTTTAGATACACACAGCTGGGTTGCTACTGATTTTTTGGCCTACGGAACCAAGAGACAAACACTGGTTGGTTAAGCGGTTAGCCTGCAAGGTAGTAGGTTTTGTACCAATGGGCAGGCAACTACTCATGGGAACTGGGATAATCAGTGTGTGCTTTTAGACTGCAAGTCCTGGTGCTAACATGACAGGGATGACCTTTCAGACAGAGGCATGTGGAATGAACAACAAATAACCAAGCCACACAGTTGGTTCCCATGCCAAGGATCTACTCTACACAGTCACTTGGAACTTTTGATGTATCACGAATTCCTCTTTGCTTAAAGGCAATACTCACAGGCAAATAAGAGAATAGATCTGGCACATTGGGGAGGACAGAATATAGAAGGGTTGGTAAATAATAATTGACAGTAATGATATACGATAATGCCTTATGGAAAATTACTATGCTATAATCTTTTTAATTATACCCTTTTTAAAAGTTTCAACAGAAGTATCCTATGAGAGGTATAGAGAGAGGGGGAAAGAGATAAGCCATAGGTTATTAGAGAAAACTCCTTGAAGCAGGGGTGGGGCTACTCTTCTATGAGCCATGGGCCAGGAAGACCTCCTGGAGCAGTAGAGTGCATTGTCATTGTTATGGATTGCTTCCCAGAACTCGATGGTAAGATGCTACTGCTAAAGACACCACATACGACTGAGAGAAGACATGATGAAATCAACATGTAATGGACCTAGAAGTTTCCTCCTTTCTGGCTACTTTTCACAGTGTCAAAAATATACGCTTCTGAAAGAAAGGGCCAAGAGAGCTATAATAATAACCAACATGGCAAGTTGTTCAAATGGTACAATAGTGATGTAAATGTTATCGTGCAGCAAACAACTTTCTTACTGGATTTAAAGCCAGCTCCAAGGGAGCTAACTCATGAATCACACTTTGTACTATCAACCTACCTAAGAACCCATGCATGGGAGATTCCAGACCCAAGGGGGAGCCTACTACTATGGTCTTGGAAAATGGACATCGCATCAAACTGTCTTCTAGGTATTTATATTTGTACCCATAGCTTACAGCAACTCTCAGCCCTCATTAGAAAATCTTTATAGAGTGGGTGTCAGTTAATATAGAGAATCACGACTGGTCAAAGTGATTGTGCTCTCATTGCTACACAAAACGTCTACATCATTGGACCCTTAAAGATCATGGATACTATGATGGCGCCAAAAAGAATATAAGAAACAGAGAGTATGGATGAGTGCTGCCAAACAGTGTTTTCTGGCCATGAGAAAGTTCTCATACTGATACACTCCCTCTAGTGCTAGCTGACTGCACAAAAACTGTACTATATTATGCCAATCAACATTTCATCTTGGAAAAGGAACAACTCACAAGGTTTCACCTGTTCCCGAGGCACAGTGTTGACAGTTAATGGTGACGAGGGTAAGAAAAGCCACTTCCTTAGGTTGTGCAACCACTGACTGGTTGCCCATGGTCCATTATGTGCTCTCCATGCTAATCCGTGGCATGCTATACTGACAATCCTTACTAAACTTAGTGGGACACACACACACACACACACACACACACACACACACACACATGAAGATGGAGACTTTATTGGAAGAAAGTTTTCAGCTGGAGAAAGGAAATGGCAAATGACTAAAATTGTATGAATGTATGAGATTGACAATGAATAAAAAAGAAACTAATGATATACAGAATAAAAATCACAGAAAAGAACGTAGTTGTGATTTAGCTTAGTGTGAACATGACATTTATATTTATCTGCTTAGACATTATAGTGACTAGTGCATGCATTTAAAAAGTAGTCATTTTATATTATTGCTGAAATTTATGGTGTTATTCTTGGACATCCTGTTAACTAGAATGAATCTAGTGCATAATTTTCATAAAATATGTATAAAACAATACCTTCTTTTATGGGAACGGTGATGAGAATGAATGCTTTAATATCAAAAGATGATCTAATCTTAGTCATACACTGCACCTCATTTAAAATATAGATCCTGTATGTTATGACTTCAACTCCCCTCCTTTAGTGAATACCCATGATAACCTCCCTTTCTCAGTTATGACTGCTGCTAAGTTTCCAATGATTCATTTTCTGGCAATATTTTTGCAAGTTTACCTTGGCAAGTCCTGCTAACTTCTTGCCGTGTATTCATGTTCAAGCTAATCTTTTGGCACATGGCTTTCCTCCCTTTCTTTTAACAGTCCCTTTCTGGTCCTGGTCTAAAGCAACTGGGGCTTTTCCCAACTCAAGGCCAGGTGAGTAATTCTTAGGAGATATCAGAGGTGCTCACTAATGTCTGTTTCTCTCTTCTGTATAGGAAAATATTTCAGTCAATCTGCTTCTATTATGACTTGTAGTAGTCCCTGAATTATGATTGAATACATGCATTCATTCTTATTTCCTATTTGTTTATTTATTGCCATATGGAAGATTAAACCCAGGGCAGCATGTGCTCTAACAATGGTTATTTATCCCTAGTCCTTTTGGTAATTTTCATCCTAGACTCTCTAGCTGAGTTATCCAGGCTGACATTAAACTTACTAGGGCACTCAAGCAGGACGCGAATTTACAATTTTCCTACCTCAGTCTCCTGTGTAGCTGGGATTACAGGTCTGCATCACAAGGCCTGTCTGGATACGTGAATTTGAAAGTCACGGCATGACTTTACATTCTCTGTTTTCCTTTCCTCTCTGAAGCTCTGTGTGCTCCATTAGGATGGCAGAGGCACAGAAAATAGGAGAGTGAGTGGGAGAAGGAGAAAGAGTGAACAGATTGCATTGACATGTTGCCTGAGTGCTTAAATGGACTTGGCCTATATTAGGCCGCTGAGATTTATAACACTGTCACTCCACCATTTCTAGTCCATCCTGACTTACAGGCAACACAAAGCCAAGAGCCTGAGGCTGGGAAGACATGTCCTGACACTATCTTCTGGACACGATGGGGCTTTTGCATTCATGAAGTACTGCAGCTATGTGAACTTCCACAAGATCTGCACAGGATGTGGCCTGTCGATGTTTGTCCACGTAAGCAGAAAGATCTCAAGAAGCCCCAGACCTGCCCGAGAGACTGTTGAGGATGAATGGTGGAGAGAAGGGCGGGGAGAGGTTTTTCTCAGTGCTATACCCACTAATACATGATTCATGCTCCAGCAAGGACTCAGGCACCTCTCAGAAAAGAAAAATCAGATGAAACTCAGTGGGCCATAAATGCAAAAAGAAATTAGGAAGGAACGTGACAAGAAGACTTGCAGTGAGAAAAGGAAGGGGGGGGATTGGTAATAAGGGGTGAAAATGACATAACTTGATTGAACTCGTGTTTGAAAACCTAAAAGAATAAAATAAACTCTTCAGTAAAAAAGTTGCAGTACTATGAATTTCTCTGAAAAATAAGTTCTCTCTCTCATTCTTCACTGGCCTCTTTTGCTCTGAGGTATTAGAAACAAGTGACAGTAAAGTGCATCTGGGGAGGAATCAGAGAACTCAGGCAAATTACTATCCATGTTGAAGGGCCGTTAGCAGCGGAGGGAACAATCTCCGTTCTGGGTTTCTCAGTTTTAGAACTGTTACTTCTCATTACTATACTTTGGAAATTGTAACACTTCTGACTGACTAGGCAATACAAAGATAGAAAATTTATACTAAATTTCAAAATATCCCTTTGTTAAATATCATTTAAGTTATCCTAAAATGATAAAATGCAATAAATAAGGTTGGGAAGATGGCTCAAGGGTTACAGCCTTTGCCTCACAAGCAAAAGGACATGAGTTCAGATCCCCAGATCCCATTTAAAAATGCACAACGAATGTGGAGGTGGCCTGTAATGTGAAGTCTGAAAAATTCCAGAGTAAAGCAGTAAGGATATAGAGCAATCCAGGATGATCCTGATATTACCCTTGGGTCACCACCCCAGGCACAGCACGCCCAGGTAGTCTTCTGAACACACACACACACATACACATACATGCATGCACACACACCCAAAAATGTAATAAACCGATACTGATAAATGAACTACAACCACACACATTATATTGTACTGCAGTTAAATTTCTGATTTTAACCATGCATTTGTAAGAACAATGTATTTATTCACTTCTTTATATGAAAAAATTCAGATCACACAGATACTCATGTGTTCAGGGAGAAATTTCAGCAAAGCGCGCCTCACGTCAGGCAATTAAAGAGGCACACCACTTAAATGCATACCTGCAATCTCCACTTAGGGAAATAATGGTAGGTAAATTTACAAGTGATTTACCCAGGTATCCTGCTGATGAGCTTACATTAACCACAATGATGATTTTCCCAGCCATTCATAATTTCTCAAGGATAAGGAGGAGGAAAGCTCGCTTTTATATGTTAAAATTTTTATATTTGAATTCATGAAAAACCCACAAAAGAAAAACAAAGCAATTATGGAAGTTTATAAAGCCTAGAATATAAGCATGTGTTCACAACATGAGACTGATTCTGAGCTGCAGAAAAGTGGAACAACATTTACCTCCTCTGTTCATGGGATTGGAATGAAAAAATATACAAGTAAGCAAAAACTGAAAATTGGATCAAACCTTGCATAATTTGTTATGTAAAAAAGTATCTTCCTTTTCTTCCCTGTAAGAACAGTCCTCATCAGTTTCTCAGGGAGGTGTGGAGATTACTGACATTATTCCCTTTCCATGGTGAAATGTTGTTAGAATAGTTCCCATGCAGTGTTTGACTATATATAGCACGAAGTCATGGACTAAACATCTTCTATTGCAGAAGGAGGCTTCCAAGTTGAGAGTTGAGTGCTGAGAGATCTTCTAATATATAAGTATATAACAGGTGTTTAAATGCCATTTTGATGCAATATTTTCATGGTTGAATATTCATGGCCTAAACTTTCCCTGTGACCTATGCCCTCTCCTTCTATGTGTTCTTTTTCCAGTTTAAAGTAATAGGATTGTGTTCCCTGCTGACAAGTGCATATTCAAGCCAATCAGAAAGCTATTGGTTGCCTCCTATATGTTCATAACACTATTGCACAGGTCCTGTAATATGGTGATTGTTATTGCAATTTGAAGCTTTTACCAGTTGATGGGACCTTTGATTGTTTTTCTCCCCAGTTAATGTCATAGTAATTGCTGGTACTGTGTAAGTTATCCAGCTAGAAGGAAACTTCCAGACCAGTTCAATATGGTGTTTTTAGTTCATGCCCTGTGATCTATGTATGTTGCATCTTCAATAATAGGGTTTTAATGTCAGTGTCTGTAGAGCAACCAAGAGCAATGACAAAAGACCATACGGTTTGGGAGTCTTTGACACCTTCTGTGACTAATATCTTATCAGTATCACCTACCTATTACTTCTAGTATCATTTCTTGATTCTAGATAGAGTAGCCCAAGCATTTTTTTTGCTTGTTTTGCTCTATTTTCCTCTTACTGTACTCTTCTGTACAGAGGTTATCCTGTCTTGCTCTTCACTTTTCAGCTACCATTGCTTAGAAAATTGATTTGCAGTCTTGGGGACTCACTCTTTAGTTGTTTTTGCCAATTACACATGTTTCTCTTTTTCTTTGTCATTTTCAATTTTCCTCATGCAGAGATATTAAAATCATATCCACACTGATCCTATGTGAAGAAATGTATTATTTCATAATATATTCTTGGAAGAACTTTCTGGTGTAAGCATTATAATTGGATAGAGGTAATGCTATTGCTTCCTTGAAGATTTTCCAAAGGAATCCTACCTACATCAAAAAATAGTGCTGATTACATGCATTTTAGCAAACACTGATACCAGTGATCTTTGAACTTGTTGATAACATGTTAGGTAAATTGTAACCTAAAACCCTCTTTAGAATAAATTGACATTTTAAACTGAACAGTCCATTAGACAAAAAGCTGATTTCACAGAGTTCAAGCCATTTTAGTGCAATGCTCTCTCATGTCTACTGTCTCTGTAGTGCAATATCCACAATGATTCTGTTGCATAGGAAAATGTGTGATCTTGCATCGCAGCACAACATAACTGCTAATAGACCAATTTTGCAAACAGAGAAAAATACCACCGAGAAAAAATAAATAACATATCTCATCTTTGAAGGGTCATTTCAGAAGTCAGACATTTTAAACTAAAGTTCTGAGAGCAGAATATTATGATTAATCTACAGGGCCAATAGTGCTTTAATGAGATAAATGTTAGAATGGGATGTGTGTGTGTGTGTGTGTGTGTGTGTGTGTGTGTGTGTGTGTGTGCTCATGTACATGCATGTGAGTATATGCATGTGTGTATATTATGTGGAGGTCAGACAATCTTGCACAGAAATCATCTAAGATATGCTCCTTCTTTGAGACAGGGGTCTCATTTGCCTGAAGTTTAGCAATTTTGCAGAGAGGCTGACTAACGGGCCCCAACCAACCAATGCTTCCCCACTGCTGGGATTTCAAGTGCATGTCACTATGCCATTTTACCAGGATTCTGGGGACTGAAAATAAGCACTTTACTGACTGACTCATCCTTTAGGATTCAAAGGTAATAATTATTTTGCATGACAAATCCTATCTCAAAAATTCTCATTTGTTTCAATAAGATTTAGCAAGTGTTTAATTTAGTTGTTCACATTGTACTGGGGATCAGACTCAAAGCCTTGGACAAGAACTCTAGAACACACAGTACTTTTTATTTTCTACTTTGACATAAGATTGTACTACATGGTCCATTTTGACCTTGATTCATTTTACCCAACCAGGCAAGACTTGTCTTTGTAATCTACCCACCTCAACCTCCCCTGAAGCTGGAATATATACATATATATATATATATCTATTATATATATATGTATTTGTGGGCTACACCTCAATGTTTTAATGCATATTAACAGTATGGAATAGTTAACTGAGTGAACTAGAAAAACTTTCTTCACAAACTTATTTGTGAGGTAAAAATATTTAGAACATGTAACAGGCTATTACTATTATGTAGAGCATTCTGCGCACTGATTCGTGAAGTATATTCCTTCTGTTTACCTGAGACTTTGGATTCTATGTTTGCTTCAGCTTTCTCTGTCCATCCCTCCTCAACCTCTGGTAACCCCACAGAAAACTATCCTAAGTGCTGTGAAGTCCATCATCTTCTAAGAAACTAACGGATCAAAACTCCAAATGTAAACTTTAGCAGCTTAATTATTTTTCAATAACAAAATTATTTCATTTAATCGTATTGCATTCTAAATCTTTGTTATGATTACATGAGTTTGTTTAAGGTAGTATATTCCTATTTTAAAAGTTAATAACATAAGGCTGGAGAGATGGCTCACAGGTTAAGACTCTGCCTTGAGACCTCAATATAGGCCAGAGACTATAAAAATCATAGTTGAAAGGGTAGGGAACTCCCTCGAGCTGATTAGATTAGGCCAACAGTTCCTAAATGGACATCCAATAGCACAGTCACTACAACTAACACTCAACAGATGGGATCTTGTGAAATTAAAGAGCTTCTGTTCAGATAAAGAGATTGTAACTCGAGCACAAAGGCATTGGGGGATGGGGAGGGAGAGGGAGGGGTGGGGGATCAGGAGGGTCGGGGGGAGGTGGAGGGAGGGAGGGGACCAATGTACCTGTTACATTTGTATGAGTGAAAATAATAATAATAATAATAATAATAATAATAATAATAATAATAATAAAGACTCTGCCTTGCAAGCAGAAGGTCCTGAGTTCAGATACCAGGCAGAAACTGGTGGCAGCATGCACTTCTAGCCCTGGTGCTTAGAGCCTGGGAAATCCCAGAGGGAAGCAAAAAGGAGGAAGATGCATCCTATAATGATTCATGAAAGTCATTCTTGGTCCTCCACAGGACACATAGTGTCCAGTGATACACACACACACATAAACACACATACACAATCAATTAATCAACCAAGCAATCAATTATAAAATTCATCCGTACCATGTTTTAATACATTTTCCCAGTAGCATTACATGACTCTTCCTGTGGAAAACCTCACACTGGGTTTCTACCTACTACTTTCTTCTTTCTTTTTTTCATGTTATTTATAGAGCCTCATATGATCAGCACTACACAAATTATGATTGAGAAAAATTTAAGAATTATGATACGTATTTGCTATAAAATTAGTCAATCAAAAATACCCTAATATATTTCAGCAAATGTAACAAAGCTAAGCAAATCAAGTGCAAAAAGAAAGTGTAGCATTAATATTTATCCCAAAACATTTAAGTAGGAAGTACCTATCTTTACATACAGAAAAAAAATCTGAGAATTACACATCTTCCTAGAGTGAGAGGTGAAATATTTAATGTGATGATTCCAGTTTTTTCCCTGACAACTTTGTTATCAAACTTCTCCTACTTCCAAAAGATAACTGGTAAGTTTAATCACCTAATAACATTAATTTTTAGAAGAACGAGAAATTACATTTTCTAATACAGAAACTTTAAATTTTTCTTTTTATATTAAGTTTGTTTTCTGACAGTTTCAAGCATCTTGATTACTCTTTCATGAACCTGCCTTATATCTCTTATATCTGTACCAATTCCACTGTCACAGATTCATGGCTTTTTAGTCTTGGGTTCTGACCTATTCAGCTTAACCAGGGCAGTCAGTATAATCACTGGATTGGAACCATCCATCAGGACTGCTGGGGTCACTAGTGTACACACAGCTGAATCTCTGTGGAAGAGAAGGATGAAAGCATTGGAAGGATCTAGAGAAAACAATAAATTGTATATGATAGCATTTATGCAAAGGAGGACTAAAAAGTAAGCACTATAAAGTCCATAAAATTATAGAAATTAAACACATCTTTCAATAATATGTCTAAATTGTAACAATTCAGTTTCCTCCAATGAAAGGACACAGGATATTCAATTTATTAGAAAATCAGATGATTCATCATTCTGTGCTCCACAAGATATGCACCTCACTTTAAAAGGAAGATACTGCCTTAGGGTGCAAGGACCCCAAGTAAACAGAACCAGGAAATTAGAAGACATTAATGTGCTCATACTTGACAAAACAGACTTCAAACCAAAACTAACAAAAGGAGATAAAGAAGGTTGCTTCATTGAGATCAATGAAAAAGCCTTCTAATCTGCCTCTTATTAGAAGCACAACTACAAACTCTTGAGACTGAAATTTACTTTTCATACAAGTCTCTAAGGATCTCAAGGAAATGATACTCCAAGAGCCAATAGGAATTAATGTGCCTTTAGAATGTCAGTTATGCAAACATCATGGAGTGTTTGCCTAGTACACATGAGGCCCAGTTTCCATCCTAGCATCACAGGCACTAAGTGTGGCTCACATCTGTAATCCCCGCACTGGAGAGGTGGAGGAAAGAAG
Source organism: Typhlomys cinereus (assembly GCA_023101885.1). Taxonomy (NCBI): domain Eukaryota; kingdom Metazoa; phylum Chordata; class Mammalia; order Rodentia; family Platacanthomyidae; genus Typhlomys; species Typhlomys cinereus. The sequence continues at coordinate 1,916,426 of JALPQD010000258.1, forward strand.
AGCAGTTCCTTTCCATCCCCAGCTACATCTGCTGAGGACAGATGATACTTCATCCAGACAACTAGCTCCAAAAATAAACACTCTATGTATCTGGATTTTGGTTAAAAACATAAATATTCAAAAACAATCATTTTTGCTTATTTTGTCTCTAAACAGGTGTCCTAAAAGTCCATTGTGAATACCTTGGATGAAAATGCAATGAAAATGCGCATCAGTTACACACCTGTCCCAGCAGGTATACTAACATACTATCTGTACAGATGAAGTAAAAGTACAACGTTTAAAGTTTTAAGTTATATTAAGTAAATACTTTCCAGAAAATATTAACAGCCTCTCTCTCTCTCTCTCTCTCTCTCTCTCACACACACACACACACACACACACACACACACACACACACACGAACACATTTACTATACACCAGACACTATTATACATTCTTCATCATATTGAATTAATATAACCACCTCTGGCTACACTTCTAATTATTGACCCCATTACCCAGATAGTGAAGTTGAGATCCAGAAAGAGCTGCTACTGAAATGTGATCACCTGTTGTTTCCATCTTTAGATTGTGATGCAATTCTACAAGATTTCTCTTGAGGCTGAGTACCAGTGTGGAAGACGGCTCATCACTGAGAAACAATCTCACGCTAATATGTAATTATAATGTCAGATTAAAGATATGTGAGGCCTGCTTCTCACCTAGATGGTGCCAAAGTGAAAGTGAAGAAGGAAGACCCTCTGCTCCCAAAGTTAAAGCCAAAGCAAAGGCTTTGAAATCCAAGAATGCTTTTATAGCCACAAAGAGATTTCCACATCACCCACTTTCAGGCAGCCCAAGACTCTGTGGTTTTGGAGGCAGCTCATATACCTTTAGAAGAGCTTGACCACTGTGCCATCATCAAGTTCCCCAGGAAGCCACAAAGAAGTAGATAGTGGCACACTTGTGTTCATTGCGCATGTCAAAGTTAACAAACACCAGATCCCACTGGCTCTATGAAATTCTATGACATTGATGTGGCCAAAGTTAAAACCCTGATCAGGCCTCGAGGGAAGAAAGCATGTGGTCCACTCTCTCGGGTTTATGATAGTTTGCATCTTGCCAACACAATTGCCATTATCTAAACTTGAGTCAAGCTGATAATTCTAAACATACTACTTTTTCACTGAAAAAAAAATTACCAGTCAAGGAAGTAGAACTACATCCAGAATAGAGTTTGTATTTAGTGGCTGGTTTGGTTAAATTCCTTTGTAAAGTGAGTCTTAATCCTGTGAAATTCATTACAGGTGATCGTAATGGACAAAGGACAAATTACAGCCATCAAGAATGATTCTTCCACCAAGTACTTCACAGATCTCAGATTCCTCATTCTCTTTTACTCTTTTATACCTTTATGACTATTTTATTTTGTGTGTACAAGAGTTCACTTGAGCATGTTTCTGTAAAGAACCAAGGGTGATATTAGGATTCATCCTGGATTGTTTTATGTCCTTATTGCTTTGGTTTGGGGTCTCCCAGATTCCACCTTCCTGGGCTAGAATTGCAGGCTGCTACCATTTTCACCCAACATTTTACCTGGGATCTGGGAAATCCTTTTGCTTGCAAAGTTAAGGCTTAAACTCCCAAGCTATCTCTCTAACCCTTCATTCACTTTTAAAGAGCCAAAAACTGCAGACCATTGAGAATGTGAGGAAAAGAGGTTAAAATATTAATCTTGTAAGACTAGTGAGCAGAGGTATGATTAAATCATTATAAAATGAACACAGCACTCAGGGAGTTTATGATTCCCTAATTGAAATGGTACTTGTTGTTCAACTGGTCTGAAAATCTTGGCTAGAAGAATTTCTATCAACTGATGTTTCAAAAATATTTGTGCAATGAATAAAGAAAGAATGAGTGAGTGAATGAATAATGAGTGAATTAATCATGTTTTAACCTATTCTGTTACATGACTGTTTGTAAGTCTTTTCATAACATAAGAGTTTGTTTTTCCTGGAATCATTTACTTCTTGGGTCAATTAGTCATTTATTAACTCAATTAACAAGCAAGTGGCTACTGGTATTTAATGATGTAAGTGAACCCTCCAGAGAGAATGAAGTCTGTTGTCCAAAGGCCCTTCTGTGCTACAGAGCCTCTGTTTCTGCTGCCTGGGGACTATGTATGCATGACACGCACAGCAGATGACACAGGAAGAGAATGGCTGAGTCTACAGAATGGTAACTGCACTGAGAATGATGCTAAATTTAAATCGTACAAGTGACTGAATTGCAATTTGAATAACCAGTCTACACATCACCTTATTAGAAAAGCACTACCTAACTTTTGCATAATGTACATGCAATTTGTACAATTGAGAAAAAAATCTCTCAATTAGGTACTTTAGAAAAGTAGAATATTTCCCTGATCACAGGATTAAAGCTTTAGGAGCACAGCTAAAAATTGAAGAAAACAGAAAGATGAATATAAAGTGAAATTTACTTCCAAATATTATTATTTAGATGTGATTAAACTCATGATTAACCATATAGGTGCTGAGATAAAAGTTAAATATATACTCTTAAATTTTATGTATCTACATTTGCATCATTGGGCAAAGCAACATCACCAGGTCCAGGCTGCTCAGGTAGCTACATAATGAGTGATAATTGTGTATATAGTGAGCTGCTGAGCAAAGTCTAGTGGGTCCTGGCTGTGAGAGATTTCAGGTTGTCATCAATGAGACCTATAGACAATTATCTCTGAACTGTACTGACTATTTTAATGCTAGACAAAATGAATAGCCTGTTTGTCACCAAGAAAACTTACAATTTCACAATACAATTCAGTGCATTAACAAACACAATGGACAAATTTAGAAAACTGGATTTTTATCATGATTAGAAAATTGGGAACTAAAAAATGAAAAGAACTGATGTAAGCAAAATCAGTTAGAAAAATAATATATCTGCATATAAATAAGACTTCATTTGCTTTGTTTTGGTTTGCTTTGCTTTTCTGAAACAGGATCCCACTATGAAGCCCCCAAGCTATCCTCAACTTGGGCTGAGGCTTCTTGACCCAGTATTCCATCCGCTGAGATCACAGATACATAGGTAGCAGTTTGCCTGGCTGAGTAAGTGACTTCTAACACAGTTTCTCTCTTGGACAAGATGTTTTTAAATGTGAAAAATATGTGCTGGCGTGATGAGGTGAAATTCCAATTTGCTCTTGTCAATCCTAGCATCTCTTGAAGTAATGGCAGTCCTTCTTCATGTGCTGAGCACAGAACAGAACGTTCGGAAGCACATCCGTGGTCCTTGCGCCACCCCAGGAAAAGCAGGGACTCCGCTGAGATAATTTGTAAGTGGGAAGGTAATGAGGCAGAAAGGAATTAAGTAACATTTTCAAGGTCATACCCCAAGTCTTTTAGCAGGCAGAGAATGAGCCCATAAGTTGTGATTGTTAGATACAAACTATAATGTCCAACCAGTGCTTCAGAGCCTGCCCATTCCAGCAAGGAACAGAAAGGAAGTGTTTTAAAGCAGACAAGGTGCACGTGCGGAATAAGAAGCACTTGTTTAAAAAATTTCAAAAAAGATAAGAAATAAATGAGAAACAAAATAAGGTGTACTATAATCTCTGAAGGAAAGTTTAATATAGAGATGGAATTCAAGCAAATTTCCCCTCCGCTTCCCTTACTCAACCCATGAACCTTGCAATGACCTTGTGAATTTCATGCAAGCTTTCTTTTTTAAACTTTTTTATTTTCAATTATATCGACAATGAACTTATGCATTTTAATTACCCACTGACTATTCCCATCCCATCCCACCCACTCTTCCCTCCAGCCATTTTTCTTCCCTCTCCCATATCTCCCTGCATGTGTGATCCAGGGAGTCCTATCTAGGATGTCTGCATTAGCTAGTATCTGGGAATCTACCAGGGTACAAAACTGGCACACCGTAGGTAAATCATAGAGTGTAGAGGCTCCCCCTCTCTTCTGTTCACTACCTGTCCTACATGCTCTCCTAAGTTATTCATATAGACTTTCTTAAATTATAGGATTAAAAATCTTAAAGTTGCCTAGAACAGTTCCCCTGGAGGGGCCAGATTCTGCACTGACCAATCAAAGTCAAATACCTTCTTCTGTCTAGATATCTTCTGTTCATGCATGGTTTGAAGCACATCACAGAATTTTGAAAAAATAAGTCATTAGTCTTACCTCTTCTTAACCTGAAGCGCTGGATTCCTTTCTAATGACTGCTAGCAAAGGTTTAGGGAAAAGCGGAAATAAACAGGAGAAACTCATTTTTGTTTTACAATTCAACATAACCCTACATAAACCGGCAATAGATTCTAAATATTTTTAGGTCATTGTATTGCTATCTGGTAGTCAGTGATTTGGGTTATCAGTATCCAACTATTCACAGTTCAAGTGCTAAGGGTAACTTTAAAGAAGAAATACTCACTTGGCTCTAATGGCCTGCAAAGTTGGTTGGAGAGCATCAGAAGACCTTCTGATGTGGGCGATGAAGATGTAGGAAGGACTGCATTACTTGAATGTTTTGAGACATTTTTCTCCCAGCATGGAAAAACAGATTTACAATGTCCCCTTTAGTGACATGTTGACAATATGAACTTGAATACGGGCAGCAGAAATCTGTATGACCTTTCTTCTGCTTCTCTCAAATGTCATTTCAATTGACCTTGCCTACAGAACATGAATTTCAGGTGGCTTCTTAAACAAAGATTATCATCTATGTAAGGCAGAAAGTAGTCCCAAACATATTATTGTCTCCATCTACAGGACCATTGATACATTACTATATTATGTGACAAGCAGCATCAGTATGGATGGGAGTAATCTGGCCATTGGCTCTGAGAGTGTAGAATGGATTGTCTGATCGGGACTGACGTAATCACAAGGGTCATGTAAATGGAAGATGAGGCAGAAGAATAAAAGTCAGCTGAGACACAGGAAGGGAAGGAATAAGAACAGAGTGATGCTGGGTTTGAAGGTGGGAGGGAGAAAGGGCTCGAGGGATGCCAAAGATGTATGGAAGTCAGGAACAGAAAGAAAGCAGATTCTCTTCTGGTGTTGCCACATCCCTGTAGCCCCAGGGACCCCAAGACTTCATTCAGCCTGGCCACATTCATTGCAGACCCGTGACCTCCACAGGCCTAATGAACTAAGGAACATGTGTTGTTTTAAGTGACTGTCTTCACAATAGTTTACTACAGAAGCCATGAGAAACCAACACACCACTCACCTAATCCAAACTTCAGGCCTGTCTCTAATTCACTGGACAATTTAAACACAGAAGCAATTGACTTTGAATCTGCCAGTAGGAACACAGCACTGCTGTGTACTAATCTCTGTTGCTTGTATTTCTGAAGTTTTCTAGTTTTCATAATTTATCTCAGTGTTCTGCACTTCCCCTTTTGAGTATCTCAGAGAGTTTCCATAAATGCCTACCCCATTTATTTAAGCAAATATGTAGTATCCTTCATCTATGACCCTTCCCTTTCACTTTTCCATAAACTATTACTCAGGAACTGAGCATAGCAAGGCAGGACAATTATTGCAGAGAAGCAGTCAGAGGATCTCACAGTTTTATGGCCGTTCACAAGAAATGAATAGAGGGATCGTCCCTGCAGTAAAATAGATGTTATGATGGTTAGACTTGGATGGTAAAGTCAAAAAAATGAGCCTCACAGATGCAAGAGGCTGAGCAAGGTTCTGGATCAAGCTTGTCAGGGGGGTGAGGCAAAGGGAGCCCCAGGAATTGGAGCTACAAGCTGGACTTAAGCAGGACTCCACATAGCACATTTGCAGACTGACTCAAAAATCAGGAAGGCAGAGATTCACAAAGAAGAATCTTAGTAAATGTGATTGGAGATAACATTACGTCCAAACAAATGAAAGTGTTACATCTACAATTTACCAAAACATTTCTCATCTACCTTGAAGTACTAGTGATGAAGTAAAAGATTTTATGCTCAAGGCAATGGCCTTCAAGGGCATGTTTATTTTTTAACACATTTCTTTTTTTGCCTACTCATACAGGCTCAATAGGTACTCCCTTCCTCTTCCTCCCCCTTCCTTTCCCCAGCATCTCCCCCTACACTCTGCCTCCCTTATTCTCCTCCCTCTCACTTTTCTCCCTCCGTCTCCCTCTCCTGATGCCTCCCGCTTCCTCCCTCCCATTCCCTAGAGCATCCATTTACGTGGATACTGAACCTTTCTCTGAGTCCTCTACACTAGTGAGGGTTCAGGACTCAGTGGCATAGCCCAGGCTGCTTCTTGGGCTGCCCACTAGCATGGAAACTCTATTATAACTGTTTAACCCTTGCCTCTAAGGATCCTACTGCCTGAAGCCTTCTCCCCTGTGATCCATGCTAGACTTTGGGGGTTGTTGATGTGTTAGCCATTGTGCAGGTCAGGCAAAGTCCAGTCACATTGTGGCTATATCCTGGCTGCTGCAGCCCTGACTTGTGTGGAGTATCTTGCATATTATTGGTCCTCTCCATCTGTAGGCTCTTACAATCTTGCTGCCTCCCTCTTCCACAAGGTTCCCTGAGCTTTAGGATAGGGGGAGAGTTGGCTGGTCTGGTTCTAGGTGAATAATGTAGAATCACTGGTGTTCTGAATTATGGTTTGTTGTTGTTTTCAGTTTTGCTGTTCCTGTACTGAAGGGCAGGTTTTAATGCCGTGAAAATACTCTTAAGAGCAGTCTGAAAACTACTTTGAATTAAGTTGGTTCTCACATATGAATATGACCATTTGTGGATAAATCAAAGATCAATCTGTAGAGCGTCTGATGGTCACGGGCTGCTTAAAATGACTCAGAACAGCTCAAGATTTGATCACACTTACACAGTTCACCGTTATTTAATTTCATATTCATGTTGCTGTACAGAATACATGACTCAGGGGACTGGGGAGATGGTTCAGTGGTTAAAGCTTTTGCTTGGCCCACGATCAGCATGGACAATGATGGGTGAATACGACAACAGCCTGTGATTCTGTCCCTGCAAGTTAGAGCCTGGGAATATGAACAGAAAGCACTAAAAGTGGAAGAACATTCCAGAAGATTCCCAATGTGACTGTCGGGGATCTGCAAGCAGTCACACTTATGTGTGTTCTTGCATAAATGCCCATACACTCATGTTATATCCACTTGCGTGCAAAACACACACATGCAAAAAGATGCATGACCCAGACAATTTAGATGAGCAAGGGGATTTTATACCAGCTTGTAATTTCAGGACAGAATTGATAATGATAATAAAGTGTCCCACAAGCAGAGTAGAGACAACTAACCACACCATACCTGCAGAAAAGCAGAGGGGGCCCCAGGTCCAACGCTTGCCTTATGATGTCTGCCAGCCTGCCCAAGCCAGTTACCTCTTTCTCCATCTTGCCCACAAGATGGTCCCACTCACTGTGAGCTGGGCCTTCCCACATCAATGAGGTAACCACTTAGAGGCTGACATTAACTAAATAGTTTATCATAGGTGTGCCTACGGGACAACCTGTCAACCTTAAAGTTGATAACTGTAACCAATTGTTCAGTCATTAATCATTTACTAAAATAACTTAAAATATCAATTATATTAAAACAGAATGACTGTATTTTATGGATCTTTTTACTTCTAAACAAAACAAAGCCAGAAGCAGAAGCTATGTTTTATAAAAGGCATTACCATAATGTAATCTTATGGCACATATTCTATGATTATGAGAATGTGACACAAGGCTTTGTTATTGTTATTATTATTATTATTATTAGCTGCATTGTATGCATGATGCATATCTAAGTGCAAGCATATGTGTGTCACAGCACACATATGGAAGTCAGAAAACGATTTTTGATAGTTCTTTCTGTTTGCCTTGCGATGGCAAAGTCTTTCTTATTGTCTCCCCTGCTCTGCATATTCCAAGCTGGTTGGCCAGCTAGCTTCCACTCCTGTCTCCTTTTCCCATTTAACAGTAGGAATGCCTAATACACATTAGTCACCACATCCAACCTCGTGTAGGTTCTCAAGACCAAACTAAGGACATGAGGTTTGCATTGGAAATGCTTTTTCCAAGCTGAGCAATCCTGGTAGCCCTGAACAAAATTTTCCCCCAATTAATTTACACTGAATAATATCTCCTTCTACTGTGGATTTCACATCTCCTTGGTTGATAATGAATGCAGATCCCACGGGGAAAGTAAGTGAAAAGTTTTCCACAGGGACAATAATGCAAGTTATGATGGGATGGGAGCAGAGCTACTTGAAGTGCAGAAAGGGAGGTGTAGAGGAACCTAAGTGGCTCTCAGTGTGGAGCAGGTATTGCTGGGAGCCACACAGGCGAAGGAGGAAGTTCTGCCTTGCACCCCTGCCATGACATGGCTTGGATGCACCATGATTGCATGTCCTGAGATTCTCATCGTGACCTTAATCTTCACAGTGAAGTCTGGAAGCTTAATCTGGCTATGTTATTTACAACCAGTACCCTTGGGAGGTGATTAGGATTATATGGCACCATCAGAATGTACTATTCATGACTAAATCCCACCGGCTTTATAAGATAGAGCCCAGAAGACACGTTCTGCACCTCCCGTCCCTTGTCATATGATGCCACACAACGCCTGGGACGCTGTTTATACACTTCCTAATCTGTTGTACTCGGCTACAGGAAGAGATCATGAAATGATATACTCGTATTTTGCAAATTACTCTTCTAGACCTCAAGCACATCCTGTGTTTCAGAGCAAACTTTGTGAGTGAGGACTCTTTCCTGAAACATGCACCTGTGTAAGAAGATCCAGGAAATTGACCCATGTCTGATACATGCATTTGTGGCTGGGAGCACATGTGCTCTATGCACAACGATGGAGGGTTGCCCTACACACCATCACCTGGGCCCTTTCTACTCATCATGGTCAATACGCCATCACTTGACCAGGTGCTCACTGCTGGTCACAAATCTCACCGATACCTTTATTTAGTGGTAGCATCAGCACTGGGAGAAGATCGCCAGCAAGTGTGAGAGCCCAGAACGCAGGAGCGGCTAGACTTGGGCAGTGCATAGTCCACAGAGCTGATGTGCACCCTGATGTTCTGCAGCTTTGACACTGTTTCAATGCTGTAAAAAACTGACTATAAATTGCCTATTGACTATTAGTGTGCATGTGATGCCATGTGTGAGGTAGTAGCTGGGCATGTCCATGTGTTGATCTGATCACACCGAGACACTGAGTTCCTGCAATTCTACCTTCTGCTTGCCTAATACAACTATAAGAAAGAAGGAAAAAGAAAGGAACACAAGGTATGGATGTTACACACATGGGATGCTTTTTAAAAGGGGAAAACATGACTCCTCTAAAGAGAGTTAGATGAATGTCAGATTTTTGACTTGCTGTCTTTTAAGACCTCCAAGTGTATTTTCACTCTACTTTAAGCAAGCTGAAGTAAATTGCAGACTGACCATACAAGAGTGGATTACCATCACGCATATCTGTCCTTTATTCTGTGATAGATTTTAACTGACTTTTGAAAATGTGACTAAAGGTGATGGAGGTCAACTTGCTATTTGCAAAGTCTAATAAATATCATAGGGAGATCTGTTAACTGAGTCCACATTACTGAATGTTCCTGGCTACCCCATCCATTTCAGAATAAAAAAGAGAAATAAAAGCAGAATCATGCATCATGTCCCAGCTTTATTTTTCAACTAAGAAAATGCTCCAATTTTCTCTCACTAGATTGCTAACAAGAATATGAAAATCCTGAGTAGAAATGGCAGGCTCCTTTATTTCTATTAATATCCTAAAATAGGGCTGACATGTCTTGTCATACCAGATTTTCCTAATTGCAGTTTTAAGCATGAAGAAAGCTCTTGCAGGAAGCTTTGCAGAATGCAATGAAGCAGGTTTTCTACAGACTCTTCATTATCTGTGGCCTTTCTGACAGGTGCTGTACACTGTGCTAGGGACATGTCACACAGAAGCACCGGCACAGTGCAGCATCTGGAGTCCACACTCTATTCCATTCATGATATTCTAAAAGCTTCATGGCAGAGGGCACTCTGAGACTCAGCCAAAGTTCACGTGTAAATGAAGAATGGTTAAGTCTGGCCAGGACCCTTAAGTGTGACCAAGAACCACAGGGTCTGGCTCAGCATGATATTTTTCTCATCCACCAACCGAACATTCCAATTCTTAAAATTCGAAATATTCAAAGTTCTTGGCAAAAAAAGAATAAATAAATAAGTGGCTATAATCTGAGCTCTAAAAATGGCTAGAGAGACATCACTGAGATACTCCAAGAGAAGTCGCAAGAGAAACGCAATGTCCCTACAGCATCCATCTTCCACGTATGAGACTGAGTCCTCCCCACCTACATACACACCATGCACACAATGAGAAGAAAATGATGAATGAATGCTACATGGCACTGTTCTGCTTAGAAAAGAACTCCCTTGGTGAACATAACAAACTCAATTTCTCTTAAAAGTGAGAACAGACTGTTTACTTATTCTATCACTTCCTCACACTGTGCAATGAATGCCTTCCCCTTAGAATCCGACCAGTAGTTCTAAAACTTCAATGTCCCCCAGACACTCCTGAGGGTCTTGATAAAAAATGTAGAATTCTGGCCATCATGCTCAGGAAAATATGATTCATAAGTTCATAGATTCCTTTAGGGGCATATTATTGGTTTGCTTCTACCCTGCACCTCACCTAAAAACCCAAACGCAAAGATAGAGGCCGAGTGATAGGGTGTGTGAGGTGTAATATTCTGGAAATCAGGGCCTCTCTGAAAGTTCATATCCTAGGTCCCAATCATATTAAAGAAATTTAGATGGATAGCACACTGCTGTTAATAATGAACTCAGGTCAACCCAGCAACCGAAGACAATTCTTTTAAATTTATCATTCATACTTATCAGCCTGACTCAAGCTATGTTATTAAAGAAATAGATTAATGTAGACTCAGACCATTATTAAAATGTACTTAATGTGTAAATTACAATTGCTTATTAAAAACTGTAAATTATGGTACTCTTTAAGAGCTTAAAAATGTCAATTTATTCTATAAAATAGATACATACCATCTACTTAAAATACTGAAGGAGACCGAGTGACCAGAATCTGAATTATAGTAATGAAGGTTTGAAGACCCCAAGAGATGGCAACCAAGATCCTATTCAGTCAAAAGCCTAAATGAACAAATTTATGTACACATAAATATGCATCTGAAAAGATAAGGCCTTCTACTGAAATCATTACATTACAAATGGTTAATAATTATATTTTCAAATTCCAGTAATAAGATGATTTGACCATTCATAAATATGCATAATCTTTCTGTACCAACACTGTCGACATAATTTGTTTTCCAACCCCACTGATTTTTCTCTAGGCAGATGTATCATTTTCCAATTATGAAATTAAACATTCAATTTGAAAATATGTTGGCAGCCTAATTCCAGGTTTAATAACTTTCTGTGTATTTTCAGGAATATTTGCTGCTAAATTCCAGCAGGAAATTATGAAATTGAAAATGGTGAGTGGATTTATAAGACTATAATCAGACTTTGACACTATTATTATCAGGGGTTAAACAGTAGTGGAAAACTTAAGCATTTATAGCAGGAAAGCCTGTAGCCCAGAAAATCCATCAAGAACTAGAGAAACAGATGCTGGGCCTCAGCAGCTTGTACCAACCAGCATTATATACTGAAACGAGACAAAGAGACAATGGATCCTCTATATCTCGGAGAGATACAGCATTCAAAGATTCACAGAATTTGAGAATTTCATACAAACTTGTTAATGCAATCTCAGTGTGAATGTGCCAAATAATATTGTCTAAAATAAATCTGATTATATTGTATAGATATATTGAAATGCTAGAGAAGATTCAGGTTCATTCTGTCCTCTGTTAGGGAGAAAGGAAGCTCAAAGCTGCTAAATATGCTGAATGTGATACCAAACATGAGAACCAATACCAATATGCTCAGATACATATAGCATTTTCAAAAACTCATGCACAAAATAATACAATGTGACTTTGTGACATGGAGTCTTCAGTTCACATCTTCCAATCCCTTTCTGTATTAGAAACATGTGTGCAGTCATTCTAATGACATCTAGTCTTTATATATATTTTTTTCTCCCACCTTTCATTTTTTTTCCCAATCAGACAAGCTCAATAGGTACCTCTGTCCTCTCCCTCCCTCCACCTCTCTCCAGTCCTCCCTTGCACTCTTATCAGCCCTTTTCCCCTTCCTTTCACCCCCTCTCTTCCTCCCTCTCTTTCTTCTAGTTTTTCCCCCTTCACCCCTCATATGCCCTGGAGCACTCTTTTGTGTAAATGCCAAACCTCTCTCTGAGTCCTCTACCCTAGTGAGGTGTAAGAACTCAGTGGCATAGCCCAGAGCCCTTTTTTAGTACTGGAACTCTATTATGACTGTGAATCCTTTGCCTCTAAGGATCCTACTGCCAGTGATCTATGCTAGACTTTGGGGAGTTATTGACATGTCAGCCATTGTGTAGGTCATGCAAAGTTGGATTATGGCTACTGTGGCCATAACTTGTGTGCAGTATCTTGCATATCCTTGGTCCTCCCCATCTTTAGGCTCTTACAATCTTGCCACCTCCTCTTCTGCAAGGTTCCCTGAGCTTTAGGATGGGGAGAGATTTGGCTGGTCTGTCAGGTGATTAATGAAGGGTCTCTGGTGTTCTAAATTATGGTTTGTTGTTTTCAGTTTTGTTTTTCCTGCACTGCCCTTGACTCTATCGTAATTGGTATTGAAGGTCACCTCCTGAGGAGCAGGGAGTCTGCCAGTTCAGGGTCTGGGACAAAAAAAGTGACATCTATTCTTTCCTAAGCTGAATGCTCTGGGGTTTATTCACGTGCTCCCCTCTGAATACTGTCTTGTCTTCCATTTCCCACTACAAAGGCTGAAAGGGAAGATTTGCAAACTTATCATTTCAGTAACACAATTTCTTTTGGGAGAAGTTTATTGCCTGAAAGACATGCTTCATCTTTGGGCTTATGCAACTGAATGTCCTCCTTCTGAAGGTCAGCGGGCACATCAGAAAGTCCATTCAGGGCTTGGGGTTCTCATCAAGTGTGCTGATCTAAAGGACATTTGGATAGGACCATTTTCTTTGCTGGAGAAATCTTAGACTGCTTTTGAAAAGTTGGATGATTCTCAACTTGTGAATGTGACTAAAAAGAATCCCAAGAAATATTTTAAAAATTGAAAGGTATTCCAACAATGCACAGAATAGAATTTTGCTTTTAAGAGGAACCTATAGATTATCTAATCAGCAATGCTTTCCTTTAAGAATGCAACACATTCCTTTAATTCAAGAAGAATAAACCAAGTCTTAAGGTCTGGTTTTGTTCCAATGGATTGATTCGAAAAGTCCAACAGATAACACAGCACCTTCCATGAAGGCTCCACCTGGAACCTTCAATTCTGAAGCACTAGATTCAAAGGCTGTTAAGATGGCAGAAGTACATGGTACCAGAACTTATATTCTACTTCTGAATAACTGTTCCCAGATGATCCATTATAACTCATATTTAGTCCATTACAAAGTAGTAGAAATATATGTTGTATTTTGGACTAATTAGGAGAGATTTGCCCTTTTCCCAAAGAAGAAAACATAAGATGACCAAGATGAGAATTGCCTCCCACATCAGATGACATTTTTGAAGATCTGGCAAGGTGACCTCAAGTTGATTTTTTGTGTTGGACAGATTCTGATGCTTGTTTCTCAAATGCCAGTGGAGGAAGCGAACACCAAGCTTCCTCTCAGTGCTATTTTTCTTTTTCTTTTTTTAAATTTTTTTATTACTATTTATTCAATCGTGTGTGTCCGTGTGTGTGTGTGTGTGTGTGTGTGTGTAGAACCACAGGCAAATTCAGGAACCACCATGGACGCCTCCACCTCCTCCTTGTTTACTCTGCCCAGGGATTCACAGGCTCCGCCCTACCAGGACCAGAAACACAGGCCGCCCCCACTTCCGCCCAGCATCTATACGTGAGGACTAGGATCTGAACTCAGGACCTTCCGCCTGCAAGGCAGAGGCTTAACCCCTGAGCCACCTCTTCAGCCCCTCAGTACTATTTTTCATGTAGAACACACATACACATTTCATAGAAACTTAAAATTTTTGATATTTTTAGAAAGCTACAGGGATAAAGGCCATCCAGAAGTAAATTTCAACACATGCATGAATCTATGTAAGTGTGGTGATAGCTGTCACACAGCAAATTTAGTTTTGTTAGCATTTGTTTCATGCATGATTATAAATTGTTCAAATTAGCAATAACATGGTTGGAAACAGTTAGATATTATTTAATAAACTCTACTGCCGAGGGAGGTTGAAACAACTGAGATGCAAAGTTATTAACGCCAAGTACAGTCTTGATCCCAGAGGCTGTTTAAAGCAGAATACTGAAAATTTTATTTTGATTTATAAGATACCATATATCAGAAATTAAGAAAAACTGGCAAGAGATGTAGAAACTTGAAACAAATCAACTTCAAAGAAAATAGTCCTTTTACAAATGCTACTTGAAATTCCTGTTGCTCACTATCACTTGATAACTAGATGTAATCCCACATATCAATTTCTTTTCCTTCTTGTTCGATGTGTTCAGTGTTTTCTCTACTCTAGTACATTGTTCAGGACAGTGAGCCCAAGTATTGAGAGATGATCTCAAGGGTCAGCTTGACTGTTCATTCTATTAGTATTAAAAATAATAATAGTATTAAAAATAATAATAATAATTTAGTGGAAGAAACACTGCAACAAGCTGAATGCAGACAATTTTGGTTTTTCACCATTTGCTTAAGCTCCTCCTCCCATTAAGTGCTTTGTCACAAAATTTAGATCTACAACTATCTTTACATTCTTATCCTCAAGGTTTTTTCTCATAGCATGCACTGAAACAATTCATATCTTCGCAGTCCTTCATACTCAGAAATCCATTGTTATTTTGCTTAATGTTCTACTGAACGTAACGCGCACAAACATAATAAAACAAGGAGAATAACAGCACAGAGTATGGGCGCAATCCTCTTAACTAAAATTCACTTGGTGGAGGGAGACAGATTCAGGCTACTTGCAGGTAGGGAAGTAGAACACGTGAAGAAAAATGGGGATGGGGAAAAGAGGAAGAAGGAAAGACAGAGACAGAGAGAGGAGTTGAAGGCCAGTAAGTTGATGGGGTCAGCTTCCCTGCAGCCTGGGTTATAATAAAGTTGTCAGATGTTACAATATGTCAGCTTTGGAGGCAGCGATTTCCTTAGATGGAGGTCAGCTGAGTTCATCGCTTCTCCTTTGCTTGAAATATTCACCTTGGAGTGGCTCAGCACGGAAAGGTGCTTGCAGCTCAGCCCGAATGTGAATGTTGGAGCCCACATGGAGGAATAAAGGAACTGACAACTACACATCGTCCTCTGAACTTGACACTAGCTCTGTGGCTTACGGATATCCCCATGTTCATATGTACACACTCCCAAGATAAATAAATAAGTGCTATAAAAGCAGAAATAGTCACCTTAGTGATAAGAAATTGCATCAGCCAATGGTGTTTAAGTCACAAATGTTTTTTATTGTTACCCCAATAACTTCCACCTGCTGTGAACTGTCAAATTTCTTTTTCTACTGGATGACTGGTTCCTTTAATGACAATTCAGTAAAATGCATTAAATTTTGCTGACTCCAGTTACTCAAACAATGTCATTTCAGGTAAGTAGACTTAGCACTTGTGCATTTTAAGACTCCAACAGCACCAAGTGGACTAACGTCTCTACCCTACCATCTCTTGTTTTCTCTTCTATCTCTTTCCCTTCTTGGAATTTAGGGAAGAATGAGTTATGCAAATATAGGACTCTAGGCAGCTCCTTATCCTGTGAGCGATTCTGCCCTTCTTAGTTCTGCAATGATACCTTTCTGCCTTGTGCTAGGTGCTCACACCATTTCTTCCTTGGGCATCAACTGGTGATGGAGGCAGAGCCAAGTACTACAGCTGATCACATCTGTGACCATGAAGGCATGGGACACATATACTATAGAGTCTCCAAGCATGTCCACAGCTCTAGTCTCATGTCCTTTGCTACCCAAAGCTCTCCTCCCACAAGTCAGTCATCAGTGCACTAGTGGTCAGGCATCCAACACACCACAGCTCTTCATTGTTACCCGTAGCAAACCTGGAGGAGTCGGTTGCTGTAGTTGCTCTTCTCTATTGCTGTGAAGCAAGGCTCTGATAACAACCAGCTCAAGGAGAGAATGAGGCTCAGGTCACTCTCCCATTGTCATGAAAGGCAGAATGCAAGAGGCTAACTGGAAATGGGGCTGTGGCTATGAAACCTCAAGGCGACTTCTGTGATGTCTCTTCCAGCAAAGCACCTCTCAAAGGTGCTGCATCCTTTGCAAACATTTAAACACATGACTGGTAGAGACAGCTCACTTTTAAACTGTGACCAATGCTTTCTTTAGACTACTCCAGGAGTTCCTCAGCTTTGTCGTGCCTTTAGCAAACAAGCACGCTTCAGTGAGCTCGAAGCTGCTTCTCGCCTGAAGATCAGCAGAGGTCTTTCTTTTGCAGGTGCTCCTCTAACTAAGTGCACAGACATGCTGTTCTCAAGCTAAGTGTGGAAGAGAACGGTCATTAACATCTACCTGGTGCTGCCAAATCCTAGCTCACCAACCTTCTCAGCAACAGCTGAGCACTCCTACTTCATCTAGAAGGGACCTGAGCAGTGAGACATGGAAGCAAAATGGAGCTTTTGCTCAGCTAAATTGGAAGTAAAATAGGTTATGCCTACAGAAAGGCAAGTTAGCACTTTCATTACAGTGTACTAGTCCATAAAACCCTTATGGTGGTTACTAGCTAAAAACTGAGTTTACTTAACAAAATCAGAGTTTTTAAAAGTTACCAAGAACTAGATATGGTAAAGAACTATTTTTTTATCTTTTGTGATAAAAACCTATACATTGGATTACAACTTTCTTCTACATTTTTTAAAAATTTGAACACTATTTCATAAAGTTAATGGTGCGCTCTGAAATGAGCTAAATTAAAGTAGGATTTAAAATGGCAAGTAGTATGCAAAAGCAAAATCTGTTTTTCTTCTCAAACATACGCAACAGGAACTTCACCCAATATGTAATTCACACATATTTACATCTGATTCATCAACTGTGAACA
Organism: Typhlomys cinereus; assembly: GCA_023101885.1. Taxonomy (NCBI): domain Eukaryota; kingdom Metazoa; phylum Chordata; class Mammalia; order Rodentia; family Platacanthomyidae; genus Typhlomys; species Typhlomys cinereus. Next base: position 1,933,640 of record JALPQD010000258.1, read on the forward strand.
AAGGTAAAGTAGACACACATGCGTTGTCCATCTTCCTTGAAATTCCTCCAAATTAAACTCTCAATGATCCCATTTGATCCTAACCACAATATGCTCATGGATATACTCTCCAATGTGGCCAATTTCTAGATGCTATTTGTAACAGATTACTTTAATTTCTGTCTGCAATGCTTTTTAACTTGCCTACACTGGGGGGTCATTTGCATTTCTAAAACCATATTGATAACTGAGATGCTGGTGTAACTGGGCCACGTGGTGCCTGGAGCCAGACAACTGGGGTTAAAAAAGTAGCCAAACTTGAATCACTGCTCTGCTAAATATTTGACTTTTCTTAAATTTAGTACGTATAAAACTTCCTTTCTAAGAGATGAGCTTGAGAGGCTGAGGAAATGGCTCAGTGGTTAAAGCATTTGCCACGAATCAATAGGATCAGTGGATTCCACCTAAAATGAACAGTGAATGTGGAAGTCTTCACCATCAGAGATTAAGAATTCCCAGAGCAAGTGGCTAGTTAGCTGTCCCTGTGTATAAATTCAAGTGTTAAATAAAGACATAGATGCAAAACAACATGGCGGAAGAATGTTCAGGACGGTTGCCAACAGCCTCCTCTCGCCTACAGCACATGTACATGTGTGCTCATGCGAACGTGCTTCTGCACACACACGCACCACCCCCAATGCAAAATGTGCATACACAAGGCAAGCATCCCTTACACACATATACATGAGAAGAAAAGGAAAAAATGCAATAAAATTAACTGGATATGGTAGCATACATCTGTAAACCCAGAATTTGAGAGGTACATATGACAGATCAAGAGCTCAACATCATTTTCTGCTGCATAATGAGCCTGAATACAGCAGTGGCTACATGAAAGTGAGTAAGCAAGCAAAAAGGCAAGGAAGGAAGGAAGGAAGGAAGGAAGGAAGGAAGGAAGGAAGGAAGGAAGGAAGGAAGGAAGGGAGGGAGGGAGGGAGGGGGGAGCAGAGGGAGGGAGGAAGGAAGGACAGGGAGGGAGGAAGGAGAGGGAGGGAGGAAGAGAGGGAGGGAGGAAGAGAGGGAGGGAGGAAGGAAGGAAAGAAGGCAGGAAGGAAAGAAGGCAGGAAAGAAAGAAGGCAGGAAGGAAAGAAGGCAGGAAGGAAAGAAGGAAGGAAGGAAAGAAGGAAGGAAGAAGGGAAGGAAGGAAGGGAAGAAGGAAGGAAGGGAGGAAGAGAGGAAGGGAGGAAGAGAAGACCAAAAGTGTAGAGAGTTCCAAATGCATGCTCTTGCAGACAGGGAAGGCTCAAGAGAACAAAAGTAATGGACTCCTTGATTAATCCCCATGCAGCCTGCAGATACACACCCTTCTAGTCAAATTTCATTCACTGTTAAATATTTTAAAAACGATTATACATAGCCATGCTCACAACTTTTATCTCATTGGCATTCCCAAAAATCATCCCTTCAGGCCTTAATAGCTTTCTCTGTTCTAGAACTATCTAGCTTCTGCGCAAAGGCTCAGTGTCTTTCATGTACAGGCGCTGCATTCCATTATGATGTTTGATTTTGTTTTTCGTCTACATGCTGGTCACTTTCTCATATGAACATAATCAATTCCACAACCTAATTGACATTGATGGTTCAGTGAACTAAGTGAACTATCCATGTACATTCACTGCCTGAGTTCAGACCAAAGTAAGTGAATCAGGAAGGGATGAAACAAGTAGATATAAAAATTGTTTTGTCCTATGTGTCAGTTAGAGAGAATTGTGTCAACTAGACAATTGAGGGCTGAGCCTTTGGGCATATTTGTGAAGAAATGGTAATTAAGGCAAGTCTTGATGAAGACTGTGGGATAAAAAATATTCTAGAAAGCAAGAAAGCCTGGCCCTGCTTCAGTTCTGTGAATGTGGTATGGCCAGTTCCCTTCACTCTTGATAGTGGTGTCGACTATCTTGTTAGGCTAATGAAACATAAGCATGAGTTGTATGCCACAGTAAAACCCTTTCCCCTTAAGTTCTCTAAGTCTTGTCTTTGTTCAGAACTTTGAGGATGAAACACACATGCCAGCTCTGTGGACGGTGGATGCTGGAGTCTGGAGCTGTGGTCCAGAGAATCCTACTGTGAGGGACATGGGTCATTTGATCAGGGACCTGCAGTATCATGAGGACACCATGGAGCTCAAGGAGTAAACAGAAGGCTGGCATTACACATTCAGATCATTCTTTCACACTCCCAATCAAAGGAGAGAGAAGAGGGAATATAACAAAAAGTTGGACAGACTTGTTAATGATACGTTTCTTCCATGGAAAGCTAAAGACTATCAAATGATCCTCATCGTGCTCTACTGGTGACTGTTGAGAAAACCTTTGTTTCATAATGACACCTCTTCCCATGTGCGACCTGCAAGGATATAGTCTGTTCTGCTAAAACGAACAGACCCCATACAAACATTATCTTTCTGAACTGTTTGGGGAAATTCTACTTTCCCTCCCAGAGCCATTGTTGCAGGAGCCACTGGAATACTTTCTCAGATGCTAATTAGGGTGTAAGAGAGGAGATTTATTCATCCGTGGTCTAGATCACTCTCCAAGGAATCCAGCCCATTAGGCTTGGACTTTCATCTTATGCTAAAGAAGAGCAGAGGTTGAACAAGTGAAGTAGGACTTTCAGGAAGTAGAAGAGATGGTTACCAAGGTGTCCATGGGCAAGCTGACTGCAGGAACCATAAGACCTGGGTACTGTTAGCACCAGGTACAGACCATGGGTATAAGGCTGTTTCTCTGGAATGTCCTGCCTTTTGGATTTCAGTAATTTTTCCGTCTCACCTTCGCTTAGCTAGAACTCAACTGTTTATATAATTCTACCTCCACAGGAGATAAGTATCTGATCAGTGGAGATATGTGGCAATACATTGGTGCTTCTTCATGAACATCTGGGTGACTAAATCGCTGTCAGAGAGGCGAAATAGTTAGGGTAGGTGCATCAGCCCACAGAAGGAACACACATTCATAGGATGGACCTCAGACTGATTCTGAAGACGGCTGTCAGAAAGTAGACAGAGTGAAACCAACAAGAGCTCACAACACTTATTAGGAAATAAGTCAACATTTATATTCACATATCAAAACTGATCCCCCCACCACAGTCTCCTACTTTTATTCCATCTACCTTTGAATATACTCTTATAATAAGACTCTATTTTAACAGCTTTTTATCTCTGGCCAGGGGGTAACATCCAATACCCATCAGGATGGAGCCAAGGGCAGTGCAGGAGCAGCAAAACTAAAAAAAAAATTAACAAACTATAATTCAGAACATCAGAGACTCTATATCAACCACCTGGAAGTAGGCCAGCCTAATCTCTCCCCATCCTGAAGCTCAGGGAAATTTGCGGAAGAGGAGGCGGTAAGATTGTAAGAGCACAAAGATGGGGAGGAATAATGATATGCAAGATACTGCACACAAGTTAGAGCTGAAGCAATCATAATAGGACTTTGCATAATAGGACTTTGCATGACCTGCAGCAATGACCAACATATCATTGACCCCTTAAAGTCTAGCATGGACTAAAGTCACTAGGATCCTTAGAAGCTAGGGATTAACAGCCACAATAGTGTTCCTATACTTAAGGGAAACACAAGAAAGAGTTCTAGGAAATGCCACTGAGTCCTTACACCTCATCAGAGAGGAGGGCCCAGAAGAAAGTTTGACATACACATTAAAGGATGCTCCAGGGATGGGGGGAGGAGGCGCTGGGAGATTGGGAGGGATTGGGGGAAAGGAAGGGGAAAAGGGGGGAGAGAGCAAGGGGGTCTAGGGAGCTGTGGAGGGAGGAAGGGGACAGGTGTACCTATTAAGTTTGTATGAGTGGAAATAAATAAATAAATAAATAAATAATATAAAAAAAGAATTACACTTAAACTTGTGGGCATTTTATATAAGCAAAAAACAAAACAAAGAAACCAGACCTCACAAGTTTGACAAATTCATGAGGTATCTTTAATACTTCTTACAGAAAACAGGTAATGTTTGTCTCCATTATATTAAAAAAAAAACTATTGTATAAATTACTTCCTTTATCTTTTTTTTTTTTAAATTTTTTTTTTTTATTATTTATTCAACTGTGTGCATGTGTATGTGCCCGCGCGTGTGTGTGTCTGTGTGTGTGTGTGTGTCTGTGTATGTGTAGAACCACGGACGAATTCGCGAACCACCATGGACGCCTCCACCTCCTTCTGCCCCGGGATTCACAGGCTCCGCCCTACCAGGACCACAAGCGCAGGCTGCCCCCGCTTCCGCCTGGCGTCTATACGTGGGATCTGGGATCCGAACTCAGGACCTTCCGCCTGGAAGGCAGAGGCTTAACCCCTGAGCCACCTCTCCAGCCCTTCCTTTATCTTAATATTAATGAATTTTCACTCTGAAAACTTGTTTTGTCCTGCTAAAAGTTCTTTTATTACAGATTTTTTTAAAAAATAAAATTGCACTTGTTCCGTGTAGAATGTTGCTTGCACAGGCAGAGAGAGTATTCGCAAGATTCCTCCACGTGTCTCAACGGTGGCGTTCAGGAGCCTTCAGGGCAGCCGGAAGGGAGGTGCTGTACAGTCACAGTGCTGCAGAGCTGTACCCAGCCCAGTCCATCCACAATGGCTGAAACCAGTCTTGACGTGATGCCCTGGATAAATGACCACTGAAAAATAAACCAAAGAACTGCAGTGTACTTTGTCTTTCACCTTTATAAACCATGATTTATGGATAACTTGTCAGTTTTTCCAAAGGCTGGTGTATCAGTATTTGGAAACGTCAAATGTTCATTTTGAGTGGGCAGAGGTAACCTCACCCAACTGCCTTTCAATAAAATTAATGAAATGCAGAAAACACAAACTCATTGTATTCATCTATTAAAACTTTAGAGAATATATATCATAAACCTTAAATTATGTTGATAAATTAATATATATTTATATATATAATATATAAAGATCAGCTGTACATACACATAGCAGACACTTCAAAATGATATTGATGATGTGCTAAAGCAATGTAAACCAGGAACAGAAAACAGAGCTCCTTGTCACACCCAAAAAATAGACATAACCCCAGGTACATGTTCATGGAAGCCAGACAGACTATTGGGAAGCACAAGGGAATTGAAAAATAGGCAACACTTGGTTGCTTTGAAAAAAAAAGACTAGCTGTGTCTAAGAAAAAAAAAATAAAAATCATAGTCTATCACATACCAGGAGCATCAACTGAGTTCAGGGTTTTTCCTTGGGGAGATGATATGGAAAACAAAATCTAAAAGGACCACCAGTGTTCCAGGCCCATTTCTTATGCATATTCTTCAGATAGGAGACATACTCTTCAGGAAAAACTCTTCAGAATATAATGGCTGTTTCTTCAGTGGCAGCGCCATGCTTAATGGTGCAAAGGAATATATTTCAGATAGAATTATGGTCCATAAGCATAAACTGATACTGAGCTGACAGAAATGACTGTTCTCTTCCATTATCTATACAAACAAATTAGCCACACATGCATGTATAATTTGCTCAGTCATTCAAGTAAATCATTTTTAAAATTTTGATTTTGTTTGTCATCTCTTGCAACACTTACACGAATGTCCATCACTGAACAGTGGGTGATATACAGACGTGTGTGTGACAGTCAAAGTCATTATCAAGAAAAAAAAGTCCCAGAAAGTCTCTGTTCAAGGAATCAGTATAGTCTGTGACTGATTTATATGTCTCATTAATATTGTATATGATTGTACATTTATATTTTTCCAAAAAATAAAAATATAAGCAAATTATGATGCACATCAGCGATTGTAATTCATTACAGTATAGGCAATATGTCTGAATATCACACTGTTCACTTGTACCTACAAATGAATCTAATAGTGTTATAGTCAAATTACTCACTTCATATTTTGAAGCCATCTCTTTGGAAGTAAGGAATATAGAGACTTTAAAAGGATTTAAAGGATACTGATGGCAGAAGAAAAGAAACATTATCCTGCCTTTTAAAAGGAGTCATTCTCAATACTATGTGCCAATGCGAACATCAACTGTAAAATTTTGCTTCTAAAATTTAATTTAAAGTGAATAAAATATGAGTTAGTTGAATAATATATGTGCTATCAACATAATTCTATGCTATTTAAAAGTAGAAAGGTGAGGGGAGTGGAGAGATGCTAATAACATATTGTTAGCAGTGGTAATGAGAGTAGGAAGAAAATGGAAAGGAAAAGTCTCACATCTGTGGGTTAACAGTAAAATCTTTAACAAGTGTCACAAATCATCTTGCAGAAGAATTCTATTTGTTTGCATCTGAGGCTTGTACACTAGCAATTCACTCAACTGTCTCCGTGGGAAAGCGCCCTCTCTTACTTTCTCTACTGTAGTGAAAAAAACTAGTTTTCTAACAGGACAGGCAACGCAGGGTGTGTGATTCTGAGACCCTTTCTGGTTGCCAATGGTAACTTGGAGGGGAACCAATCCATGGGTGCACGGAAGCACTCCTGTACATGGGTGAATTGTTCTTCAATCTGTCGCAAGCTGGACGGCAAACTTACCACAACATCCTGTGGCTGTTCCAGCTCTTACCACCTGCACCGTGTAGAGCATTCCCTGGGAGCTTCAGTGCCGACCGGTTGAGCTAGATCACCCTAGAGGCACACGCATTCTAACAACCGTGCGTGCTGTGAACCAGTACTAAGGCTGAACCTAGTGCTCGGCCAGCACACAGCACCTACAGAAACAGCTGAGGAAACCAGATGTGCCTTTCGAGTTTAGAGGAGGGTTTTCCTCTCTTGATCATCATGACTGACTTCTACAACTGCCACACTTCTGCTTTCGGCTATGCTAAGAGAAGATGTCCCGAAGGGAATCCTTCCATTTGCATAGTTCCTGGACATTTCTTCTGGTCATCTATTAATTTGTGAACACTTTTGAAAGGGAAGACACATCACTGAAGTGGTTATAAATAAAGCATTGCTACTTAAGAGTCTCAGTGACTAACCCAAAAAGCTAAACCCAGCTGCTAGTCCAGAAATATGTTTGAAAAATTAATTGATGTTAATCAATCAATTCTTTCCAAAGTTAAGAAATCCGCAGCACTATAATAACATTTTTATGTCAGAAAAACCAAAACACATTAACAGGGAACTAACTTACATGGTCAAAGCTAAATACAAGGTTTTTTTTTTTTTCTTTGAAAAAAGACATTGAATCAAATAAAACTAACAAACTTTTCCTCAAGAACTCTCTTTTTCGAATCCTATATGTTTATTAAAAATTTTCATGGAAAAAAATTTAAATATTTGAAATTTTCCCAATTCTGCTGACAACTTTAGATTATTAGATTTATACAGATTTTCATTTTATTATTAAATTAAAAAATATTGTTTCTAATTTTTTAACACAATTTCAGGGCACAATAAGACTGTGAAGTTTATGAGGAAGGTTCATTTGAATTCTACTAGGATTCCATGGTTCAAAAAATAACATGACAACGCATTCTATCCCTTCCCCCTTCTACCCTCAGTCCCCACTGTGGAAGCTGATGTGCTATTTGGGATTGGTTTTAGAGGGAATCCTATCATGAATCTAGTGAAAGTACTCCCATGCTATTTACGGGGGGAATTCACTAAAAAATAAATGTAAGAAGAAAAGATCAACTCCTTTTTAATGCATGCAATTGTAACCAATGGCATCCCTACACAATTCCCTGGATTAATACAGCAAGAATGTTCATGAAAAACTATGAATACTCTAGTCAATCAGGAGCAAGCAACACTGTTTTGCATCCATATGCTGAGAAGGAAGCATTTTTGTATTGTCAAAACACACTAAATGTTTCCTTATAGTTTACTAACTCAGCAAAAGTTTTGAAAATAAGGATAAATCATAGGTAAAATAAAACAACTACTAACAACTGCAATTTATTCAGTTTTGTTTTTCAGCCACTATTTCAGGGAACTAACTATATACCTGACATGTAGTCTTGCTAGACTCTAGGTTTTCTAGCCATAACTTCTCTCTTAGCAACTACACTATTATTCATATCATATGTGTTTATTAGGATTAATTCTATATCTTTTTAAAAATTTTTATTTATTAAATTGTGCATGTATGCATGTGTGCGTGTGTGTATATATGTATGTGTGTGTGTAGAACCATGGACGAATTGGGGAACCACCATGGACGCCTCCACCTCCTCCTTGTTTACTCTGCCCCGGGATTCACAGGCTCCGCCCTACCAGGACCAGAAACGCAGGTCGCCCCCGCTTCCGCCCGGCGTCTATATGTGGTGTCTAGGATTTGAACTCAGGACCTTCCGCCTGCAAGGCACAGGCTTAACCCGAGTCACCTCTCCAGTCCTAATTCTACATCTTATCTGCAAGACTTCTGTTCTGAATCTGGCCATTCATGAGCTTGATATTGTCTCTTTATCTTTTAGTTTCAAGAACTGATATAACATTTTATAATTTGGGGCTAGGAAGATGGCACCAGGGTTAAAGCCTTTGCCTCACTAGCAAAAGAACCTGAGTCCGGATGCCCAGAGCCCACATAAAAATGCAGGGCAGAATTGACAGTGTTCTGCAGTTCTAGTTTTGAAGACAGAAACTCCAGAGAAAGGCAGTAAGGAGATAGAGCAATCTAGGATGATTCCTGATGTCACCCTTTGGATTTCCACAGGCAGGCATGCACACACACGTGCACACACACGCACAAACACATGCATGAACACATGCATGCACACATACATATACAAATATATACATGCAAGAAATATTTAAAATTTGCGATTTTCTCCCTGAGTATTTTATATATGTTAGTATTTTTATCTATATCCTTTATCAGTTTACTATTCTTACAAGTATGAATGTACTTTATATTTTCTAGTACACATGACTACAGAGTAATATTTTATTTTATGTCTTTAGATTTATCTGGCTATTTTAATGCACTTATATATTAGTTACAATAAAATGCCAATGACTACTTAGATTTTCTGGACATATGATGGATAAAATCTAGAAGTTATAGCACATCTATTTCTTCTTCATTCTTTTACCCCTGATGGTGAACATTGCTCAATGTCTTGTGTACAATCATGAGTATTATGGGTTGTGCACTATTACAGAATTCAAAAGGAATACATCTAATATTTCACTATCAAGAACAACACACTTATTCACAATTTCTTAACAAATTATAAAATCTTTTCTTGTACGAACATTATTGGTTTAAATTATGATTGGGATTTGAACTGTATGGCATGTACTTAAGATATGACCACAAAGTTTTTCCTTTGAGGAATATCTAAAATATTACAATTTAATCATTATTTTTCTATTATTGGATCATTTTTGCATATATGAAATAAAACTACTTTGAATGCTTATACTTTTTCTGTACTTTTGTGACAGTGGCAAAAATTACAATCTTGCCTCCCTCTCTTCTGCAAGGTTCCCAAAGCCTTAGAATTAGGAAAGATCAGCCTGATTCTGGGTGGGCCTTGCTTTCTATAAATAATGATGCTAATGATTTTCCTCAAGGAATGTGAACATAAATATGTGTTTCCCTGAGACTGTCAGCTTCTGTCTCTGCATGCGACATGACACACAGTTAACACAGGAAACACACAAACATTGTCAGCTGGGAGGCAGCACTTTCAAATGCAATCCCTTAAGCTTGCAGGGAAGTAGAGAGACACAGAGAGAGAGAGAATTCAAAGTTGAACCTGGCTTTGCAGGCGCTTTATTATATCAAAGAAAGCTTCGTGGAAACATACAAGGTAATTAGAAGTAAGCTTTGTCACAGAATTTTTCATGAATTGGATTTTGCATATCATAACATAAATTTTTCCATCTATGTTTGCTCCTGATTATTCCTCTCCATTACTAAGGGTCTGACCTTCAGTATAGTACCTGAGTCTATATCTATATAGATATATAGATAGATATAGTAGATAAGCCTTCTACCAATGACCTCCATCTCTACCTGCTTCTGTTTTTTAGGCAGAATCTCATTACACTAACCAGGCTGTTGTTAAAGTCATTTATTGCTTCTGATCATCCTTGAGCTTGCAACCCAACTGATTCCCACTCTTAAACAAAAGTGTTATAAGCCTATGCCACCAGCTGGATATTTTTTAAATGTATTATATGAAGATGCATCTGCTGTGAACATTCTCAAGAATGTGTCCTACTGGCAATCTTATGAAGAAAATAAAGACTGGTGACATAAATTCCTTATTGGGACATTGGGACAATCAGACAAGGGAGGGAATGGAAACTACATGGGAAAGTTAGGAATTTAAGTAGGCAAGTGTTATGTGTTGAACTGCATTTCCCCAAAGAAAAAACCTAACTCTCCAGTATCTGTAGACATAATGTTATTTGGAAATAGGACTTTGTCAAATAAAATTAACTGATGTTACACTGAAATAGGAATGGCTCATTCCAACGTGACTGAAACTATTGTAAACATGTACAAAATGCTACATAAAGATAGGCAGGGTCTGAAGTGACACACACAAATCAAGGAACACCTCGAGGCAACTGCTGTCATGATGCATTTAAGAAACAGTGTCATAGAAACATAACTTCCAAAAGCACCAAAACACAGGAGTAATGGCCACGAAAAGAGTTCCTACAAACACACCTCGGCCACTTGAACTCATTCTCATCTTGTAATTTACATTAATATTTTTTTAATCAATCAATTGCATCTGGGTGACACCACTTCTACCCTGTAGAATTTCATCCTGTGTCCTCCCTTTCTATTTTCTAATTGACGAGGAGGGCAAAATCAATTTCTGATACACTGATCGGATTTGCTCAGCTGGCAAAGGGTAATCCTGCTGCATTCGTTCTGGTGAAACAGGATCAAAGACATGGACACCACGCCAAGGAAGTGGGTGACTGCATTCAACTGTCTATGAATAGGATTAATTGACTTGCTTTCCAAGTCATAGGATGGAGTTATTCTAAATCTGGGAACGAAACCAGAATTTCTCCCCCATCAATTCTCTTTTCTTCTCTCTAGACCATGCAGTCTCAAAGTTTTTATTCTCGGGTGATAATCAGTTTAAATGAGGAAACTCCTGCCAAATCCAATCCCCTAATTACATAGTCGGGAAGGAGTGATAATTGTGACGGTGCTTTACTCTTACAAACTGTTAGGCAATGCCTATCAATTTACAAACCACGATTCCATTTTCTTAGAAACATGTATATGCACACACATATTTAAAACCAGTTTCAAACCAATAATCAACAAATAAGATTGCTAGTGCACATTTTATCACTTAAAAATACTTCTTGATGCTATATTGTGCTATTTTAAAAATTTGTCATTCAAAAATATTAGTGAAATCAGTGAACATGTTTCATTACTACATGGTGTCTGTCAACATCAGAGACAGGAGAAGTCCTAAGAAAACTCTCCCCTGTATTCTTTTGTCCAGGCATGAAAATCCACATTCAAATATGATTATAGCAGGAATCCAAGAGAAAGCATATCAAGGCCGGTGGATTAAGTGTGCAAGATATTATTCATGCTTGACATGGCTTTTTATAAAATTCTCACTTCTTGTCTCCAAGAATTTTGCTTATCCTTTCTTTTAACTATCAAATTCCATGGTTACTTCCACCAATAAAACAGCTATGTCGTCTCAAAGGAAAGTATTCTAACAGTGCACAATGCTTCCATTCTCCTCCCATTTCCTTGCTCCCTGAGGGCAGCTTCCCTGCCAGGTCCCATTCGTTGCCAGCCAATCCTTGCCAAAAAAGGTTCGAAATGATCAACTAACTCAGGGGTAAGATGCACAAGTTATGCTTGTTTATTCAGAGAGAAGATGTCCATATTTCCGTAACACTGAAAATACATATCATGATTTACCAGCGATACGTTAAGCCAAGGTATGCATGCTTTAGAGAGCTAGCATGTGGTTTCATATTTTTTCCCACAGTAGATATCGAGCTACTGATAGACATTTCAAAAGACAGAGAATTAGACAAATATTTTATTGCTCATGATTTGAGAGTTTATGGTATTCTGAGTCTCAGCATAGATGGAAATTCTTTACAGCTATTCAGCAAGGCCAATTCTTGCTAGCTAATCTTTCTTAGACAAGACCCACTCATTAGACCTTCCCATTTTCTCTTTCCAAGTAAACAACAACACTGTTCTTTTACTTGCTTATTCCAAAATGTCTCACTCTTGACTCCTTAGTTTCACTTACTATATTGTTTACAAGTTAAATTAAGCTCACCCATAAATTTATGAATTAAAATCCTAATCTGGAGTTCATTCAGAATATAAACTTACTGCAAAGGTGGATGTGGTTTCTAAAAATGTACTTACACTGGATCAGCATGAGACCTTTATTCAGTACAAAGATGTGAGGGGAGGGGATTGTAGATACAGACAAGACCAAAAGGCAGAAGGTGATAGAGACTGGAATTCCACTGCCATCAACTAGGAAACTAGCAGAATCCAGGCATAAGACTTAGGTCACATCCTCCCTTTATAGCTTCAGAAGGAAGTCTACCATGCTGACACTTTGATCTAAACTTCTGGCATCCAGAACTGTAAGAAAGTAAACTTGTGTTGTTCAAAGTCATTCAGGTCTTGGCTTTGAAAGAAGCCCTAACAATCTCAGATGGCATTCAATCCATCATCCAACATAATTGACTAAATGTATCCAGGGATGCACATTATTTGCAAATGCTTACTTCTATCACAGGTCATTTCTCAATTTTAACCATACATTCATTCGCTTCAAGTGAAGTCCATGGGCATATCAGGTAATTATCTGAAGGCATAAAGCCTGCATTCCGATGCTCTCTGCATCTTGGCTGATCCAGGACCAGGATGCGAGCACAACGCCCTGGACTATTGCTGGACGTCTGGTCTCTGCCCTTCTAGCATTCTTCAGTCACAAGCAAGCTTCCCACAGTAAGTAGCTCTCTTTCGCTAGAAGTCTCACTTCTCCAGAGGAAAGCACAATGAGCACAGTGAAGTCTTAAGACCGTAATGGAAGTTCATATTTTACCCATTGGTGTATTTAAGTTTAGAAACTGAAATAATCCTGGGGAAAGAAAAAAAAAACAATTTGTAAACCTGAAATACAATTGTTACCGAGACATGGCATTGTATAATTAGGTGCTGAATTGTGGGCAGATGTTACATGCTGTAAGAGATCACAGGACTCTTCGATCAATGACTACTGGCCGGAGCACAGGAGTCTTGCTGAGTACATTTATGTATCTCTCTTTGGATTTTTCTCTGCTTAGGATATTAAGTACTTAGGATTAATTTAGAATTTGAAAGCATACTTAGACCTCTTTGTTCATAAAGGAATGCTGATTTTTCAATAGGATCTGAGGCGAGAACTTGAAAATCAGTAGGGGACAAATTTATCAAATTAGATTTTACACCAGCTTTTCTCCAGTGAAGGAGTGATTGACAGACACAGAAAACAAGTTTTAGGACCCTAGGAGATGGGTTTCTCTATCTTTTTACCTCTGTGTTCTCAGTAAAGGAAATCTATTTGTATAACATCATGGGTCCATAATAGTTTAAATTCGTGTAGTAAATTAATAGCCCAATTCAATAGCTCATGTTATCCCACAGATTAATACTGGAGCATCCTTTTGTTTCCAAGCACTATTAATATTAATACTTGTGTCTTGTTTCCATCTATAATTTGATTTCTCCATACCAGAATCATATGAAGTTCAGGATGATTAATCACAATATTTATTATAGGTAAAAAAAAAACCCAATTAGCACACTTGATTTTGAAAAAAAATTCTGTGATTGTAATTTGCCAGATAACGCTAGATGCTGTGAATCCAGTGGTGAACCTCCAAACCTCTAAACACCAGGAATTAGATACAAACATTGCTAGGTATACATTTATAACCTTCAACGTTACCCACGCGTCAGATTCCAAGACAAGTCCTTCGAAAGTGGATACCTAAAACTGTGGTTAGTACCAAACTCTACATGAAGTATTAGTTATTTACACAGACTATTCATCATACAAATTTAAAGTTTTATTTATAAACTAAGTACAGTAAGAATCTACAAAACAGTAAAAAAAAAACAGGGTACCATATACTAATAAAACTTACTTAAATCTTAAGTGTTATGCATTTCTATTGGGTATTTTTGAATCATGGTTGTTAACAGGCAGCTGAAAATGTAGGAAGATAAATTAGAAACAAGGGAAGACTTTTAGAAGTTCAGAGAAGATCATGAATGGTGCTGACATTAAAATCATACACTGAGATTAAAACATGGAGTAGCTAAAGTACTAGGTAAGGATATAAACCATGAAGAAGGAATAAAAATCTAAAAGCAAGATTCAACATGCTTGGAGATTAATTTTATGGATATGATTAACCACAGAAGAGAGAAAAAGCAGTAACATGGCCAATTTAAAGTTTCATGAGTCCAGATGTGATGGGTGGGAGGACAGGATGAGGACAAAGAGCGCAGGAAAGAATGAATCCTCTTCACAGAGTGTCAGGGGGAGGGAGGGCCAGCAGAAGCAGAAAGGGCTGAGGCAGGAAGGAAGACAAAGATGCCCCAGAGAAAAGAATATAGAATGTTACAGTCCATGAGGCAACTCAGTCTTTTGAAAAGCATCCAGCATGGAGGATTTCATCTTGCAGAGCCACTTTCTATTCTATTCCTCATGGAAAAGTTACATCCAAGGTGACCTAATGCGCAATGGATGTTTAAGCATTCCTTAGGTTGCTTCATCTACGACTGCTGAATTTTTACTCTCAAAGATTTCTTTTGTAGCCACAGATTATTTGCAAACATAAACATTTGCTTTTTTACAAATTAAAGTGCTCGATCTATTCTTTTTCTTTAATTTAATTTTTTTTATTTTTCTAGTTCTACAAACATAATGAGTGGTTGTTCCGGTGATTCCTCCTTTCCCCCTCCATCCCTTCCCCTTTCCTCACCTATCCAACCCTCTCTTCACCAATCCATCCCTCTCCCTCCCACTTTCCTGCCTTTTTGCTTGTGTGGGTCCCAGGGTTCCCTTTGGATTGTCAGCTCTAGTAGGGGCTCAGACCTCTGTGGCAGATTAAGTGACCCTTCCTTCCTTCCTTGAGCAGAACCCCTGATAGGGGCACTCCCTTTCACCGTCTAACCCTAGTCCCTAAGGCTCCCCCTGCATGTAATTATTTATTCTGAGGTCCTTGCTAGTCTATGAGGGAATGTTGATTTGTGAGCCAATGAGAGGGAACGTGTGCCCAGCACTGTAAACAGACAACAATCAACCACAGTACAGGTACCAACAGGAATCAAGCTAACCAAATGTCCCCCCATCCTGAGCTCAGGGAATCTTGCAGAAGAAGGGGTGGCAAGATTGTAAGAACTTAAAGGTGGAGAGGTCAAAGCAGGCCAAGACATCACTCAAGACAGGGCTGTGGCATCCACGAACTTACTATAATGAGTCTAATCATTTTTAAATATATGAAAGATATTTACAATCAGGTATACTAGAGCATTTTGTAGAATGTTTCAATTCTTCTTGTGGTCAGTAAATGATACAAAAATTCATATAAAAATAAACATCAATTAACATAACTTTTTTTCTGTTTTTGCAAGAATACAGTAAATGGAAAAATATACTGTTGATATAGTGTAAGGGTAGTGGACATTTACAAATAGAGTTAGGACTACTTTTTTTGGTGAAACTTAAAAACCAACCATGAAAGCATAGTGTGTGAAATTTGTCTACTTCATCTTTGATTTAACCCAGGAAGATGGAACTTTTAGCAGTTCATAAACACTGGCTTGTGTCTCATTTACTAACAGCAAGGAAAAGGCCCATGAAACAAAGAAAAACCATCACTGATGTGTTAAAAACAGAAAATTATACTCAATTGTTTTTTAACTTGGACTGATTTTACAAATATTTTCCGCCAAAGAATATCTTTTGATGGACTGGAGAAAGTAGGTTAAAATTCACTTTCCACTCACCGCAACTGAGGGAGTGTTTTCACATCACCGCATCTGTCTGTCTATGCTTCACCGGGACTCAACAGGAGCCTGGGCCACGCCATACACATTGGAACAGGAATAAAGGGAATGAATTTTAACTAGATTTTGAATGTCTTCCAAGAATTAAGGTTCACTGGTATCACCAGCATGTACGATAAACCAAAAACCACATACATATTTTGATTAATCCAATGTAAACATTACACATTTTATTTAATCAGCTATAAATAAACTACTCCAACTAAAGAGCTCAGTATTCATCTCATTGTTACCCTCAAGTAGCTCATCTCTAAACTCACAGCTTCCTGATTAGGTAAAAGAATTTAAACATAAGTGAATTTAGTTAAATCTCTAAGTGTGAAATGTTAGCAGAGACACAATTATGAAAATAATGACCTTCAATTGTGCTTAGTAATTGTATTTGGCAATAATTGAGAAATTCAAAACTGTGATTTAGAGATTTAAATATTAATCATTTTTCTCAATCTACATATTTTCATGTTTTATGTTTACAACAAAATTGAGAAAATTTGCTTACAAAAAGATAGCACCATTAGTTTGTCTTCCTCCTCAGGAATGAAGAAATGGAGTAATTTTATATAGATTTAATATGCATTTTATTTTCTGCCAAGCAACTTTGGATACATACTAAAATACAAGCAATTATAAGTGAAAAAAGAAAATGTTCTAATGATTTTAATAACTTCTTCAAATCCTGATATTAATTTACTATTTTTAATATGCTACATGTCATTTTCTTTCAATGGGAACTATTTCCTTCTCTAACACCATTGTTTCTCTTGTAATAACTGACCATGTGCGAACATGATTGTATGTGAACAGTAATGCCACATGACTTAATGACACTTGCTTACAAAATAGAAGATTTACCAGGTATAAATACATCCCATTTCAAAGAGATTCTGGGGAAATAATTACTCAAGGGAAAATAATTTGCTGTATAATTTTGGTATTAGTCCCCATAGAATACTTAGGAACTCAAGAAAGATAAATACAAACAGTAGAAACCTTGAGGACTAAAGCTGGACGAGTGAAGGAAAATGCCCCTATCAATGGGGTGGCCCGAAGAGAAGCACCTCGATATGCTACAGAGGCCTGAACCCCCAGAAGAGCAGGCAAGCCAGAATGTACCCTAGTATCCATAGAAGAATACAGACAGGAGGGTGGGAGAGTGGGAGGTAAAAGGGATGTAGGGAAATAGGGATAAGTACTCAATAAATGTGTAAAAGTAGAAAAATTTAAAAATTATAAAAAATAACATTTAATAGTCTCTACTTTACAGTAGATAGATTCAATGCAGTCACCACAAAAATTGCATGCAATTCTCTATGAGAATAGTGAAAACAATATTAAAATTTGCATGGAAGTACAAAAATCCCCAAATAGGAAAAGTAATCCTTAACAATAAAAAATACTGCACCATTAAAAAAAAAAACACGATGTAAAAATCTTACTGAAAAATGTCTAGAAAATCCCCCAGAGAACACGTATGTCTTTCCTGGGTTAACACTATGTGACCAGGAAATCTGCAGAACTTAGGTAATTCTTCCCTCATTAGCATAAATACTGCCTGTCGCAGTCAGCCTATGTGGGGGCTGATAAATGACCATCAAACAGCTTAAAGGAACAAGGGCCAATTCTTTCTTACAATTTTCTGTTTACAGTTCTCAGTCCAGCTTGACGGGAGAGCACGCACCAACACCAGGGCTGATGGAACTGGCCACACCATCTCTACGTAATGGCTGAAAGAGGGACGATCCTTACTTGCCAGACCAGGATGTCTGGTCAAGTGTACACAAGGATGCTGACTCTCTCAGTCAGCTCTCTGTGATTTATTCAGGACCTAAGTCCCACCCACCACGGACTGGGTCTTCCCCATCAGCTAGACAGTCTCCTGCAGGTTTGCTTTGGGCTTAACTCAACCACTAATTCTCCACAAATGTGCCCAGAGCTCAAACCCTCAACAGTCAAGTTGACACCTTTGCTTAACCATGACACTACATCGGACATCTAAACTATATTTAAAATGTTCAGTATGGGATTGGGAGTATGGCTTATTAGATAAAAATGCTTTCCACACAAGTCTGAAGAACCAAATTGCAATCCTCAGCACCCAAAAAATCTGAGAAGGTTATGCACCTCTGTAAAACCCCACTATGCACAGGCCTGGAGATGGGGACAGGAAGGAGGGTGCTGACCTGTGAAAATAATTTCAGGGTTTTAAGGGAAAAATGCAGACAATATGCAGAGGGAGATGCCTAGTTTTCACTTCTGGCCTTCACATCTGTGGAGACAAGAATTGATGACCCTGACAAAGAGTCCTCCCCTAAAATATGAAGAACACACAGAAAAAAATAAAGAACAAATACATGAAGCTATATTCTGGCTGTTCAATATTTTCTTGCTGTGTAAAGCATTTGTTGAGTATGCTAACCTCAATTAAACTCAAATTGCTAATGTGAAAAATCTTAACATCCCAGCTCCTGTTTATAAATTTGAAAAATGTACAACTATTCAAGGAGTCATTAGCAGGTCACATGAATTATGAAATACATTATCTTTATGTGTTCAATTAAAAGTGAATTTATGTTTAAAATGTTCAGTATTTTCATTAAATAGTATGTCTTAATCATGTATGCTAATTATATTATCACTAATAAATGTAGGCAAAAGAACTTTGTCTTCAGGTATAATGGTATATAAGTAGGATAGTATAATTCATTTGCTGAAAAGAATGTGGGTGGCTCAGTGGTTAAGCTTCTACCTCATAAGCAGAAGATCCTCAGTTCAGATCCCACATCCCATGTAAAACCACCAAGCAGAAATAGCAGCAGCCCTTCACCCTTTGGTACATACACACACACACACACACACACACACACACACACACACACACACACACACAAATAATAAACAAATAAATAAGTACATTCATGCATACATACATAAATGAATGAATGAATAAATAAATAAAATGAAAAAGAATGTGGGGATTTAAGATGTAAATTTTTAAGGCTTAATGCTGAAATGGAGAGCAAATTTGAGCAGCCACTTTCTTCAATGAAAGCAGTAGTGATGTGTTGTCCCCTTACTCCTCCATATTGGTGAAATCATATGATTACTAATATATGCCAAATGGCAGCATCCTTCAGAAAAATGACCCTGCATGCACTGTAAATGTTCCACTGAGCAAAAGAAGAGAATTTGTGTTTCTTCAAACTGAAGTATTAGTTTACTATTTCAATCATTGCTTGAATTTTTGTGTGTTATTTTACTTCAATGGAAACTATTTTCTCATCTATTGTTCTGATATTGTTCTGTACTGATTACACACATATGTGTATGCGCTTGCATGTGAACAAGTTATGATAGATATTTCTGAGCACTTGGCTAAAACATTTAATCAGTAGATTGAATGATAGAAATGCATCAGCACAGAAAAAACTCTTCACCTCAAAGAAAGCATTTTCAGAACAAATATATTTTCAAACCACTAAAAGCCAACTTTTTCATAAAACATTAATAGGGACATTCAGATGTAAGTGTGTTCACTTTGCTTCATGCATTTTATCTTTATCATTGTTCCCCAAGGAACTTGGCACTATACACTCCGAAAAGAATATTGCTGCTCATTTCAAGTTGATTACACTAGTAGCAGGGATGCAATGTCTCCCTGAGAAACAAGGCTCAGATTCAACGTAATTGATGTTTAGTATTTAAATATGTGTAAACTCGATTTAATATCACTTTCTTAAGCACAAGTACTTACAAATTTCATCATTATTGTTAATGAGCACCATTCACTAGCAATAGCAGCAACTAGTTACTGCATCAACTAAAGCGGGCTGTAAGCACATGAGTTCCAAGGGACATCGAAGGCTAAGTCAGTGTGGTTTGCAGTAGGAAAAATTCCATGGGAAAGGTGGAAGAAGGAAGCCTCATGCTGTAGTCTGAGACACTGTGAGTAAATACAGTACTGCATTTGCCTTTCAAGGTCCAGAACATGTGTAAGTCCAGGATAAATGGCACCACCCATCCCGAAGCAACACTGGATAAAGATACACACACAATTTCCAACTAAATTTCTGTATGAGAATCACACATATAATTGGGTTGGAGTTTACTGCTTATCTAAGCAGCAACTGCAGGTAAGGATTCTTGATTCCACATCTCCACTAATTCACCATCTCTCAACAGGGAACAGGGAATAGGAGCTCGGGTGTTCCCTGCTCTTCCCACTCTTTCCTGCTTGCTCGTGGCAACAAATGGAATTTCCACCTGGTCAGAGAGAATTGTGAACTACCCATAATGTTTCAAGATACTGCTAAAGTTTGCTAGGCAAAATTATTTTTAATGTTTCATCAGTTGTCCTTGGAACTTACAGGATGAATGGTGTCTTCATAACATTGCCTGGCTCACTAGCATTCTGCATTCATATATTTTCACAACAGCATGTCAACCTTCCATCCATATGTAAACATGTTGGAAAGTGTTTGATCACCACTCAGCTGAGGTAAATTTATACTGATTTGATGTTACTTCCTCACAAATTACATGTGAACATGCAATTTACATGTTATTGCTCATATTCTTTAGTGACATACAAAACACATGCATTGATACTTAACATTATTTAAACTATCCCCATGACACAAGAGAACTAAAATAATTGATTTACCTGTTGTACATTTTCAATTTCTATCACTTCTACCTAAAGTTTTCATTTATGAATTGAAGAATGATTCTCTTTGATGTAGTCTGTGTCACCTGTTCTAAAATTTCAAAAGGTCTAGGTTAAGATGACAGAGTTTAGCATTTCAGAGCTCCTGACCGCCCACTCAGCTATTTATGACTTCAAATCACTGCATTGAGTTTTCCTAACATTCCTTAGACTTTCTCTCAACTTCGAGTGATCCTCAGAGGCGTGGACTCATGGGATACAGAATACAATAAAGCAAGGCATGACATCTGTCATACTGCAGATATTTCACTAAGCACTTGCTGATTGCAAGTTGAATTTTTACATATGAATTTGTATTATCAGTTTTGTCTATTTTGTGTAGGTGATATTTGTGGCATTATCAGCCACAAATTTGACCACTCAGGCTAAAAGCTATCAGTTATACAGTAATGGATACTATATGTGTGATTCACAATGCTTGCTAACACAAAATACCTTAAACTTGAATGTAAATGAAATCTACTCAGTATCATTATCATGAAATCACCCGACAAATATGAAGGACGTCAATGTGATTATGATCCAACAAGTCCTAGTACTAAGGCAAACAAGCTCAGGTAAATCCTTCCACTCATCCGTTCATGAAAAAAGCATTTGTTGTAGGTTCTGTTTTGTGCCTGTCACTCTGCAGGGTCAGAACTGACAGTGGAAAACAGAATGCCACCAAAGCCATCGATCATGTTGTTTTCATTTGACTCTTCTTCAGTATAAGAAATGTTGATTCATAAAAATGAAATCTTGAAATAATTAGGCATTATCTCACAACAATCCTGGTCATTCTTCATTAAAATCAAATATTGGATCTGAATGCTCAAGACAAAGTGTGGACACTTAATAAGTCATAATAGCAATCCATGAAAAGATTCCAGAATTCTCCTTTCCACACATTCAAGAAACACTTTGGCCAACTACTCACAATGTCTCCTTTCCTAAAGAGGAGGGACACACGGTGCTTCAAGACAGCTTTCTGAGGATTCTCTTCCCATCTGCCCGTGATACAGAGAAAGCAAATTTAGGAATCTAATTTCCTACTGGAATAATAAAAGGTTTAGCCACATTTAGAGCTGCTCTTCCATAATTACCTTTTACAATATTATCTCCCGAAATGAACACTCCCTTTGTTGTTGCTCCTTATGCTAAACAGCATGCTAGCAAAATGTCTTGGTTGCCGACAGGTACCAGTTAAGTGTGGTGTATAAATGTACACACTGTTTTTATTTTCTGAGTCAATACAGAACAGAGGAGCCAGCAAGCATTCTCCCGCCCAGGGCGAGCCTTAGTGATAGTGACATTTACCAAGGGCTCAGCATTGGGCATGTGAGGCAGCTGTTTTGGATCCATTCTACCTCTTTTAGCTGTTCGTGACTCTGCATGTAGCAATACAACTTGGGCTTCTCTTCAGTTGCTAATAGCGTACTTTGGGTAGGAGCAGCGACGTGTAAAGTCAGTACTGGCTTTTTCTTACTTATGATAATTCCACAATTATGGTTTCCATTTGTGCAGTGCTTCTAAAGCCTTAAAAATGACTTGGCGGCACTTTCCATGCATGAGCCAGTGTGATGGCAAATCCACAGACGGCGATTCAACTTTTCTTTTTTATCCACTGATGGGCACTTAGCTGTACTACTCTGGGGAGGACCAGAACCCAACTGTATGCATTAGTATTAAAATAGCACATGCTTAGTGATGAGCCAAAGTGGACATTTTCCTGTTTTCAGAGTCCTGATATTTTCTGCAATAAGATTTATGGAAACTGATTTGGGCACTTCGAAGATTCAGAAATGGTCAAAATTGTAACTTAGGTTTAGTAATATATTATGCACTAAAACAAAGATGACATAGACTGCACAATTATTAAAAACAACTTTTTTTAACAAAAATTATAATAGCCCTTACTGTTGTGCATACAAAGCAATGAGAATTCCCTTTTTCAGCAGTGGGAATGAAAAATGGTATTGCTACTTTGGGAGACTGTCAGTTACTCCTTAGCAAAAGACATATAATATTTACTATCAGAAGTTAGATTTATAGTTATAATGTGTAAATAACATGTCTCCTCACAAATCTGCCACTGAATGGTCACAGTAGCCTTATTCTGTTTTGTTCAAATGAGAGATACCCAAGCATGTTTATTTAAGATTGAATGTGTAAATATACTGCATACATACACATAATAGTATGTTATTCACTGCTAAAACTTAATGAACTACTAGACAATGAGAAGACATAGAGGAAACTAGATGTCAGAGAGCCCAATTGGGATGGTTACTTTCTACAGGATTTCAGTCCTTTGAATTCTTGGATTACAAATGGTCAGCATACCCAGGTTTTTGAAAGGAGAAAAAAGGTGATCTATTGGAAAGAGAATGTTTTAGAGGAGGAAAACTTCTATCTATGAAACTCTTTAGTGGCAGATACCAAACAGCAATGCTTTTGCCAAAGCTCACAGACCATATCGACTGAAATGAAGAAACATTGTATTCAGGTTTGAAAAAAAATGGATTTCAAGGATCTGAGGCTGGAATGTCAAATGTACAACCTTGCTGAGGACAGGCAGGAAAAACAGGTGGTGACCTCAAAAACTGGAAATGTAAGCAGCTTGCAAGACTTAAAGGAAGATGAGCTATTTTCTACTTGCTGAAGTACCATGCAGCAGAAGTCACCGCGGTCCTGCATATGTATGCTGTAACTGAACAGTTAACTCAAGGTGTGGCACAGGCTCTTACTTTCGAAGTAGAAGGATGCTCATGAGCCAAGGTGAGGACACTGGGGCAACCCAGGTGGTCATGGTACAGGGAGTTAGAGACATCAGATGACTGCCTGTGTGGCTTGCTAAAGATGCAGAGCAGTACACATAGAAACAGTCCTAAATGCATGCACATAACTGTCAGGTTGGTGTGCACTGATAAAGTCATGTTATGTCTTAAACTCACCATCAATCATGATGAGATGTGCACATACTGTGAGGTCTAACAGGGTCTCAAACAGGAGGTCACGTTAGAAATGAACACATCTCTTCACCTTAGTGTCTCATGCTATTCTAAAACAAGAAAACAGGCAAACAAACAAACAAAAAAAGCAAACCACCAAAAAGTAGGAACATGGCTAAGAGGTTTAAAGCCTTTGCCTTGTAAGCAAAAGGACTTGATTTCAGAACACTTGATCCCCTCTAGAAAGGCCAGGCAGATATGGCATTTGGGCCCTGGACAGCAGAGCTTGGAAATCCACAGAGCAAACCAAATCCACGATGATTCCTGATGTTACCCATAGACATACATGCTCACAAAAGTGTGCCCTCTTACACACACACACACACACACATACACATAAATCAATTAAAACCAGGAGTATCTTAAAGAAATGCTCATTAGATGTTGGGAGATAGCTCAGGTGTTAAAGTGCCACATAAACTTGCTGACCTGCATCAAATACTCACAGCTACATAAACCTCCAGCACTGGGCAGGAGGAGGTCAGAAGATCCCTGAGATACGCTGCCCAGTCAGTCTGGCCTAGTGGAGAGCTCAGGGTCTATCTCACATAAACAAGGTGAACAACTCCTAAGGAATAACACCCGGGTTGACCTTAACCCTCAGCACGTACATTTACATGTGTGCTCACAAAATATACATCGTGGCCCAAATGTAAAATAGAAAAGTTTCATTAATAAATAAGCATATAATTATAGACATGTTGAAAGGATGCAGCAGTCCCTTTGATAAAAGTTAGGAATACGTACACAACAAAATCAACAGTAACACTCTATCACGTAAGAAAATACATGTCCACACTGAAGGATTAAATAATATTGCAAATGAGGAGAAAAAGGCAAGTCTCATCTGCAGGAAAAGAACTCACACAATTCACACCATCTTTCAGTGAGGGGATGCCCCAACTCTCCTCTGCTTAAGTGTTGACTAACATTGTTACTTTTCTCTCAGAAGAACTAGAAGACAATACAGTCCATGCTCAGTGTCACAGGACAACCCTTGGGGTCAGTTATTTCCTTCTATTATGTGGTTTCCCGGAACCGAACTCATTTTTCCACTGTGCCATCTTTCTAGCATTTTAACAACACACCAAAGTAATGATTAAGACATTAAGTCTAAGTTGCCAACCTATTAGTCTATGGGGGTAACTTACAGGAGCATGGGTGGGGTTTACCTACAGGAGCGTGGGAGACTCCAAGCAATCATAACGAAAGCCTTGTGCCCAGCATGGACGATGGCTTCCTCAGGGCACCAGAAAGGGAACCCCCATACTATGAACCTTTCTAGTCAATATACTCTAGGCCCTATATACTATACATAATCCTATACACTCAAGGCCTCAGTGGCACCTGCAATTAGGGCAGAATTGCGCATTAATGTCTGGGAGGTGTTCCAGGGAGCAGTCAGATTCTATCATGAGCCCAAGCATCTTCCCCATCCCCTATTTCCTAGAGGGAACATCAACAGTCCATAGGTACGATCTTGAAGCAAGTGGTTACAACTAGTCAGAAAAGCATGGTAGCTGCTTTATCCTGAGGAAAGCACCATATGACCCAGGCCCCATCATTTTTAAAGCTGTATTCTACCTCTAATAAATTAAAGCATTATGATTCAGTAACCAGAATTGACATTACTCCAAGTATTTAAAGATATCCTAGAATTAATTTATATTGAAGAGACAGAACACGTTTCATCAAAATTTGTTGGCAGCTCCCGCCAATTTCTTCCATCACTCTTCGGGTCTGGAGCCAGCTACTAGGGGTGAGCTGTGGGCTTCCGGTTTGGGTCTCTCCACCTGAGACAATGTTGCTGTAAGCACGCTTATCTCTGTGATTGTTGGGAAATGATTTGTTGTTTCTCAACCGCTTAGGGGCATGCCTAGCATAATGAACACAAGTTTGAACTAACATCATGATTGTGAATAATGTCATTGAGATGCTATCCTAAGAGAAAATGATGATCAACAATCATTGCCCTAAATTGCTTAGGTGAACTGGGGCAGAAGGAGCATTTAGTAATTATCTTTGAGAGTACAGATCATAGGTGATTTTCTTTACAGTGTTTTGATATTTTCAACTTTGCCTAAGTAGGCTTTAATATGAAGTAAAAAAAGAAAACTTTAAAATCCTAAACAATTAGTTTATGCTAGTTCTATGCTAGATCACTATTTTTTAAGTTTTATATCTTGAAAATTATGTGAATGTATTTAATGCTACATTGTTCACATGATACTTTATTAAAATAGCAGACACATGTATTTTTGGCTCCAGTGAGACATTGTCTTTTGTCTCCCTCCTTGGTTAAGTGAATCCAGTTTTCTGCATACTCCTATCTCCCATCTGTTTTTTAACTGTCAGTATTTGTAAGGTTCCTATGTGTGAGATTTTAGGAATACACATAAGCCTCCAATTTCTTCTGTCCTCATGTAACTCAGCACTACTTTGGCAAACATGGTTTATGGATTTGAAAGTTACAAAATCCACAAAGAATGGGGTGCGTGTAAATATAAACAAAGTTACAAGTAATGTCGCAGGATTTTTTTTCACCATCTTGGAAATATGTATTTGCTTATCAAATACACCTCAACTCAGAATTGTTGACTCAGGTATCATTATGCATTTGAGTTGGTAAAACCAACTCCAGGATGCTGCATTTCCATTTTGAACCCTGCTGTTTGCACGTCCTGGGCTCAAGTAGTGGAAGCATGGACTCCAAAGAACTGATCACAAGGAGAGGCACGCATGGCTCTTCCGTAGCATGGATGGAGACAGCTGTCACTGTGAAACTCCTGAGTTCATAATGAGTATTTGCTGGCCGTGCATGTGCATGACTAAGCTTCATTGTCTTCGAACACTGGTGCTCACCTACTTCCCACAATGCTGGCGAAGGAGCAGTGGATACCCTGAGTGTGGTGATGGCTGTGAGCATTAGAGCTCCCTCCAGAGGGTATAACACACATGAACGCGGATGAATGTCATAAGCATTGTGCTTTCAACATGACTCCCATGCTTTTCCTTCCAGAGTGCTAAAAGCACACCATCGCTTCCTTCCCCTTTCCCAACTTGACCACATCACCCGAAACATCTTAAATTGCAAATATGACGTGTAGAATTAGAATCACGGGGCTACAGCTAACCACGCTTCATTCACATGTTTCCAAATATCGAATGAACACCCACCGTCTGCCAGATGACTGACATCTGAAGAGGGGGTACCCCCTCTCTCAACCACACAGGAACTGCTGCCCACAGCTTGCAGGCTACAGAGGGTGCCGAGGCATAAACAGGCAATTACAAGCCAGTGAAATCTGGACTGAGATCAGTCATTACTCAAACCAGCTCTCACTTTTACTGGGAATTCTTTCATTGACAATCGGCCCCTCTCAGGGCTTTTCTGTAGCCCTGAATCTTCAAACAGTATCATACTGATGGTTCTGTGGTGTTTTTCATAGCTGCCAAAAGTTGAAATCTGTTGCAAAAAACAAAATGGTTTCTATTTTAAAATTTCCTCTCCCAGCTGGTTAGCCGACCACTTTGGATGCATTTGCCTTTGTTTTTCTCCATCTTTCTACCAGAAAGAGACACTGAAAAACTGTAATTCGTGGCCATTCAATACAGTGAGATAAATAAAGCAGATTTGTTTTTATATTTTCTTCATCATGTCTCTCTGCATTGACCTTGACCATTTAATTTTCATGGTAAAAATCAACTGCTGACCTTTTCATCATTTCTGATTTCCAAGTCCCACAGAGTTATATGAATCCTTAGAATTATGTGTGTTTCCATGTTTAATTATTTTGGATGTACAAAAGTGAATCTTTCTATAGTGCCATATAGTATTTGGCACTATATATATATATATATATATATATATATATATACTTATGAGTCAAACAATTATGAGTATTCATCTAAGAAAAATGATTATCAATTTTTGAGCATCAGCGCAAGAGTCTCACCCCAAATGACATGCACAGAAACATGAAGGAACTTCTGGTGTTCAGAACTTCTGACCTATCCAAATTGTATGGAAGAGACCAGGTCTCTTGCACTCTCCAACTGCGTTAGCACTTGAACTGTTGCTTGCACATATAAAAATCAATGTAAGGATTTTTTTTTAGAAAAGAAAACACTGATGAAGTTCTGGGTTGGCTAGAAGATGCCTCTGTTGTGTTCAAGAAGAGGAGGAATAAGAAGGAAAACAGCTCTAATCCAAACAAAAAGAGGAGGAACTGCAAACATTCATAAGTAATGATTCAACAGCTGAAACATAAGGAGAAATAGACAGAAATGCATCAAAACAGAAGCCGAGAGGAACAGTGTTGCAGTTGCCCAGCAATAGAGGGAAAGCAGATGCCGACACCAACAGGAAAACCAGGGAGTCTGGGCATGAAAGAAAAACCATTCCCACAGTCCTCACAAGGCTCTATACTTGTTGCAGACGAGTCGGGACAAGGGGTGGTCATGAGTCTGTTTGGTTGCCCTGGTGGACTTGTAGCCAGACAACCACCTAGAGAGGGTGCCAACCGCAGGACATCTACCCTGGCACCTGAGAATAGGGAGAGCCACAAAGTAAAGGAGTCTGCACTTGAACCTCCTATAGGTCCGTGTGAAAGAGAGTTCTACAAGGCAGGTGTGGCAGGCAAGAGGGTCAGATGTAGACACCAAGCAAGAACCTGGATCCACGCAAAACAAGGTACTGGTCCAATGGCAGACATATAGAACAATGGAACAGAAGAGAGAACTTGAAAATAGACACACATGGCTACAGTTACATATTTGGCAAAAATGCCCAAAATAATAAACATTTCTAAAATGGCTATTTTTAATGGTACTGGGAAGACAGAGACATAGGCAAGGAATCTAGTATTATAAGAAATTCCAATGGTCTTCAAGTAGATTTCATTAAATTAAAAAGATTTTGCACTGGAAATTAAACAAGCACTGATGGAGAGCCGACAGTGAAAGACTCTTGGGAAATAAAACATCTAACAGAATATTAATATGTAGACCTTCTAAATAACTCAAAAATGTAAATACCAAATCTTCAGATCAATAAGTAAAGTACTGAACTGAATAGAGAGTTCTGAAAGGAATAAATACAAATGCAAGGAAATATTTCAGCAATGTCCAACATCCACCAGGGAAATATAATTTTAAGTGGCATTGAAATTCCATTTTATACCAGACAGAATAACCACTTTGAAGAAAACCTCCTGCATAAAATAAAATACTGGTGAGGGTGTAGAAAAAGAGAAATCTTATGTGATGCTATTGAGAATGCAAGTTTGTGTGGTCACTACGGAAATCAACATGGAGATTCCCCACTCAAAAACTTAAAACAGAACTTCTAGGATATATATATATATATATATATATATATATATATATATATATATATATATATATGTGTGTGTGTGTGTGTGTGTGTGTGTGTGTGTGTGTGTAATAGTAGATATACTTGTGCATTCAAGCTTATTGTTGCAATTCAACATTACCTGAATATAGCTGAAGTTCACAAATGATTTTGAAATAAATATTTTAAGAAGTAAAAAGCAAGGTTTGTCACACAAGATTCCTCTTCCTCAAGAGTTAGTGGTTAAAAATTAATATGCAAAAATATGTATTTTATCTTATTAGTAATAGCTGAATATGTACTTCTGTAATTAATCCTTATGTTCCATAGCAACAGATGAAAAAAGCAATTTGGTAAGTCTGTATGCTTGTATGTATGGTGTTGTGAGTTTGGTGTACTTGATGGAGTTTTCTTTTAAACTTTAAAAACAAAATAATATCATTTTCATAAAAATTGATGGAACTGGAATTCATTGTGTTAGCATAAGCAATACTCAGAAAGAAAATATACTTTCTCTTGTAAGTGGAATATATACACAATACATATATTTTCACTTTATGCACAGGACATGAAAATAGATGTGGTACTAAGGGGAGTCACATGGAATGAAGATGAGCAGAATAGGAGATGTACAGGTGTGAAGATGAAATACTGAAACTCACTATTTTGTACACATTTTTTAAAAATGAAAAATGAGAGCCTTGACCAAATAAAAGACTCTGATGAAGTGGTTTTTGAGCCACTAATAGATGCAGTCCATTAGAATTGAAGTTGCCAGGATTATTCCGCAAGGCTACTTAGTCTGTGGGGAAAATGAAAAGGGCATTTGAGGCCTCCAGTTAGCAATGTACAGAGCATTGCACTAAATTCTAAGTAGATGCTAGAAATGTGAAAATACACGTGCAGAAGCCAGTTACTTCTGTAACCTAGTTTTTTTCAAGATAAATATTATATCCTCAAGCCTGTTTTGGTTAGTGAATTGTCATATTCTGAATGGGACAAACCTTTAGTCAGTGCCGAACTTTACAATATTCTTAAGTCACACGTGACATGGCAGCACAAGAAAGAGTATTTTTCATTGGCTCCCACAAAGCTGCTGAGCCCTAAATTCTGAAAGCAGATGTGTACACATAACAATTACAGGATTCTAACTCACGTATGCGGTGATTCTTCTTTTGCTGTGACACGAGCTCCTTAAAGGAGACGTTTTGGTTTGGGTTTTCAGTGGCTGATAGTTCCAGAGTCCATGACAGTGGGCGTTACACTGTAGAAAGCATGGCTGGAGAGCCGAAACAGGAGGCTGGGTCACATCACAGAGCCATCCAGAGGTGGAGAGAACAAGTGTATCAGAGGAAGCAATTCCAGGCTAAGCAAACCTCAGGGACCACTTCCTGTCACATGCCTTCCTCCAGCAAGGCTCTGCCTCTTAAAGGGGCCTCTGCCTCCCCACACATTAACACCAGCTAAGGATTCAAACACATGAGCCTGTGCAGAGCAACTCACATTCAAACTATGATAGTTGGGAGCCTTATAATGTATGCTGAAAGCTTCATAAATGTGCTCTCACTTTGCTCGTTACCACTGAATGCCCTTAAAACATTAAACTTACAATTGGTAACACAAGTTTGGGTTGATAATTATATATGATGCCAGAGAAAGGAGTCCTGGGCTACCACAGGCCTCAAATATGAGATGACAGCCCCTCATCAAGGCCAAATGCTATTTTATCATTAGGCAAGTGGCCCAAAGAATCTTCTCTCTCAAGATACAGGAAAAGTCAAGGTCTGACAATTTTGTTATGGTGACCCAAAAAACAACTATCTGTATTATTGGGTCTTGTGAAGTGAATATGATGAACAATAAAAGGCAGAAAATAGGGGAGGGCTGCAAACACGCCCCAGCATAGGCGAAAGTGTTTGCTGCACAAACATCCAGGCCTCAATGGCAGAAGGACAGAACCAGCTTTCAAAGGTTGTCCTCTGACGTCTGCATCCATGTGTGACAGACATGCATAGACACACTAAACTAAAAATTTAAATAAATCTAAAGGAAAAAGGAAGCGTAGGAAAGGTCAATGTGACAGCTAGCTTCAGGAGTTCACTTGACAGTTGCAGGCTGAGTTTGGGGACAGCTGTGAAGGATTCGCAGGGCGAGTCCTTGAACAAGCCTGTAGGTGACTGTTTAATTAATACGGAAGCCTTGGCCCATAGTGAGGGATGGTTTGCAGGAAGGAAGTGCAAGGGGGAGAGACTTGCCCTCTCTTGCCCTGTGTTGATTTGCTGTATGGAGTCCACGTCGGGTCAGTTGTCATCTTTCTCTGCAGCAGCACCTGCTGTTACCTGTTGGCGAGAGTTCAAACCCAGCATCTTGAGCTTTGCACTGTTCATCACTGACATGGGAACGAAGCCTCTTCAACCTCCAGCATGATTGAAACTCAAGACTTCCGAGATACTTGGCTCAAGAACCAAGCAGCTAGAGGCAGTTACTGTCAGACTACACTGATTTTATTTTGTGAGTGAATTTTATAAATTCTTTTATCTATACATCCATTCTTTCCGTTCTGCCCCTCTTGAGAATCCTACCTAATACAGTCAAGAGCCCTACTATCCAAATGACACATCACGGAGACTTTTGCCACAGCACAGTTAAAGGATAAACCTTCAAAAACAATGTCAAGTGCAAATTAGTAGTGGCTTAAGTGCTGCAGCAAATATGGCAGAATAAATGTCAATCCATAAAGTGTGAGTTTGGAATCTTCTAATAGCTTACATTTTAAATATTGAGAAAACATGTCCCCTGATGAATTTGGCATCTTAAATAAAATGTTAGAACTTAGTGTAAGACCACAATGAGTTCACCTTTTACTTTGTGTTTCTTAATATAATTTGTTTAAATTGGTTTTTACTGAGACTGCGTTTCATGTGACCTATGCCTCAAGTTACTACAGTGCCAAAGATCTCCAGGATTGCTGATCCGTGCACCTCTGCCTCTCAGGGGCTGGGATTTTGGAAGTCCTTATCGCATCTAACTTATGTTTATAGATATATTAAATATTTACTTATAAAACACTGTTTTACACAGAAAGTTCATTTCTGATGTCTATTGGGATTGTTTGAAATGGAATTAAGTACTTCTCTGGAGTATTTACTACAGTTGCCACTTATGTGATCAGTGTAAATTTCAGTTAAATTGCTGTGATTATGACATAAGCTTAACAAGTAATTAACAACAGCTATGACACTGAGCATAAACATGAAGAAAGGCCTTCATTAAGGAGAGGTGTGAGGTTTGGGACACTGCTGTTATTGTTATCAAGGATTTGCTGTAGCAAATTAATTTTTTGGCTTAATCCTAGAAATCAATCATATAAATTATAAGAAAATGTCACACCACTGCCTGAAGCAACGTTTTGAAAATTAAATGTGCATTTTGTTAAATGTTGTAATGTGGATTACTACTTTTAACAAGTGTTGATTTCTAAATTAAAAATGAGCATATTTTCCATTCACTATAAAACATAATTTGCAATTACATCAATTGTGTCATGTCAGAAAAATCATTAACTTGAAAAACAACTTTTTGTTTCTAATGTTTCTTATAAAGGCATGAATGTAATTTGGAAACCAACCAAATTGCCGGTGCGTGTGTCTCTGGGTGCATGTGTATATATATATATACACACACACACACACACAGGTATTCTATGATTAAAATGGAAAGCAATGAACCTCTTAAATTAGGTAATTAAGTATTGTCACACCGCTGTAAATGAAAGCTTAAAAATCACAGAGTAAATTAGTCAATATTTCATTTTAGCATTCAGGGACCTAGTTTTTTTTAAAGGCATATTGTATGATATGCAATGAAAAAACAGTTGTTCTACATATACATAAGATTCTATTTTATGCCTATAATTTGTGCTTTAACATAATCTGAATAATGTTGTATGCTTATTTTGTTATAAAAAATAAGAAATCATCTTAAAATGTGACACATATGTAAGAATTATTATTGTAGGGCTAAATAAATGGCTCAGGAATTAAGCTTCCGCCTTGCAAGTAGAAGGACCACGTAAAAACACCAGGCAGAAATGTCGGTGGCCTGTACTGCTGGCCTTGAGAGGAGGAGCCTGGGAAATCATGGAGCAAAGCAAAAACAAGTTAGAGCAATCCAGGATGATTCCTGGTGTCACCCTTTACCCTCTGGTACATGCACACACGCACATACACACACACACAATTAAAATTTTATTAAAAAGAATCATTATTCTAAATATATGAGGGTTTTGAAACATGTCAGAAAGTATTCATTTGGGTTTTTAGGGGTATGCTATGCTGTGGGTCTCTCAAGAAATTAACAACCCACTTCCTGCAAACCTCCCCATAGTAGCCTTCAACTGAGCTGTAGTGTGACCTTAGCCTTCCAGCTCCCTCATCATGTTCTCTTTATAGTGCTGCACTGTTGCATGTGGAGAACTATGCTGCTGTGTGTGGAGCACTCATGCCTGTGGAGCACTGTGGAGCTGCATGTGGAGCTGCATGTGGACCGGTGGGGGGTAGGGCACTGGACAGATAGTATTAAATTCAGAGAAGCAATGTTAAATTCTGTTTGGGAGTTTAACGACATGACTGCAAGGTTTGTGTGCAAAGAGGACAGAGAAATTGCCAATGGAATTGGGCTACACCCTCTCCATGCAGAGTTCCCCAGTGGAGTGTCTACATGTAACACTACTCATCCATCCTAACTTAAAATGTGTATAGATCATTGAGAAGTGAGGTGGTAATTAACGAAAATGACACTGATCTACCATGTGAAGTACTCCTGCATAATGAAGAGGTTGCACAGGGATCAAAGATTTCCATGTTCACACTGGAAATCTAGATGTTCTCAGCATCAGTTCGTGTTTGACAGAATCCAACTGATGCCCTAGTTCTATATTTTACACTGCTTGTGATATGCTAAATACAGAATTAAGCTTTTGATCTATTTTCATTTTAGAATTGGAAGGTAAAGTAGAACAAGCATCCATGAACTCCCTATTTCTATAGTGGGTTGATCTGGTTTGAAAGATTCGAGCTATCTGTATTCCACTGTTGATATGTCCAGATGGTTTGCCTAGACTTTTCTGGAACACTGGACCCACAGATATGCCATCTTTAGTTGAACAGTTCCAGCAATTGGCACTTTAATAATGGTCACAGCAAAACATTCAAAGTTCACTTAACTTGCTCCTATGACATTATGAATCACAGCAAAATAAAGGCAAACTCAATTTTTAAACTGTGTAACTTCTGGATCTAGGCAACATTTTAGGTTAAAAAAGTCATTGGACCACATCACAAGAAAGAATGCATGTTGATATCCAATGACTCTGGATTTATGAAATAGCAGTCCCTTAAGCTTCAAGTCCTGCTCTGATACCATAAGATGACACACAGAAACATATCTCTAAACACATCTGTCAAGTGTTCATGAAACTCCTCATCACATGGAAGAACCATTCAATTGAAGGTCAAAATAGTCAAAGTCTCTGCCCAGGGTGTGGTTTATCTTCTAGACCAGTGTTACAGTTCATCTGCATGACTGCTGATAAAAATCACCATCAAAGAGCTTAAAGGAACAAGGTGTTAATTTTCTTATGTTAGTGCAGTTACAGTTCTTAGTCCAGCTACTGTTCTTAGTTCAGCTTGACGGGAGAGCTTACATCAACACCATGGCAGAGGAAACTGGCCACACCATCTCCACATAATGGCTGAGAGAGGGACAATCCTTACTTGCCAGACCAGCACATATGGCCAAGTATACACAAGGATGCCAACTTTCTCGAACAGTTCCCTTCATTTTATTCATCTGTCTGGGGAGTCGTCCACCCACCATGGGCTGAGCCTGCCCCATCCACTGAACAACCTTCTGCAGGGTTGCTCAGGACTTAACTACCCATTCTCTGCACATGTCCCAAGAGCTCAAACCCTCAACCATCGAGCTGACAGCTGTGTCTATGACAAGGAACAAAATAAACGAACACAAATAAATTGGCATAATACAGGTGTCCCACTATAGCAAATGGTGATGAGTAACATGCTAATCTTGTCCATTGTGTAGCTCAAGTCATCTGCACTGAAAATGTCACTTCAATAGTCATACACTGGCTCTTGGGGAATGAATATAAAAAGGAGATTCTGGTGAGGTTTTTACTATCCACTTCAATCCTTGCAGTTCTAGACCTTTTTAATTCTATAAAAACCAATTATTCGCTAAGAAGTTTTGAAATGAACTATTTCATAAAGTGAATAGCTTGGTGATGATCCCAGGTCATAAGTGACAGGACCTTCTTATTCCCTAGCTCCCTAATCTGCATTCTCAGCACAGCAAATGGAAGTTCTTCACCAATGATAGCTCTTCTGTCTCACTGTCAACTGCCAACAGTGCTTGTACTGAATGGACTTGATCACAATATGGCTTTTCCTGGAAAGTATTCCAAGTCCACATGAATCCAAGCATATCATGGGATTGGCCTCATGGACAGCTCCTTACAGACACAAGAAGCACAGGAAAGACAGCAAAGAAACAGAAGGTTCCTTCCTGTGTATTTGGGCATGTGAGACCCAGAACTGTGGTAATTCTCTTGTTTATTTAAAGAAGGTCAGTCTAGGAAGAAACTGCCTCTTAGGAAAGATGGCTTGAAGTCAGTCACAGAAAAGGTGCCAAAGCCCTAATCAAACCATGCCTGAAGCCTAGGGTCCCAGTATGCCTTTCAGATATGCCAAGCAATGAATTGCTAAGATTAATCGATAGTTCATGTTCCCACTAAATCACAGCACACACACTCACACTGTACATCATCATGCAGTCATTTAGACTCACTTACTGTAGGATAGTGGCTGAATAAGAACATATCCCTCCAAAACACAGTGAAACATTAAGTTCTCTCTCAGCAATCAGTTCTCTGCTGAGTTTTCATTTTACAGATCTCAGTAATCCTTTTTCCTCCCTCAACTTATTAAAGAAATACATTCCACTCGTTCTGCCCTTAATTGAGTATTACATAAACTCAAATTTATAGCCACTGATCTCCTTAGCAACTAGTGTTTTGGAATATGCATTTATACATATGTATTTGTATCTCAGAACCCACTTTCTAAAACAGCCCACATCTGTTTTAGCACAAAGATTTTAACAAACATCTAAACTGGAACATTAGTAGGGCTTTCACATGAAACTATAATTTTCACACTTTACTACAAATCAATTTGCTGATCCAGGTAAGTCCTCTAAAAACTCACATAACTATTTGAAAGTGCTGTGTATTATGGCAATCAGAAGAATTGCTAATAGAATAACATCTGCAGCTTAGATGCCTTCTTTCATGCTTCCTTGTGCCCCTGATGCATATTTTTATATTCTGCAGATTATATTTGCTCTCTGAGTATACTACTTCTAGCATGTGGCATTTAACAGTGATGAAAAAGCAAATACTCAAAGCTCACATAGCTTGTCCTGAGGACCCTTTATATCATGTCACAATAAATTTTGGTAAACATGAAGGGCAACTCTGTTTCAAACTCACAAGTCATCCTGTACCCTTAGAGAACAATCAAGAATCTCGTATGTGGACAGAACACATCCTGACAGGGCAGGTCACTGAGCTCCAGATAGCTTTAACAGAACACACAGGAGATCACAGATATTCAAGGCTGTATAGGAGGGAAATGATGGACATGTCAACACTGGCATGGGTAATGCTTTACCTCATAGGAACTCAGATATGTCTGGCATTTACCTTGAAGTTGTTTTGAGCAGCAAGTGGGCTGAAGGGAATGAACCTGCAAGGCACATGCAGTAAATTGTGAACAGCACTTTCACCCAAACTGCAGACTAGATTAATTTTGAGTGTCCTAAAAAAGTTAAAACTTGAATTCCATAGAACCCTGCTATACCATTCCTGGGAATATTCCCGAAGAACCTTGTATCCTATAACAAAGCCATAAGTCAAACCATGTTCATAGCAGCTCTTTCCACAGTAGAAGCAACCTAAATATCCAAAAATTGATGAACAGTTAATGAAAATTTGGTACATATATACAATGGAATACTATTCAGCTGGCAGGAAAGATGAACTAATGATATTGCCAGTAAATGGATGGAGTTGGAAGAACTCCTACTGAGTGAAATATCCCAAATGCAAAAAGACAAACACATATATGTTCTCCCTTATAAGTGAATCCTAACATTAAATATTTATTTTGATGTAATTAAACCAAAACTCTTACAACACCCACAAATGTAAATGAATACAAGTCAGGAGGGGATGGGAGAAAAAAATCACAATAGAACAGAATCAAAAGAATAAGGGTAACTAGTTTAAAAAGGCTTTTGTGCAAGAAAATCTTAAAGGGGAGGGAAGAACAGAGCAAAGTAGGGAGGGGGGTTTGGTCTACAAGTAACCAACCACATGCTTGCTAGTCCCTAACCCCCATTTCAGGGAGTGCATGCCCAGCACTATAAACCAATCTAAACAACAGTGGGGAGGGAGAAAATCAGAGTAGACAGGATCAGATGCCTCAATACTAAGTAAAAATACCCCATAGTAAACCTCCATCTAAACACATCTCATTCTATCTTTAGATAAGAAAAGATCTCCACACCCAAAGAAGATACAAGCTCGTGCAATGGAAGACCAGTGAAATGGGCAGCCATCGCCAGAAGGAAAGTACTGGTGACCTTAAAATGCTGGAATCAGATCAACCAAATCTCCCCCATCTTAAGGCTTAAGGAATCTTGCGAAAGTGGGGGTGGTGGTAAGATTGTAAAAGCCTAAATATGAGGAGGTTTCTGCCAGCCATGACATTTCACTATAGGCAGGGCTGCTACATCCAAGAACTCACTGCAATGAGACTTCTCCTCACTTAGGGGCTAGGGTCAGACAGATGAAGGACAGTGTCCACCAGTGGGACTGCCCAAGGGAAGAGCAACTTAATCTGCCAGAGAGACCTGAGCCCCTACCAGGGCAAGCCACTCCAAGAGAACCCAGGGTATCACACAAGCAGACAGGTCTGGAGGGTTGGAGAGGGATGGGGAAGAAAGGAAGAAGGAGAAGAAGGGGGGGAGAGAAAAAGAAAAGAAAGAGGAAGGAGGGGGTAAGGACAACCACTCGTTATATTTGTAAAACTAGAAAACTAAAAAATAATTTAAAAACCTTCACACTTGAATGGAAAATGTTAGTGACCATGATACCAGCTCCTTCTGCCCATGCCCCCATCCAATCACAAATCTTCTCTTGCTGACCACGGGAAAGAAGGCCTCAAAAGGGAAGTGTAGCAGAAGCAATTCTGTATATCTGGGTGTGAGGATACACATAGAGTGCATTTGAGATTTCTAGATAAGATCAGGACTCGCATTTCCATTATCAAGACCAGTTGAAATGAAGCACAGCAGATTTATGTTGCAGATGTACACACTGAAGACCCGGCTTCGAGCTTCTTCTTAAGTCTTCCTAGGATT
Source organism: Typhlomys cinereus (assembly GCA_023101885.1). NCBI lineage: Eukaryota > Metazoa > Chordata > Mammalia > Rodentia > Platacanthomyidae > Typhlomys > Typhlomys cinereus. The sequence continues at coordinate 1,972,271 of JALPQD010000258.1, forward strand.
TTTCATTAATAAGATTTTGTGAACTCCAGGACTGTAATTATTAAACAAATGAGATCTACAAATTACACCTGAAACCCAAAATCCCTGTGAAATGGAAATGCGCAAAACAGAGTATTAAGAAGTGATAGATGTGCAGATGCAAAAATTGCATGAAACGAAATAAATGTGAAAAATGGTTTAATTAATGCAAGCAAATGGAGAAATTCCACTTTTGTAGAGATGAATTAAAACGAACACTGAATGTTAATTATAATTAACGTAAGTGTAGAATTAGGGTTGTCATTGTTTTTCTTGCTCTACGTTTTGAACTGAGAAGACTGTTGTCATGACTACAGATTGTTTCACGGTTGTAATGATCAGAGCAAACACTGGTATGAAAGATATCGGTTTTAAATTTTGATCACTATTAATAATTTTCCTTTAGGAGATTTAAAAAGTTGTAAAATAGTTGTGCCTTTTGTTCCATGACCAACATTAAGTGAAATATAACATCATTTTTTTTCTCTTCTCTGTTTCCTAAGATACTGTGAATGGAAAGTGGCAGCATCAAGTGACAGATTGGTTTTGGCAAGTAATCCTTTCAGGTGAAATCATCAGCAGTTTTGTTAGCATGATCAGATGAACTGTGGGTCCTGTTATTAGAAGGCTATTTCAGCAAACATCGAAAGCAGGTGTACGTTCTCAGAAGCATAGCTTGAGGTGAGCAGGCACCGTCTCCTTACACTGCTCACTCATCTCAGGAGAGCAGAGGAGAAGGCTCTGCCCCTATCCTCGCGCCACTCATGGGGTGTCTAAGATCCACACTGAGAACTACATGATGCCTCTGAGAGAAGTGGGGGGGGGGTAGCTTCTCATTCTCCTCCTTAGCCAGCTAAGCTGCAGGTCCCTGGAACCATCCTGGCCACTGGAACACCCAGCACAATGAAAGCCTTCTTGGTGAAGTCTGGCGAGTAGGTGCTCTGAGGTGGTGGCACACATCTGGGGACTGGCATTTGCCTCATGTCTGAAGAAACATGAAAACATGTGGCAAGGAACAGCTGTCTTTGATGTGGCAAGAGGAGAGGGTAAGGATGGCTATGCTCCTCCTCCATTCCCTGGTGAAGTAAGTGACCAAACAATAGTGCTCACTGGGATTCTGGGCAAGTCAAATGTTGATGCTGTCTGAGCCTCCTGGCAGGATCCTGCTCCCAAGGACAGCCTGTTAGGAAAGGAGACCGAGAAATATGGCCAGGTTGATGAAACTTTTGTGTGAGAAGGAGTGTAGAAGAAATTCCCCTGCTTTATGGTATATCACTCACGAAGGTGACACAGATCACAATCTGTAAAACCACCTCAGAAAATACAGAAATGATCCATCCACACTTGCAATGCACAGATGCTTTCCTCTTGGGCCTTCTCCCCTCATCCCAGCAATAACAGCAAGAGAGTCAGCAAGCCATACCCCCACAGTTCTGCTCCCTATAGGTCAGGCCCGGGGGGGTGGGTGGGAGAAGAAGGAGTGTTTCCATTCACATCTATTCTAGAAATTCTAAATCAGGCTTAATCAGGACAGTAACTTGTGATTAAAATCACACAGACTCTATGTATGAAACGAGTCTCTGTGTTCTGAGTATATAAAGAGGGAAAGTAAGAGGAGTTTACAAGATTGCACAAACCTGTTGAAACTGGAAGCTGGAGAGAGGAGGGCACTTCCAAGTTAGTGTTTCTAGTCCACTCACCCAGCTGAATACAAGGAGGTGACCCAATCAGGGCTCAGATATAAAGCATCAGGGAAGCTCTCTTTGCCTTTAAGGAAAACATGATTATAAAATAAAATCATGGCTTGGGAAGAAGTGCAAAATAATAATAATAATAATAATAATAATAATAATAATAATAATAATAAAGAAATGCGGAATAGGAACTAGATTACAACTTTAGTATGAAAGTCTGTTTGGGGAGTCTCAGATTTTAATTAAGGGAAGGTGTATGCATTATATGGTGGTGTTTATCATTTCTCTTCCATCTGTAATTGGACAGTAAAACAGAAAGAGAGGAAATGCAACAGATTCTTCTTCTTATTATTTTGAGGAGCTACAAGGAAGCAGAAGTCTCATTGTCAGGGCCCTGCAATCTGCCTGTCCCTCACAATCCTTCAGAGCACATTCCCTTGGCCTCTTAGGATACTCGCAGGGACACATGAGGCTCAGGATGGTGACAGAAACTATACAGAGTTTCTCCCAGCGCAGGCTCCAGCTGCCCAGAACTAAGAGGGGAAAGACTCAGTATAGGAGGACCAGAACCACAGAGCTCTTGTCTCTACAACCCAGATCCTACATCAGAACCCTGAGACAGACGGACTCAGACATGATATACTCTCTCCCGAATATGAATAAATTTCTTTCTTTCTGCATTTCACCATCAATTTGAATTCTTCTTAATTTAAGGTGGGTGGTTGAACCAGAGGCACTTGGCTCTTGTGGTTTTGTGACATGTCCAATAGCCAATTCTTATTTTTCTTTTATAATACAAAAGCATCACTTTGTAAACAATCATGGCTCTTTGTAGGTGACACAATGCGAGTCAGTTAGCAGTGATTGAAAGGGGACAGGGAAGGTAGGATGGACAGAGGGAAAGAAGGAAGCATATTGATGACATCTAGATATCTTTGGAGGCTCTGGTCATTGGTCTCAGCAGTCAAGTTGAGTTGAATCTAGGACCCCCAGTGAAAGGACTCCCTGGCCATTCCTGGGGGTGGGACCATTCTCTGGGAGAGGGGTCCTGGACTGAATGAAAGGAGACTGTACCATGAGCAAGTGCGCATTCAAGATGACTGTTTTTTCAGCTATGGACAGCATGTGAACAGTTGCCTCAAGCTTTGCTGCCTAGAATTGCCCTTCTGGTGGTCTGTGCAAAAGAAGCCCCTTCTCCCTCAACTTTGTGTGTGTGTGTGTATCAGAGGGCATTGTGTGTCCCTGTGGAGCACCAAGGGTGACTCCAGGAATCATCCTGGATCACTTCTCCCTCCTTTTTGCTTTACTCTGGGATTTCCCAGAATCTGCCCACTGGAAGTGCAGGCTGCTGTAGTTTCCATATGGGACCTGGGATCTGAACTCAGGACTTTCCGCTTGTGGTCTTAACCCCTAAGCCATCTCTCCAAGCCTCTTTCAACTGATTTTGTCATAGTGTTTGGTTCTGGAAAGAGAAGCTAAGACAAAAAGGTTTTGTTATTAATGCAGGAATGCAATGAACCCAGGAATTCATTAACCAAATACATTCATGGATCAGCACTTTGATTACAAAGCTAGAAAGTGGAGGATGTTGATGTCAAACATCTTCATTCTTCACTTCAAGACCTTTCACAATGAGGTGGCAAGGAAAGACTGAAACAAACAAGACATTTGCTGGAGTAAAAGAATGCACCAGGAGTGTAAGAGAGAATAACAGACATCTAAATGGGTAACAACCATGTGCCAGCTAACGTTCACCTGCAAGTCTGAGTAATATATCCAGAGAAGTTAAAATGGAAGAAAGCACCAGGCATTGGGTCATAGTCAATTTTCTTTCCATAGCAGATAGTTATTACTATGATGTTGATGAGTGGAGGGAGAGAGATGTTTTGTCTCAAAGATTGATTTGTTCTCCTGTTCAGAACCTCTGAGAGGTTTTCAAATGGCCTAAATTATATTTGTTTCCTCTTAGACCATTGGCTCCTTTTGATAATACACTGTAGATGGTTCTGTGAAATCTCTATGTAAACATAACAGTAACTGTGTAATTATTAATAAAGGATATTATTAATAATGAAATATCAATAATGAAATAAATAGTGAAAGAGAACAAGCCCATGTACAGACTTGACAGACTTGAAGATATCATTCTCAGTTTCCAAAATGTCGTCTGGGTCACACTGCTTTCTGCTCTTCAAATTTTACTTACTCCCTGATACGTTAGTGCATGATACTGGTCTGAACTTGCAGTCTCAGATATGTCACAGCGAGTTACATTTGAATAAAATTCCCTTGGCCTTTACCAATCTGAAAGATTTCTTTCTTGACATAGGAATCAGTAGAAATCAAGGGGAATTTTACTCTTTGGCGTATAATATTGTGCAGCACTGAAATCAATTCTTTTAGATTTGAGGTGTTGCAGAAGAGGTTGGATGTCTGCTGCACTTGAAGTTGATCCATACTGGGATCCTCCCACAGCTAAGCCACAATCATCTCCTGGAACCTCAGGGGCCATCGTAACAGATGTGGTCCTTCATGGAGAACAAGGCTGTCCAAGGGTTAGACAATTAGCAGGCTAGACACCATTGGCCAAACTACCATTGTGCATTGTGTTTCTGACTTTGTGTGCCATATTTTAACACACACATACACACGCACATGCACACACAGACACACACACACACACAAATATGCAACATTTTCAATGGAACACTGCTGTCTGAAATTTTTAATCAGTCATAAAAATACCATTCTCTTGTTTTTATTCTGACTTTCAACCTTTGAGATACCATGTTAAGATTAAAACTCTTTGGTCAGAACTCCTCAAAGAATACACTTAAAGGTTGTTCATACTATATTTTTGTACTCATACTTTCAAAAAAACCATTTGAGAAAACCTCTGTGCTGCAGGTGGCAGCACACAAAGTGGCTTTTTAATGAGCACCATGAACAGCCTATATCCATAAAGCCGAAATCATCAATAATGGGAATCCGTTGTTGGTGATGAACAGGATGAGTGGATAGGTAAGAGATCACATTCAGCAGAATATGATAACCAGTGAAATTACCATGTAGGATAAAGTTTCTCAGTTAAAAGAAAAACCAACATTTTCTGGATTTTAAATATATTTCAAATAACTCATTAAAATGTAGCATAAATTTTACCCAAGACTTCATAAGCTCTTCATGTACACCGTGAGTCCTTACTTCAGAATAGCTTGGTTTAACTGACTAGATTCTTAAACATGATTTACCATATCCACTTATACATCACTTTCAGAAGTGCTTATAAATATCACTGGCCACTTGGTCCTTGTACGTCATCGGAGAGGAGGGCCCAGAGGAAAATCAGACATGCACAAGAAAGGACTCTCTGGGAATTGGGGCGGGAGGCACTGGGGGATGGGGAGAGAGAGGGGTGGAGAGGGGGAGCAGGAGGTACAGGGGGAGGAGGAGGAAGGGAGGGAACTGGTGTACCTAATAAGTTTGTATGAGCTGAAATAAAAAAAAATATATATCACTGGCAATGACTGACTATCAGCATGGGAGATACATAAATTCCCATTGTCCTATCAGTTAGAATTACGAATTACTATTTAGTTGAAAAATCTCAAGCAATTCTGAATTCACTTAGCAGGTTATTATACTTTTAAATTTTTTTCATGTGTGTCTCTGTGTATGACTGTGTATGTGCCTATGAAGGCCCAAGGGTAACTATGTGAATCACCTTGGATCGCACTCCCTCCTCTTTGCTTTCCTCTGGAGGAGGATCCCAAGTTTGCCTTCCAGGATCAGAATTAAAGGACACCTGGCATTTCCCCCTGTCATTTGTAAGTGGGGGATCCAGCATCTGAAAGCAGGACCTTCTGCTCTAGTAAGAGACTTTACCCCTGATTCTTCTCTTCAGCCCAGTAGTACAGTATTACAACAATCTAGTGATGCATATGCCACAGTCATTAATTTTATTGTGACAATTCGATATATTAATACAATTAATTTAAGTCATTTTCACCACAGTGCTACCCGACTCCATCCTTTATCTGCAACCAGTCACCCACCTATGTTCATGTCTTTTGAGGTGTAACTCCCTGAATTCTATCTGGGTTCCTACACTAGTATGTGCCTGTGCCCTGACTTGAGCAAGGATGAGATGCTAGTGGGTACGCCTCTGAGGAGAGCAGCCGTTCTCCTTTCCCAGCGTTGACCCCCTCATAGTCTCTACATGTAGTACTACATGAGATCTTCCCCCCGCCATGGTGAAAGGTCGATAGGCCAAATCTGGAGTGGACTGTGGAAGTAGACACAGCTGCAGTGAAGTTCATGGATGCAATAGCTCTGCCATGTCCAGAAAATAGGTCTGGCAGCATCCCTTCCCACCACCCCTCTGGTTCTTATATCAAGCATCAATCCCCTGGTCAGTGATGTCTCACTGAGTCCTCAGGTGAGGGCTGATTCATATTTCTTGTCTTGAATTGAATACTACATGGTTTTTTATTCTCTGTACTTTGGCCAGTTGTATGAAACTTTTTCCTAAGAAGCCACTGTGTCAGCAAAACGTTCCCCCAGATTAAAAAAAAGAATACATCCAGGTTATTAAGAATGAGTTAATAGATTTTTGATTAACAGAACAGGATCCATTATGTTTTACACAGTGAAATGCATAATAGTCACAATCCCCATTACATAGCATCCATATGTAGGAGTAATTATTTACCATCTTATGTAAACTATAAAATTCTCTCAATTATTTTGTTATCTCTATATGAAAAAAGAGTAGACTCTAGGCCAGACTAATGTCTCCCCATCCTGAAGCTCAGGGACATTTGCGGAAGAGAGGGCGGTAAGAGTGTAAGAGCAAAAGGATGGGAGGAGCAATGATTTGCAAGATTCTCCACACAAGTTAGGGCTGAAGCAATCATAATTGGACTTTGCATGCCCTGCTCAATGTCCAACACACTATTGACCTCACAAAGTCTAGCATCTGCTAAAGGCACCAAGTAACTTGGAGGCAAGGGATTGGCAGCCACAGTAGTGTTCCTATGCTTAAGGGGAACACGGAAAAGGATTCAGGGAAATGCCACTGGGTCCTTGTAGATCATCGGAGAGGAGGGCCCAGAGGAGAGTCAGGGATGCACATTAAAGGACTCTCTGGGAATTGGGGCGGGAGGCACTGGGGGATGGGGAGGGAGGGGTAAGGTGAGGGGGAGTAGGGGGTTTGGGGGGAGGAGGAGGGAGGGAGGGAACCGGTGTACCTATTAAGTTTGTATGAGCGGAAATAATAATAAAAAATGTTAAAAAAGGTAAAAAATTGTAAAATAAATCACACGTTGTCTCTACATTGCACAAATATCTCATTGCACACTATCTGACAGATGATAGATGCATAGATTATAAGATTAATAACTAGATGATGATAGATTACACATATATAGATGATAGAATTACAGATATAGTATATTTAGTCACTAACAATTTATGATACATTTAATTTTCTTGAATCTGTATTATGTTTATAACTTCAATACATCGAAAATTTAAATATTTTTTCAGTAATGAGAATTACTGAATCTGTATTATGTTTATAACTTTAATACATCGAAAATTTAAATATTTATTCAGTAATGAGAATTATGTTCAGAAATAAAACAATGAATTGCATGAGAACCAACTAACTACACATAGTAAAGATTTCAAATTCTGATATTCAGCATCCTACATAATGCTGGTGGACAGACCAAAGCACATACAACTACAGATGATGGACAGACTGATTTCCAATATCCACAGTTCTGGATTTGTGCTGAGTATGTGCTAAAAAAAAGTATTACAGTTGCTGAGTAAACTACTGATCAAATCTGTATTAAAATATTTTCAAAGAAAATATTCCAATTATTCAGTTTTCAACTTCATCCTGAAAGTATGATATCTGAAGAAAAATGCTAGAAGCCTGACCAAATTAGTTATCATAAAATTTGTTATCATAAAATTAATAATTTACCTGACATACAACTCATCTTCATTAAACAAGTTAATGTTGAGACTTTTCTTTATTTGATAAGTATTTCCCAGGATAGAATGATGTTTTCATGTCAGTGAAATTGAAGCAAAGTTTTTATTCATATTAGATGTAGAAGTTTTCTAAACATATGGCATCATGTGAATGATGCTCCGCACAATAGCATTTTAAAAATTAAATCTTTAGCAGTAGGTATGAATATATGGAAACTCTGGAAAAGCTTATATGACCATTGGAACCTATAATGTGAATCTGCATATGAATACTGATAAAAATGTTCTTAGTGGTTGAAATAATCATAATAATCTTAAAATCTATGCTGGTTTAAAGGGAGGGAGTTACACATCTGAACAACAGACAAATATTGTTTGAATAAAATTTCTATGGACAGACAGGACAATAAAATAGCTTGAGTGACATCCAGTAAGCAATGTCTATCAAGGACACAGGATTGTCTTCAGAAACATTTGAGAACTGACCAAGGTTTGCCATATTTAGCAAAATTAAACAATTAAATTTTAAATAAAATAAATGAAGAATATTTTTTCAAAACAAAATATAACTGGAATTAGTAATGAATATATGCAGAAAACCTACCAAAACAGTTCTAAAGAACTCCTTGTTGAACAAGGAAGAACGCAGATAAAGTGGGCAAATATTTTGCATTGTATAAAATGAAATATAGCACAGATACACATCCAGAATTAAATTAAGCTGTTATAATAAACAAAGTATGAAACAGTGAATAAGTTTGTTACAAAGTCAAAGAGAATACAAATCAACAAACTAAACTTATATCTGTAAAATAAATAGAGTGAAAGTAAAAAAAATAGAGTGAAAGTAAAAGTAAAGTAGATGTGAAGAATGGTGAACTGCAGACAAATTTAAAAATTAATGAGATTAAACATGCTACAAAAACAAGTTTTTAATTTTTGAAAGCAATAAAATTAATAAATCTCTTGCCATACTGATAAAGGATAAAAACAGAGATACACCAACACCAATATTTAGAAGAAGATTCGACCTCATTATATCACTTGAAGAATTTTTAAAAGTTAAGCAGGTAAATATTATCAAAATAATCTGTACCATTTACCCTTGGTAATAGAGATGAAATTGAAAATTTCTTGAGAGGCACAGCTACCAAGTCACCCACCGGAAATAAGACATAAAGAGCTCATCCTTTCAAAGGCTGGATTCAAGGTCGAAATCATTTACCCAAAAAGATAAACAGATTCAGTCTTTTCAGTGAAGAATAAGAAGACTACCAAATATTTAAGGCATTTCCCTTCACTCATGCCCCTATCAGTGGTGAGGCCTGAAGAGAAGCAACTCGATATGTCACAGAGGCCTGACCCCCCACAAGAGTAGACAAGTCAGAGAGAACTCTGGGGTCCATAGAAGCATATAGACAGGATGGTGGGAGGGAGTGGCAGGGATTGGGGATGGAGGGAAGCAGGGATGAGTACTCAAGATGCTCATAAAAGTAGAAAATGAAAAATCAATTAAAAAATAAGCAGCAACGGCAACGGCTTACGGTATTTCCAAGATAAATATGCGAGAAAGCTGATTAATTCCTAATCATTTTATAACACATTTTTTACTCTCACAAAAGAATTACAGACATTACAAGAAAGCTACTGCACAGTAATCATGGCACAATGCACAAATAAACCTTAAACACCATCTGCAATGAATGTTGTAGGACATAGAGGAATATGTTCTAACTCAGGGTTTTGCCAAAGTACAATAATTATCAAATATTCATAATTAGCAAATATAATTCATAGAGTAGAAATTAAAATGTTGAATTATCATATCAATAGAGGAAGAAAATTCACACTGAACCTAAAAAAGAAACCCACGGAAATTAGGTGAAAGGAAACGCTACCAATCAAAAAACATTTAGAAAAACCTAGAGCTCCAACCACACCCAATGATGAATGGTGAATGACATCATCTGGTAATGAGTACACTGCAGGATATGCAGTCTTACTACTGAATTGAACAGAGCAATAGAAGTCACAGCAGTAAAATGGAAGAAAGAAAAAAAGGCATATTGTTTGAAGGAAATAAAAGAGTAGCTATTCACAAGCACTAGTTTTTTTTTTTTAAATATACAGATTCCCAAAGAGTCTACAACAATAGTTACTAGAGGAGAGATATTGATTTATAAGGCTATAAGATGAACCTCGAGAGAAAAACTGTTTTAAGTATATGCTTACAATTAGAAAGTGAACTGAAAAAGACTATTTATATTAAACCACATGAAATATGTAGGATGAAATATAATAAAATATATATAATACCTGAAAAGGGAAGAGCATAAAACACCATAAAGAGTCAAAGAATAATAGGCATTTGAAAGCTTGTGTTGATTTCACAGGTTTGATATTGTTTGCTTTTCAATTTTTTTCAAACTTTGGTCTTCACATTCAATTCAGTTCGAACCAAAATTCTAGTTAGAATTTGCATATGAATTATACATCTGATACTAAATTTTGCATTGTAAAGAGTGATTTGCAATCATGAAAAAGAAACAAAACAGCAAAACCTGTGACTTCACAATGTCCCATGTGAGAAATTTCACGGAACCAGAGAATAAGGGCATATTCTTCTCCAAAAACAAAAAACGGGAACCATAGGTCCAACTAAGTTTCTAAAATATGCACATTCACACAAGTGAGTAGAATAACATTTTTTTCATTTCTTTTTGTGTAAGTATATGTACAGATGTGCTTGTGTAAGTATATGTACAGGTGTGCTTGTGTAAGTATATGTACAGATGCGCTTGTGTAAGTATATGTACAGGTGTGCTTGTGTGTTGGGGGTAGAAGAAGGCATTATGTAAGCCCATGGAGGCCCAAGAATGCCTTAGGGAGTCATCCTGGATTGGTGTTGTACCTCCTTATTGCTTTGCTCTTCAGTTTCTCAGAATCCACCTTCCAGGGTCAGAAGTACAGATGGTTTCTAACTGGCATTTTTACATGGGATCTGGGATCTGAACTCAGGTTCTTTTGCTTTTAAGGCAAAGACTTAACCCCTGAGCCACCTCTCAAGTCCAAGTCAACTGTTTTTTGAGCAATGCGCCGTCACAGCTCTCAAAAGGAGATTCCACATGAGTAGACCTTGCTGCACCAGTGCAGGGTCAGATGCATAAAGGAATCATACTATAAACTAAGAAGTCAATTTCAACTTCCCAAAGTTTAATGAAACAACACACAAACATTCAGAAAAATACTGTTAGTTAAAAGTAAGGAACACAAAACATAAAAGTCATCAAGCAATGTTAAACACAATGTTAAACAATAAAAGGACTGCAATAAAATATCAAGAAAATAAAAAGTTAAGATACCAACTAGGAGAAGTTACATCCAGAATAATTATCAGTATTATGTATGCAGTAATGTATGCAGAATAAAGAAAATGTAAGCTCTGGGAAGGCTCACTTGAAAGTTTGGCAGAGACCCTTTGCCAAAGTGTCTCAATACATTTTACTACACTAGAAACCAAATAGCAAGCTCAGACTTCTTTTTTGAAGAAAGAGCATGAAAGATCAGCAGCATATATCTCGATTTCCTAATTTGCATATCTTCCACTTAGCCATTCACTAAGGTGAAAATTCCTATAAAATATACAGAAAAAAAAACTTAAATGAGTGTGCCTCCCTTTGGCCCACTGTCTTCACTACTCAACATGAACATCCCAATGCTTAATGACATCCTGGTTTGCCAGGTCTCAAATAAAGTTACAATGTTCATGAAATATACACAGTATGCACTAAACAGTCTGGATGGCATGGTAATAATGGCATTTGATAATAAGAAAATAGCACTGACAAAATAATTTCCTTTACCTTTAAAAAGAGTTTGTTGTCAACCAATTACTATTTCAGGATGTTTAATAAAGGTGAATTTGAATAAAATTAAAGTGACCAAATATGTAAGGTAGAAACCTATGAAGAACTTCTTGAGTGCTTATGTACAAGTCAAATCCTAACCAGCTGCTTTATCTCTGCATCCTCAATGCCTTTCGTGAATGAAGGATTCTATATTCCTGCCATGAGCTTTTATACATTTCATGACATAGGCTAAGTGCTAGACGGCAGCATATCAAACAAACTTGTTTATAGAACATGCTTTATGTCAGAGGAATGATGAGACATTTCTTTAGAAGATACTCATTATACAATTTTCAGTTTTACCCGTTAGTTTCACGTTCCATTTCTGTAATAAATATAGGACCCACACAATTTAGGAGTGTGTCCGTGCTCACAATCACAGGCCCCCATTGATCATCATAGCTCAGGAGAGCTACCAGTGCAAGTCAAGGGAACGGGTCGTAACCACATCCACAGTAAGAAGAGAGGACAAAGCAGTGCCCCTTCCTATCTTGCCCACGTGCTTGGCACTGAATCAGCCTTTCCATCTCTGGCCAACAGCTATGGGCTTGTTTTCCCACAACCATCATGGGTTTTCCCACCACTACGGACTTGTTTTCCCACATCCATCATGCAACTGAGACAATCTTCTGCAAGCTTGCCAGAGGTCTGCCTTAACTGAACACCGCCTCAGAGACATTCCCAAGTTATGTATCAAGCTGACAGCTGAAGCTGATATATTCACACACACACACACACACACACACACACACACACACACACACACTCACAAACCTACCATCTATAATGTATTTATTTTTTTCTATCAGTCAAGACCTTCCAAAATTCATTGAGGTCCCTACCACGTTTCCTTACTTTCTCTTGCATAACTCAGGCTGGCAAGCTTGGAAGCAGGCCCTTACCCACTGTGCTATCCCACCAGCCCTTAGGTACTCTGCTATAGAGACAGAAACCTAAGACAATCGTAAAGACCTGTCTCCTTGTTTTGCTTATTGTTACTAACATCTGGCTCTTCTAAACACCATTGACTTTTGCTATTATCTTTATTATCTCCTTCCTTCTGTCTGATAATGAGATTTCTCTTTTTCCATTTAGTCAGGAATGGGGCAGCTCTACTGTATTTTGCATTTGAGGCACCAACACCATAAGTTCCCGAGAGTGTATCAGTGGGGACCCCAGAATTCTGATATAATGTATGTTTAGTTTCATTCAACTTGATATATTGTATTTATTTCCCTTGGGTCTTCTTCTGTGATAATCATGAATTGTTTGTAAGTGTGATGTTTAATTTTCAACCTTTTGAGGTATAATCTCATTTTAAATCAACAAATAAAATAAATGATACGGACTAACTCAAGAACAAAATGAAACATTTTGTGAATGGAAGTATTTGATGTATAATATTTAGAGAACAGCTTAAAAATTGAACAGTAGAAAAAATTACTAAGACAATTTTTGGTTCCCCTGTAGTCTAAGAAAAACCCTTCCGTGGATACCATCCTGCCTAGCAATTCAAGGAAATGCAAAGTCTGGAATTCCTCCTTAATGGGAACTACTAAATTCACCAGAAAAACTAATTGTTGAAGTTTGTACAAGCCTACAGATTTCATGACTGATTTGTGAAATCACATTCTGTCTTTAAGAAATAATAACACTAAAGAGAAACAAACTATCAAAAAAATTTACCTTCAGTTCTGTTCCCACTAAACAAACATCATGCAATTTAAAATTTAAGCAAAGAAATACTGAACAGAAGTTCCTTGCATTTGAATACAGATATCTGATGTGTGCTAATACAGAAATAAAGTCCCCATTTTGTAAAAATTAAATAAAAGCACAATATGTGAAGCCCCTGACAATGTCTTCATTGCATTCAGGGGCACCTAGGGTAGACACACTGACAACAACAATGCTTGGGGCAGAAATTCCAGGGCAGCAGACAACTTACCCATGACATGTCTGTGCCTGTGTTTGAATGGTGACAGGAAGATGTGGCATTAAAGACAAAATACACACTTCTGCAAATAGCCCAAGTCCAAAAGCCTAGGTTTCCAGGAGGAAACTAGGAAAAGTGGTCAGTGACGGTGAATGAGACATGAAAGTGACAGCAGAGTTGAAGGATGTGTGTGGACAACAGACCAGATTCTACTTTGCAAAACAATCAGGGAATCTACAGTGGATCCCACATTTGTCAACGAATTATTATTTTTTAAGTTGCATTAGAAATGCCTTTGTAGTCAGCGTGGCCATTTCCCCCCCACAGCAGGACAAACATGGTATCTCACAACTGCAAGTTCTCCAGGTGAAAACCAGGATGAGGTTGCACTTCAACGTCTTTCAGAGCACATTTGGGAACCTCATGGACAAAAGAAGGATCAAAACACTTGAGTTTTTAAAGACAGTGACCACAAAGAAATACATATTGGAGATGATGGATATTCTAATTAACCCAAAGTGACCAGAACAAGGTGCAAATGTACCAAGACATTATATTGTACCCTAGAAAGATAAAGGGCCACAACCTGCCAGAAACAGAAAGGGCCTGGGCTCAGGAACTCATTTACTAAGTATTACTATCTGTGAAGCTTAAGGAAGCCATTCAGGTGTCTCTTGCTCAAGAGTAAAGGGTTATTTGAAAAGGCAGTGCAGCAGTGTATGCAAGGCCTGGAAATTCCTAAGTACAAAACAGTACCATATTGTCAGTGTGAAATATCGGAATCTGCAAGACCTCATGAGTACAAGACAGGAAAGACAAGTCAAAGTACAATTTGCGATTTGTCAATCTTGAACACTGATTGACAGCCTAACCATTCCACCATTGTCCTAGCTGTTGACTTTTAAGTAATAGCAAAGGCTAAATTTTCCAGTGTAGGTTGTTTTAGAGAACAATCAGAATGTAACACAAGAGGTTTAGAAACTTCTTTTGGCTTTAATTTGCTGTTGACTTTGTTTGTTGTTTCTTTTTCTCTGCCCAAAGATCCCTGAGTAATGTAGAGGCCGGAACATTACCTGCCACTATTTGGTCACTGATGTCCACAAAGCCAACTGGACTGAGAATCTTGGTGCATCTCTTGAAAAGAAGTCACTTCTCACAGAGAAACAATAGTGGATGGCTAAGTTATAAACAGACATCAGAACCATCCTCTTCCCCCAATACACATTCACACTCCAAAGCTCAACCTTGTGGAAGAGGGGACAGAGAGAATGAAAGTGTCTGAAGGGAAGGATAGGTGCTGGCGGAGCATATCATGTGGTCACGTCAAGCCTGCTGTACGAAAGAACTCACTTCAGTATAGTACTGGCACATTAGCATTTCGCCATGAAGGAAGACCATCCCAGGAGGCACTGCCTCCTCGTTGAGAGACTGAAGGTTCATGCTGCAAAGAAGGGGGCTTCTTTGATTCATGGCAATGATTTGCCACGGATACGCTACCCATGGTCCTGAAAGCACTCAGCCTTTCGTCTGCCCAGACACGCAGCATGAAACTGCATGGGACACACGTGCACAATGACATGGAAGTTGGAGATAGACTGGCTGGAAAGGAGAGAGTGCGGATGAAAAGGAATGAGGACAGGATTCAGTAGAAAGGGGCGAACATGATATAGAGTCACTGTGCTCATAGATCATGGTGTCAAAGAATATAAATAAATAAATGAAGCAAAATAGAAGCGACTCCTTTTTTTTATTTAATTTTTTTGTTTCTGCTCATACAAACATAATAGGAACCCCTGACCCCTCCCTCCCTCCACCCCTCCCTGGAACTCCCTGTCCCCTCCCCACTTTTTCCCTTCCTTTTCCCCCTTCCTCCCTTTCTCCCAGTGCCCCCTCCCCACATCTCTGAAGCATCCTTTAATGAGTATATCAAACTTTCCCCTGGGTCCTCCTCTCTGATGAGGTGTAAGGACTAAGTGGCATTTCCTAGAACTCCTTCTTGTGTTCCCCTTAAGTATAGGAATACTATTGTGACTGTTAATCCCTTGGTTCTAAGGATCCTAGTGCCTTTAGTCTATGCTAGACTTTGTGGGGTCATTGCACAGATCATGCAAAGTCCTGTTATGATTGCTTCGGCCCTAACTTGTGTGGAGTATCTTGCATATCATGACTCCTCCCATCCTTGTGCTCTTACAGTCTTACCGCCCCCTCTTCTGCAAATTTCCCTGAGAGAAGTGACTTCTTAAAGGAATCAAATGAACACGGCTTTGCCATTCTTGTGCTCCTAGGCCCTATATTCTTCTGACCATCATGGCTTCTAGCCTACGACCAGCTCTCATTACTGCAGTTTGGAACATGATCAGCTCCACCTGAGTTCCTGATGGTCTCCTACTGTGCCACAAAGACCAGTGTTGCACACAGCTTTCTTTTCGTGACACAGACTGTATTCACATTTCCTCTCCCCTGTATGCTCAGGTTCTCTTTTAAAAGAATTTTCCAATTCCAATATTGCAGACAAGCATTACTGACAATCATTCTTCCTGTATCCTAAGTGAATTTCATGATTCTCTATATCCTGTGCCTCCCGCTTTCTTCAAGAAACAGATCTTGGGCTGCCTCCAGCGCTTTGTGTCCTTTCTTTCTATTACAAATCTGTAGGTTTGAAGTTCTCTCTATGACCTGTAAGAACAGGAATGCAGAACATTCTATGGAGACATAAACTGTGGAGCAGAATAGTGGCTCTGATACCTCACTGGCTAACACAGTCCCTTGGGAACTCCCTGAACACAGAGGACCAGGCCCTCTCCTTAAGCAGGGCCAGCCTTCCAGCCTTTTCAAGAATCACCTGCACTTACTCAGATAAGGATTGTGATGTGTATCAACACAGGAGAGGGGCTGCTGGCACGTGGGAGAACTGTGATTCAGCTGCCAAGGATAGCGATTCCTTTGTGTGTGTGTGTGTGTGTTATGGAGACCTAAATGTGACACTGGATAACAATTTTATTTGTGTGAGTGTATGTGCAAGTAGCAAGTGTGTGTGTGTGTGTGTGTGTATGTGTGTGTGTGTGTGTGTGTGTGTGTGTGTGTGTAGACCTAAATGCAACACTAGAATCACTCTGGATTGCTCTACTTTCCTTATTGCTTTGCTCTGGGGTTTCCCAGGCCCCACCTTCCAGTGCCAGAATTTCAGGCTATCTCCATCTGCACCTGGCATGTTTTGGTGGGTTCCAGGGATCCACACAGAGTTCTTTTTGCTGGCAAAGCAATGGCTTTGGCCTCTGAGACATCTGCCCAGGATCACAGAGAGCAGGTTTACACCTAAGTTTTACATTTCCAAGTGAATTCAGGTTCACCACACCTATGACCAATCACATCAGTTTGTCCTAATTTTTTTAAATACTACATGATGTATATGAAAGAGATAGTATTAAACAGTTCATTATATCCATCTATGCGACCATTCTTCAGATTTTAGTGTCTTTAATGTTGAATTGTGTGTGAAAATTCACGTCTGTAAATTCTCAGTTCTCTTCCTTCACATTACCATCTAGCAAAATTGTGTATCTTAAAATAAAATTGACTTAGATTTGAGTAAGTACGATAGCAAAGTATGTGTACTCAAATTCAAAGTAAAAACAAGAAGCCATAATCAAACCACCCAATTATTATTGTAGGAGCATGTTGGCATAAGGACCTATCAAATGAAAGGGTGAATTCATCTAAGACATGTACACTTGCACTAATATTGAAAGGAAACTGTTAGTGTAGTGACACCACATTAGACAGATGAAAGTGTGGGCCCACACCACAGCTCTTGCTCCTTTATTTGAGGGTTACAAAGTCCAGGGTGATCATAAGAACGCTTTCAAAGCGCTGTTCCACAGTTGCCTGTTTTTATATAACAAACAACCCAAGTCGGTGGTTAGAGTGATGACTTATTTTTCATTACTGTTGCATTTTCTGTGCTCTATGATTACTCAGGCTCAGCTAAGTGAGTTCATTTGGGGCTCTGAGATGTGAGTGATGTCAGAGAATGAATGCTTGGATGGAGACAGTGTTCAGATTTGATATTGGATGAACTCGTATAAACATCTGTCAGAAGATCTGCTCTCTCATATCTCATTGCATGTCAGTAAGATGTGTGTAAAGTCTATCCAGAAGCAGGAAATCATCCTTGTATGTAGATGCAGAGCTCAAAGAGGGAAGGAATAAAAATCAAAAGAGAGGGGCAAAAATGGGAAGGGAGGAAAAGAGAGGGGTGAGTGGGGACTATGGAACTATGCAGCCTCTTATAAACTACCCCTCAGCAACCCAGGCCGTCATAAGTCTACAGTTCCACATTGGTCTGTACTGAGTCATTATGATTTTAAACCAATGGAAAAGACATTTGAATATAACCATTCTCCCAGTACTAAATCTAAACCTTCCAGTAGAAATAAAGTCTAATGTGATAGACATCACAAAATCAATTTCATTCTTTTACAGGCTATGAAAATTAATGTGATGTTCATAGTTAGAGGAGAAAAGACATCAGATAATAAGTACATACTGACACAAACAAGTACAAAGAACTAAAGAGCACACAATACACACACTGAATGCACACATAAATCACACACATATACATGGATCCATTCATGCATAATCACATGCACACATGCCTGCACATGCATGTCCACAGGCACACAAACATATCAACACATACACAAAGCACGTCTTTCCTAAGCATAAATTGAATCAATACAGAAACTCTCAATGAACATTAAATTCACCATAAATAATGTTTCTTAATAAAATATTAAATATTTAATTTTGAGTATTAGATATAATTTTGGAACATATAGTGAGAAGACAGATGCCCAACAAAATTAATTATCTGAGGTCATTGGATAACTTTTTATCTATATGGTACATCCATAAACATTTGAGGTCTAGAAATTGTAATGATTAGCACTGTAAGTGACATTTTAGTTTTATGTTTTGCAAAAAAATGAGCATTTATTGGAAAAATAATTATTGTTTGTGATTTTTGAATCCACTATAAAACCAAGATTCAAATGCTGCCAATAAAGCTGCCAAATAATCCTATATTAATGTTTTCATATTCCTTAAGAATCATTAGTGTGTGTATACAGGAATCCATGAGGCTTAAGGCAAATAGTCCCCAGCATTAATATTCTAAAGTTTGTTGCCATGAGAAGCAGGCATAGGGTAGGGGGAATTATAGGCTGAAGGAAGCATTGTTGGTAAAATTGGTGTTAGATTTTATAATAAGACCTTGAGTCTGTCTTTCTCTGTGTATTTCAACAGATTATGTGAGAAACTCCACTTTTACAAAACTTTTTCAAGTTATTGGTATTAGCATAGTAAGCTGTACTTAAATCACTACCCATGTTGCAGGAATGTACCATTTTGATGAATTTTCAAGCCCATAATGCCAGTGGGTTTTCCTTTCCCCTACTTTGGACCTGAGACATTTACTGTCCAGATCAAATCCTTTTTGGCCTTTCACAATAAACTATGAATGGTTGGGCAGTTGTCAATGCCAAAATGGCAACTGAAAGCTGGGATGCTGGGCACATCCCTGAAGAATTAGTGGTTGAGGCAGACTTTGAGCAAGCCTATGGAAGATTATCTAATTGAAAAGGAGAAGACCCAGCCCTACTCGGGGGATGGGGAATATTTCCTACACAGATGGAAAAGATAAAGAACTGGTTGGAAATGGACACTCATGCACACAGAGAAGCTAACAAACAAGACAATGCATTCCTCTCTCAGTTCTTCTTGTAGATAGGGAGTGGCCAGTTCACATGAATCCTAATGATACTATGAACTGTCCAGCCAAGGTGATAAGCTGTAACTACAGTTCTTGTTCCCATAAGTTGTTAGGTCAAATATTCATGTCATCCACACAGGAGAAATTGAACAAAAGGGAAAGCAAGGGAATCTTCCAATACACACCATACACCCCTTTTCTCGCTACAATTCACTTCACCCTCTGTCGCTCCTAACAATCATCTCCAGTCAAACAGGACCACTGCTACCTGTCATATGAAAATTCTAAAGATCAGCACCAATATGCCTCCGTAGACTATAGAGAATCTTATGAGAAATAATTACATATTTTGGGGGCTAGGACTGGATGGATGGATTAAGGGCAGTGCCCCTATCAGTGCGATGGCCTGAAGAGGGGCCACTTGGAATGCCACAGGAGTCTGAACCCCCCCCACACACAAGAGTAAACGATCCAAGGGAATTCTGGAGAAGTGGACAGGCGGTGGGATGGGATGGATTGATGAAGAGAGGAAATTGAGGCAAGGGAGGGAAGGAAGGGAGAGAAGGAAGGAGGAAAGGGGAAAATTGAGGCAGGGAAAAGTGCTTAAAATGCTTGTGAAACTAGGAAAAATAAAAAAATACTAAAAAAATTTTTCAAAAAGTAACCCAAAACATTAGGAAGCTCCATAGGTCATCCTGGGTAACAGTTCATATGGATCCCTGCATTTAGGTCATAAGTTCGTGAACTTACAAAATATTTTCTGACTGCACACTCCAGCAAGGATGAGCTCAAGGGACCAGGTTACAAGGCCTACGGGCTACAGGTTGAGAAGTAAGACAAATGAACGTTGGCCAGGCTCAAAACTCCTGCTTATGGGAAATGAGCCAAAGCCCGAGACAGCGAAAGGACATGGAAGGGAAGCCCTCTGTCGGGTGGTGACATTTCAGCTGAGGTGACACAACTTGACCAGATCCCAGAGAGCCATAGCTGGACGACACTTACAAGCCCTTATGTCAGTTCCTGGTCTATTTTAGTAGAGAGAGCCCTAGACTGGCATGCAAACAATCGTCAGATGCTGAAATCCCTGACCTGAGAATTTCATTCACAAGAAAACTTCATGGCAAATAGTTGCTCCCGCAGCCCACGGATACTCACTTCCTGTCGACAGTAGCGCCGAAAACACCAGACACTGGAATCCTCTTATGAATCTTATCTCCCCTCGCATTTCAGGCAAAGTCTGCGCTCTTCTTTTTATCCAATAAAACAGTGCAGTGAATACACAGACATGAAAAACACCTCATATTTCAAGATATCATCAAAGAGTAGTCTAGGATTCCATGTTGGCTGGTCGTGACTTTTTCCAGAGATAGTGATATAATCCATGATTCTGGGCTCATTTCAGAGAGCAGGTGATATAATCTATGAATGCCTTACTGTTCAAATTCTCAGAACTGGAAAAATACATGTTGAATTATTTTCAATGAAAAAAATGAGCTAATTGTTGATTAAATATTGCACTGATAACATGGTGTGGGAAATACAGGGACCACATAGAAGAACAATCAATTCTAAATGTATCAGCCAAAAAAGGAAAATCTTCAGTGGTGTTTCAAGCTCAGCTTGATGGACTCAATCTAACTAAATATACCAAAAATGAAAACATGCTTCTTCTATACCTGAGTTTTAGAAGACTAAACATACAAGAAGAATATGGGGACTCAAGTTTGGTATCAAAACATATGGAATAAATTTCCATAGAAGAAACTCTGGTCTAGACTTTGAAGGCCACACCTTTCACTGTGAACCAACACATATTCATGAGATCCGGGTTAGAATAGAGTACAAGCAAGTTCAAACTTTTAAACTTACTAAGATTATTAAAAGTCTGGAAATGTTTAGTTTACAATGTGTTGTACAATATGGTAGCTTGAGTCACAAGTGTCAAAAGTTTCTATTTAGCACTTCTAATAAGGCTAGTTTATTAAAGTAGGCTATAAGTACTGGTCTAAAAGAAGTACCTTTTAAAAATTTTATGTTGAAATGTCATATTGGATACATTGTCAAATCTTAAATATATTATTAAACTCTAT
Organism: Typhlomys cinereus; assembly: GCA_023101885.1. Lineage (NCBI taxonomy): Eukaryota > Metazoa > Chordata > Mammalia > Rodentia > Platacanthomyidae > Typhlomys > Typhlomys cinereus. Next base: position 1,993,696 of record JALPQD010000258.1, read on the forward strand.
TTCATTTCTGTATTCATCGTTAGTAGCCACATTTTATGTAGATACTAAAATGTTTACATGAGCTCTGTGATGCATGCCTCACTCCTGCTGGACTATACTGCTTTATAGTCAACCAGGAAGACGTAAGCTAGTTCTCCTTAAACACATGAAGTGTTGCTATATGGCAGAAATATCAAGCCAGGATTAAAAGAAGGCCTAAATGCTGTTGTATGAGCGAAAGCAGTGAAGGGGATTGGGAGATAGACCAGTGGTTAACATTTTTGCCTAGCAAACAAAAGGATCTAAATTTGTATCCCCGAATATCTCATTCAAAAAACAAATATCAGGTGGGTATGTACACGTGGCCTGTACTTCTAACCCTCAAAGATGGGAGTCTGAGAAACCCAGAGAAAAGCAATAAGTAGGTAGAGCAATGCAGGTGATTAGATGTCACCTTTTGACCTTCAGAGGCAACAAACACACATAACACACAATAAGGAAAGAAGCAGTTCGTCTTCTAAACACCAGCTACAGGATGTAGTCACACTCAAAATTCATTGCTTAATCTCACACTTATGAAAAGGTGGTATTGCTTGCTTTACATTTTTTAAGAATGGAACAATGAATCTGAAGCAAGAAAGCCTAACTGCTCATTGCAAAGCTGTACTCAGTTGTTCCCAAAACATGTTCTCCTTTCCTCTGGAGAAGCATTATTCATTTGCTCACAGGGATTCGAGGCTTGGAGGTTTAGACGGCTTACTACATAGCCAGAGGACATGATATGGTACTTGCAAGGGTACAGCACTTTCTCTTGTCAAATGTCTCCATAGAGCGATTCCAGAACATCTACGTGAATGAGTGTTTGCTATGTTGAAATAATCTAGCAGTCCACCAACCTATTTCAATATTATGAGTAAAAATAAATTAAAAAATCTCCCTGTATCCACGAACCTCATCTCAACAAAATATCAAGACTAAAGGAATTTAACAAGCAATGCCTGCCTCTTTATATAATGCTGAAGGTAAGTCCCAAAGAAATACATAACTCATCTTTATTATACTTAAAACTGCAGTGTTTTGGCTTGCATTTTGCTTGTTCTGAGTACTTTATCTTCCACATGCACATTGGAAAAATCAAGTGATTACATGGATCTAAGAGACTAGATTGATGAAATTTTCTTAAAAAGCAATTTTAGGGGTTATTGGTTTGATTTTATTTAATACAACTAGGTTTTAAAATGAGAACTTAATGGATGATCATATTATTTTTCTAGCACAGTGAATCTTAGAGGTAGTTCTCTGTAATATAGTTGGCTTTTGTTTTTGTTTGGTGACGATACCATTTATTTATTCTACACATTACAAGTTGATGGGATCTGGAGTGTTGCTCCCATCATGCATACAGTAGGCATGATGATATCCAACCCTACATCTTTCACCCTATCTCCCACTCTAAGTGCATCTTAGCTTTGATAATCATGATCATATTTGCAGGTCAAGAGTCATTCTGTTGTATTTCTAGTTTTCATGCTTGAGAGATAATACATAGCATATACAATCAGATCTACTTCCAAATCATGAATGATCACTAGCCCCTAGTGCCTGATGCATTGCTGTCTTTAAGATTCAAAGACAGTGAGTTTCGATCTCTGTTCCCATCGTGTTTAAGACGATTGGGAGGTTTTGCTTTTTCTGACCACTTAGTGCAGTCACTGGTTGTACTGTGATGATTCATCCCGACTCTAACTTTCTGTCTTCCATTTTTCCATGTGAACCAATGGGAAACAAATTGTGTCCTTTTTAACCAAATAAAGCCTATATGTATTCAAATAAAACCTTAGGGATATATAAGAATAAAAGTCTTTACAGAATTTTTAATGCCTGTTCCTCAAAAGTTTGTATAATAGCTCCCAAAAGACATTTTAAAATTTATAAAGTCATTTGTCTTGAATACATTATGAATGCCCCTGAATAAGAAACAGGTAGAGTAAATGAAACACACACACACACACACACACACACACACACACACACACTTCTTACTAGATACTGATGTCTAATGACACAGCTTTTGACGTCACAAAAGGATTTACACTTGTGACTTGCCATTAATAAAAGCAATTTCTAGGAACAGGGTCTTCAATCACTCTGAAAAGTGAAAAACCTGCTACAGTGTAAAGTTGTAATGTCTTAAATCACGAAACTAATGGAGAACCCTTGTTTATTTATATTAACCTGTAATCTTGTAGAACAAACAGCAGCATCCTATTGACAGAGTGTCTGATGAATCAAGAGGTCAAAATCAATAAACAAATCTTGATTTCCAGGTACTTTTCCTACTGAATCTGTACATATGTCCAGAAAGCCACTTTTGCTGGTCAATGTCACATGTGGCAAGTCATAACAGCATTGTTTTCCAGGCTTTCGTGGGCAGCTGCTATGCATGCCTGCAGGTCGTCTATAAGTAAAGGAATGTGAAGACCAAGAGGTCCACCTGATGGATGCACAGCAAGCTGTCTTTCATAAGGAGCTCCAGGTGGGGTCTTCTACTGTGACATGCATGTGACTTGCCTCTCCCTGGCAGGGGACAATGGGGTGCTTGAGAACAGATAGGGAGTCACCCTTGCCGTGCAAGCATGGAAACCTGAGCTGCAAACCACAGCACCCACAAAAGACAAGCAGACTAGCAGTTTGGGAGGAAGAAACAGGCTCCCTGGGGCAAGGTGCTCTATAAACTAGCTGAACAGAAAGTCCTGGGTTCAACTAGAGACCGTGCCTTAGAAAATAAAATGGACAGCTAATGAAGAGGACTTGTGATGCCCTACACAGATATTCACACACGCAAACATGCAAACATTGGTGCACACCCCCACGCAGATGTTCACACACGCAAACATGCATACATATCCACAATGCCACTTACACATAAATATGCAAGAATTAAAATATAAGCTTCATGCTACAGCCATAAAAAAAGATTTGTCTAGAGAAAAAAAAAAGATTTGTCTAGACCTGGAAAGATGACTCACTAGGTAAAGCACTTGTCATGTAAAAAAAAAAAAAAAACAGAATTCAGATTTCCAGATTGCAGATAAAAGGCTGTAAGGTAGGACTGGTGGATTACCTGTAACTCTGACCTCAGTAAGGAGAGATCAGGAAGCCTCAGGGCAGACTGGCCAGTCACCTTAACGCCATTAACAAGCTCTAGGGTATGTTTTGTCATTGGTTGTTTAAGTTTTTATTCATTATTTATATATGTGAGGAGGAGCAGGTGTTCATTCACCTGCCATGGTGAACAGGTGGGAACCAAAGATAATTCTTGAAAGTGAGTTCTCTCCTGCCACCACATGGAACTAAGTCACTAGATTTGTGACCAGGCATCTCATCGGCTGAGCTACCTTGCTGGCTCATCTGGGTTTGATCACTGACCCTTTCTCAAAAAATAGTAAGGGGCAAAACTAATATCAACCTCAGACTTCCACGTATACATACACATGCAAGCACATGCACCTGCACACTCAGGAAGTCACGTGTGCATAAATGTGCATCAATTCACTCATACAATACCCACACAAATGTACATGGAAGAAAGAAACCATAGTGATGTCATTATTGGATGAATGGCTGCATCAAGAGAAGCATAATTCAAAACAGGGGAGCATATTGGTAAACTTCAAGAAACATTAAGAAGCACAAGAAGCAGTTTTTTTCTAATTTCTGCTTGAAAGTTTTGTAAGTTTTTTCAAGTAGCATGTCAGTCACTAAAAAAGAAATCAGAATGGAAAATTAGAAATTTGCCATATGTTCTCAGCATGAGGAAAATGTAAGCAAGAAGACATTTCCAACACTGCAAAGGATTATTTATCAAATTTTTCTTTCCCGTTGTGCAGATGGAAAAATTGCTGTGCTTTGAAGGGCTGATTAGAAATAAACAATATGGAAGTAGGTGGTGCACCTTTAACTAAGAAGAATTTTTGTCGACATGCATGGATATGCCTTTCTCAATGTACGTCATTGTTAAGTGTCTTAAAGAAAATCTTTTCATAATTATTATAAGTATGGTAAAAACAAGCCATTGTTCAAAACTATGTTAGATTTACTTAATGTTTACCTATAACATATTTTAAAATCATCAGAAATCAAAATTCCTAAATTAATAACTCTTCTGTATTTTATACATGATTTTCAAAGATTTAATCCTATGCAATATAAAGTATTCTCTGTGCCTACTTTTTCTTTTAGTTAGCAATGAATTTTAAGCTGTATCATATATTAAATAATGTTATGTTCTACAGGAGTAAAAATCATTCCAGAAAAGCATGTCATTCAAGGAAAAGTTAAAGGGATCTAGTTTTAAATCATATTTAGT
>JALPQD010000259.1:0-227500 GCA_023101885.1 Typhlomys cinereus
ACAGCACACATTTACACATTGTACAACACACATAATATACATACACAAAAATATACCACCCCACATGCAAAACAATATTACACAATCTGTGTAAACATATATAGCACATTCTGTTTACACACATGTATTGGCACATGCACTACTATAGCACACACATGCCACACCTATTAAACACATGTACATGTATATCCAATCATTATTATAACCACCATACATACATGTCCTTGCCTACCCCATTATACACCTATACACCCCCACTGTAGGCAACATAATCTCATATATACAACAACATCATTACACACGGCTCATATACCATGTACAAACAATGATCGCACTATATACAGTAAATAGCGTGCATCACCTCACAACACCCTGTACAAATATTAATACACCACTGACAACATATGGACACATTACATATACACATATGTAGAATATCCACACCTCACACATATACCCACTGTTGCATATATGTAAAGCATGCACCTTGAGCTATAACACAATGTTCCACACAAAACAGTATCACCATTAGCAATTCACCCTGAAATACCTACACACAGGATCTGCCATGGCATGACACAGCAACACAGAGCTATTGCCATGCCCCATGACATGCGTCACACACAGCTACACCTATGCCACTGACCATGTAGGACAGACAAATGTCGACATGCAACCCTGACACATGTGTAAACATGCCACCACACGCAGACAAGCCATGCCACATGTGCACACGCACCACACCAACAGACCGGCTCCTCACTGCCATGCCCATGAAAAGGGACACTGGAAAACACGCAGACAGACAATCGCACACCTGACGACCATGCAACATGCAGATTGCATGTGACATGTCCTACCTGCACAAATCAGATACTGACACTTCTTCTTTTCTGCTGATTACTTTCCATTATCGCTACCAACTGTTAACCCACAAACATAAAAATAGCACCCCTATGTGCCATAGTACCGGCAAATTCAACTATATGGAGATTATTTCCTCAGCTGCAGATGCATCTTCATTTCCGGTTTGTGTGATTGGTTCTCCTACGCTCGCTACCCATTTACATTTCTCAGTGTTGTTTTTTTTATTTTTTTTTTATTCCCTTGGAATATGCTTCTTGCCTTGGAAAACACTGACTCCCACCACCGCGGGACCCCAATACTTTCAACTTATTCAAGATGATTATCCAATAGGGAACCTAGATTGGCACATTTTTTTCCTAAGTTACGAGTGGAATTTAATCCACCTCCTTTCCTTATACGTGACTGAGACTCGCTATTCTATCTATTCTCACTGCACCATAAAACCATGTAGATGCTGCATCCCACAATATTGCAAGAATTCTATCTGGACCTCTTTCTCCCTCCGACTCCATGACATCTGTTGATAAAGTACTATACGATCAGAACTTGTTTACATTTTCTTTTTGTATCTTCATTAATTATTTTAATTCTCTGTTTGAAAGAATGCTTATCATTTACCCACCTGCATGCTCTCTTAACATGACTCCTGGTTGTGAATTGGAAAGCTTGGAAGAGGCCCGATACATGAAAATTTCCAATAAACAGTGTTGACCATCGCCTTAGGGTAGAGTTTATTGAGGTCTTATTTACAAAAGGCGCGCGACGCTCCGCGAGTTCTTTTGTTCTGGGCATTTTAATTAAATGCCTGAAAATAAAGACGGAGTACTGAGTCTCTTACCCCTTAGAATTTTTTTTGTGGCTGTTTTTTGTGTTTGTGTGTTGTCTGCCCTTTAGTGCATTGTCATAAAGACCGTTGGTCTTAACCTCCACCACCATCTTTCCAGGTTCAAACATCTGGCCTATATACGCGAGGGAATCCCTTATTCCCTTGTTGCTAGCAATTTGTCGCGCCCTCTCTCCTAACCTGTGACCTGCAAGCCTGTGCTTTTCAATGTAGCATATAAGTGAGCAAATCATTGTGGCCCTGATACAACCCTGAACAAGTGTCAGTGTTCATGTTCTTACAGAGACTGTGTCCCCCTCCTTACTGTTCGATCAGCGTGAACATCTTTTACCTACCCGCTCTGTGAATCTCCCGCTCTCTGCTAGCCACACTATTAAGTCATGTCATTCTCCTTTTGTATTATAAAGGAAAAGGTGCCTTATCTACAACTCTCCTCCGGGAACTTGCTCACACAATATTATGGCAAAAGACTAGGACCAAATGCTGTTCCCCCACACTCAGGGACTTGTTTATTAATCTGGGAGGATCGACTTCTCAGAGGTCAATGTTAAGGGCCCACTATAGCTTTGATGGAGATTTAAGTTAAGCAACTCTTTCGTCTAATTCGCACTCTCTCCCCCGCTCGGTCTGTGAATGCATTGTCCCCGGTTGTGTCAATCTGACCAAATTAAAACCTAGGCTCTTGTAACATTTGTGACGGTCCTTTATTAACTAAGGCAACGCCTAAGGCAAGCATGAAGCGATGATTGCAATGATTGAACGGAAGACTCCTAACCAAAAGTGGTTTCGCTTCCATTCCTTGGGGGCAAATAGATGACGATGGTGGATGATGGCTTCCGTAACTTTGGCATCTCTTCAGCATACCTTGACCCCAGAATTTTGCGTTGGAAGTGAGGTTTTGTTCCCTCTCTCCAATGATACTCTTTGGATCTGCTTGTTGGAAAAGTTCCCTCACGCTCCTGAGCTGGTATGAAGTCTATTATCTAAACTGGACCCTCAGAACTGAATCTAAGATTGTAAGAAAAACAATAATTAAAACCCCATTGTTCTTTTAAGTCTTTGGTTGTGAATTATCAGCAATGTCTAGGCAAAACAACAATAATTCCAAAATTGGTGTATCATTCTAGTTCTGCGATCCACACTACATCCCCATACAACATTACAATAAAACATAAAATAGGTCTTTGTGGAGGCTCTGTACAGGCTGCCCCTACACAATCATGCTAGGCATCAGACAATTAATTAAATTTTCCTTTTAGGATTTCTCTGTCACTGGTGTCCCCATGCACATTCCATTGTGTACAAAAGGTATTTAGAGCAGGTTGCTTGGAGCTCGTTTGCTCTATTTTCTGTACTGTTCCACTGGGCGGTGTGCCTTCCCTTTTGAGTCTTCCTTACAACATCGTATTCCAAAGGAGTGTATGTTGGGAGCTATTGTCTCCTTAGCCCCCAGTGAGCAGGGGTGATATGAATGCTGCTTCATGTGTTTTCATTCCCTGTTTCCTGCACCTGGCTTACGCTGCTTCTCCAAGCAAGCCTTTATTTTTTTTAGCTTTAGCATGTCTTAGAAAATCAAATTTTTGTTATAAATCATGAATTATAATTCATGGCACGTTCGCTTTGTCCTTTTGGAGAGTGGCGGGTGCTTATGTCCCTCTCATGATTTGCCACCCCTTTGTACAAGCCGTACACATTCCTAAGCTTCCTCCTGCGTTTGGGGGGGGGGCCTTAGGCGCGATTTGGCCCCTAAATAATTCTCTGCACATTGTAGATCCACCGCATCACTCCAGACGTGTCCCCACACAGGTGCAGCTCTTTCCCTATTTTGTCACAGCAAGGAGCGCGTTATCGAGCGTAACCCGCTGTCATACTGTTTACAAATCGCCGCCCCTGCGCGCGCGCGCACCTACTCATTCTAGGCTAAATTGGCGAGCGGCGGCGCATCTTCAGAGTAGCCGTTCACTAACTTCTGGTTGTCTCTGAGCCTTTCCAGACATTTACCTTGTTTTCGATCATATGATGGCCATCCTGTTGTTTTCTTAAACTATCGTTGTTTTCTTTATTTTTTAAATTTTTTCCTTTAATTTATTTACTTTAATTCATTTTATATCTCCCACCTCCATCTACTATTCGTTCCCTCGCTAAGGAACACCGGTGCTCCCACACCCATCACATCACGCAACTGCCAGGCAATTCTCGCAGCTCTCCACTTGCCGAGACAACATTACCGCATAGCTAGAACGTTAGCCCGCAAGCCCCCACCCCTGCAGGGACGATTGTCTCGTTGCAAGACGAGACTCCAGGCCCACGGACACCTGCCCGCGAGCTGAGCGGCCACTAGGCCCCGCGGCTTTCTATCAGTGTGTATTTTATTATTTTTCTTAAATACTTAGCGCGTGCCTCCTCCGTTACCCCGCACACGCGCACCGCGGCGCGCGCACGCTACAAAAATGGGCCACACGACATGCCAGTTACTCGCTACAGTACCCCCCGCGCCCTTGTCTCTTTCAAGCCTATTATGTGGACCTCCTATCCCCGCGCCCCCCACATCGGCCCACATTAACTCCCGTCATTTTGGTGCTAGTGCGCATGCTTCCTACCACGCTGAACCAAATTAACTTTAACCAGATAATTGTCCGCAGGGAATTGTACGCCATTTCCGAATGGTCTGATTTTTTATCATCACACCCTTGCTGGTAACACGCGCCACCGCACTTTTCCCCTCCCGGTACACCGCAGTGGGCACTGTCTCTTATTCTGGCTGCCATGGCATCTTTGGAACCTCTAGATGGTTTGTTGGAGCACACCCTTCTCCTTGCCCACCCCCCACAATGCATCCCTCGCAAACACGCACTACTCGCACGATACTCGCTCGTCTGCTCATCCCTACCCACACACGAACCACCCACAATGTCTCCTGCCCCTCACTTTCCCGTCCGCACGCTCGCCACCACTCCCCTTGACATCACATGGCCAAACATACTGACCCCCCCGACGCGAGACCTACACCTCTCCCCCCCACCCCCCTACACACCACACCCCCCACCCACCACAGCCCCCAAACACTAAACTGCGGCACCGCGCCCCAACCCCACCACCCAAACCCACCCCCCCTGCCCAGCCTGGTCACAGCCCGCCCCCGGCCCTACACACACTCGACCCCCACACTCGCTACCCCCGCCCGACCCTCACCACGCTCAAGTTCCCCCCCTGCAACCACCCCCCCACAAACACAGAACACACACACCACACACCCACCCCCCCCACGCACACAACCACACACCACACCCCAACCACCGACGCCCCCACCCACACAAACACACCCATAAATCTAACGCTTTAGTACGCACCACTTAGCCACGCTTATCTAACACAAAGACCAGTCTCACAAACACCCCCCGCACATGCCCCACCCACAAACCGGAACACAACAAACCCCCCCTCCCCTCGCACAAACTCCCACCACCCCACAACACACTGAAGCCAGCACCCCCACACCACCTAGTAACACCACAACCACTTTCCCACCACTGACGACACATCTAAATCCCATCAGTTACGCACACCCTCCCCCACCCAAGAAACACAACCCATGGAACCCACTCCGCGCTCCCAACAAGACACACCAAGCCCACCTACCCTGACCCAGGATAACCACGACCCCCCTTCTCAAAAACTCACTGATCTCCCCACCCATTACCCTGTTTCAAACCACATGAAAACGAGCGCTCCTCCGACGGAGGACCCCCCCTACTTACCATACACTCGAATCAACGCTTTGAAGCAGCCGAAACAACAGAAATCACCCGCTCGCGACACGGCACCAACCCGGAAAGTTGAGACAAACACAAACCCCCCGTGCAAAGAAACAAACAAACATCGGCCATCCAGAGCATTAACCAAACCGACCCTCAACCCCCGCAGAGTTTTTTAAACACCCACCACCCTGCAGCTAAACAAGAAAAGTCCTACTCTTACAACCACAGCACCACTCCCCACCCAACCCAACCCCCCCCCGAACGACGTCTTATCAGCCAGAACTAACGAAGCAGAAAACAGAATTTCAGACCTTGAAGATAAAGTGGGAGACCTAACAAGCCTCAATGGAAGGGTTGTTAAAGCGAAAAGATACTGAGAGAAATAAGCAAGAGATGAGATATGGGACACCCTGCAGAAGCCTAACATGCGTATTCATGGAATTACCAGATCAAAGAATCTCAAAAATACCACACCTGAGGGAAATTTTCAATATGATCATCAAGGAAACAACTTTTCCTCATTCTAAGAAAGGGGCCATCCATCTACAAGAGGCATTCCGCACCCCAAACAGATATGACCAAAACGACACAGCACGCCACGGCAAATAATAGTTCTAAAAACCTCCACATTCAAGGATAAAGAAACTGGTGCTGAGAGCTTCTCAAGGGAGGAAAAAATCAAGTCATTTCCAAAGGTAAACCTATTAAAATAAACAAATGACTTCTCAGTTGCACACTAAAAGCAAGAAGAAGAAAGAAGACGCTTGGGAGAGACATACTTCAGTATGAATGAGCAACAATGTCAACCCAGGCTGATTTTACCTTGCAAAACTATCAGTCCACTGACGAAACGCGAGAAAGAACACATCTACCAGCCCCACAACCAGACAACTTGAACCACCCGCGGCTCACACACCCCACTGTCACCAAACCAGCCTTCAAAAAATGCTAGAATGTTACTCAAGCATGAAGAAAAAAAAAGGCATATCCAGGAGAACAGAAGGGCACGTATAAACACCATTAAAAGTGAAGCAAGCAATATACTTATAACAACTACTAAACATAATAATGTCTGGAATTAAAAATAGTTTCTCCATTATCACACTAAATGTTAAGGATTAAACTCACCGATCAAGAGACACAGATACGAAACTTGGATTAAAAACTCACAATCCAATCATTCTGCTGCCTGCGGAACACCCATCTCACCACAAAAGATAGGCATGCTCTAAAAAATAAAAGGCTGGTCACAATTTCTTACCAGCCATGGAAGGCAGAAAACCGGCAGGGGGTAGGCCATATGATACCAGACAAAGTATACTTCAAACCAAAGAAAATTTTAAGAGAAAACGGTCTGGATACTACATTTTAGTCCACAGGTTACAATTTTCACCAGAAGGACTTACACTACTGCACTATATGCACCCAATACGAGCCCCTCCACCTTCCCCCCCATTAAGAAAACCATACCTTGTCTAAGCAAGAAATCAACCCCCAAACAAATAATTCTTCGGGGACTTCCAACCACCGCCCTCTCCATGGGATAGATCAACAGTCAAACGCTTAACAGAGACACTTTGGAACTTAATCAAAAACCCTTACTGAAATGGACCTTTAAGATCTCTATCAAAAACTTCCCCACAACCAAAGATACACATTTTTCTCAGCAGACACGGAACTTTCTCCAAAATAGGTCACCATATTGAGCCATAAAATGCATTCTCACATATACAAAAAGTTGAATTTCTAACCTGTGCCCTATCAGACACCACGGCCTAAAAGTGGACATCCAAACACAACAAAACAAAAGGACAATACCACCTAACTCATGCAAAACTTAACCACTATGATGCTGAATCGAGAACTGGATTCAGAAGAAATAAGGGAAATTTTCAGCTTTTCCTGAAAGGTACGATAAGTGAAAATCAACTTACCAAAATCTCTGGGACACAATGAAAGCTGATCTAAAGGGTAAGTTCATACTCTTAATGCCTACTCAGAACAAATGGCAACATAGAAAATAAAAATTTACGAATGCGCTTAAAGGCTAGAGAACCTGAGCAATCTGATCCAAAGATCATTAAAAAGAGGAGGATTAGCAAACATCAGGGAGGTAGAAATATCTGAAATCGAGACTAAGAAAACAATAGAAAAAATATAACATCAAAAAAGCTGGTTCTTGAAAAAAATCACTAAGACTTAGCTCCCCCCTAGCTAAATTAACCAAAGCAAAGAGAGGAAAAACCAAATTAACAAAATTGAAATTGAAATGGAGTTTATCACTACGATACCCAAATGAAATCAGGAATTATAACCGTCAATTTCAAAAAATTGATTACTCTGTAAGTTTGAAACACAAAAGGATGGATAATTTCTAAGTAAACACAACTAACTAAATTTGAATCAGGAAAATTGTGAATTATTACAATTCCTACTAAATATAAGGGAAATTGAGGAAGTACATCCTTGAATCTTCCACAAAAAATGTCCTGGAGCAGTAGATTCAGCCAATTTAACAGACATGTAAGGAGTTAATAAACATACTTCTTCAAACTGTTCCCAACATAGCACAAGAAGGAACCACTACCAATTCTTCTATGTAGATATGATGTCTTAATCCAAAAACCTACTAAAGATTCCACTTAAAAAAGACAACTACTGGCCGATCCTCTGATGGAAACAAGATGCAAAAATTCTCAAACAAGGTGTTATGCAACATCTGAATTCAAAAACTATACAAAAGATAATTCATGGGGACCAAGTAGGTTCTCCGGTCAAACAAGGTTGTCAACACACACAAATCAATAAATGTAATTCAATCTGTAAACGTATCAAAGTTCAAGGACCACCATACACTTTCCATAGATGCGAAGAAAAAAAGCTTTTGACAAGATCCAACAGCTTTTATGATCCAAAAACGCTTTAGCGACCGTAGGAATGGAAGGACCCTTATCCATATAAAAAAGCTGTATCAAACAAGCCATAGCAAGGATTATGCCAATGGGAACGAATTGGAAGCCATTGCCCACGTTTCGGACGAGACAATGCCCGGCTGTCACGCTCTCACCACTCTATTTATTATTGTACTTGAAGTCGTTAGCGTGAATGCCTAGGACAAGGAAAGGGACATGAGAGGGATCAATCGAAGCAGAAGAAGTCAAGCGTATCCATTGCCGAGGACAGTGTTATACCGGAGTGGGTCCAAAAACTCCTCCGGAGGGAGCTCCTGTAACTAATATGAAGAAGTCAGCAGGTGGTGGCAGAGTACTACAAAAAAAGTGCAAACACAGAGGCCTTCCAGTATGCCCCAGAAGGAAAGAAGGAAAAAGCCGTGATCCGGACGAAACAATCCCATTATACTATAGCCCCTAACAAAAATGAAAATACCGCGGATTAAACTAACTAAGGAGGGTACAAGACGTGTACAATGAAAACTTAAACCTCAAGAAAGCAAAAAAGAGTAAGACACCAGACGGTGAAAGACTCCCATCGTTCTGGATTTCGAATCAACATTGTCTAAAAATGACCATCTACCAAGAGGCAATATATACAAGATTCAATGCTATACCCAATTAAAATCCCAAAGGCAATTTTTCAAAGAAGTTGACCACATAATCTCAAAATTCCTATGGAGGCACAAAAGACCGCAGGATAGCAAAGACAACCTGAGTAACAAAACACTTCCTGGTGTAGGTATACATCCCGAACCTATTTATACTACAATCCAAGTATAAAATCTGGGCCTGTACTGGCCCCCAAAATAGACACACAGGATAATGGATACGGATTGAGACTACCACTATAAGCCCAAAAATACAGCCATTAGGTCTTGACAAAGGGGCCCACAGAATCCAATGGAAAAAGAACAGCATCTTGAACAAATGGTGCTGGCCAAAATGGTCTCCCATGTCAGAAGATTAAAGTGGACGCCATATGTCACCATGTACAAGCGACTAATCCAAATGGACTCAACGGACCTTGATAAGGCCAGAGATATAAAAACCATAAGTTGAAAGGATAGGGGGAATTCCCTCGAGCCTATGGGCTTGGCCATTCTCGCGAATCCTAAATGGCCACCGTCACTAGCTACCACTCTAACAGTTGAGATCTGATGTGAAATTTAAAGAGCTTTTGTTCAGAGTAGAAGGATCTGAACATTGCTCAATCAGACCCACAGAATCGGATGAAAATCTTCACTCCAACCACATATCTGGGAAGAGGTCTACTTTCACAGATGCAACAACGAACTAGAAACTAAACCAACAAGGAAACCAATGCCCAATTACAAACAATGGGCCTGGAACTTAAACGTAAACTTTTACCCAGGGAGTGAAATTAAAATGTAACAAATATCTTAAAAATGTCCACTTCCATGACATAGGGAATGCAATCACAAAATTCCCTGAGAAATCATCTCCCCAGGTCGGATGCCAAAAAATCCACGAAAAACAACAAACATGCTTGGAACGGATTGAGATAGCGGTGCAACTCTCCTCATTTGTGGCGGGAATGCAGCTCATACAGCTCACCTGGCGAGCCTTCTGTGAGATTCTTAAAAAGAAATAAAGATTGAAATGCCATATGACCTGCTGATTCACTTTGGGACTAACCACGCTCGATCACATCGAGTTCGCCCATAGCACAACTCCATGTATAGCAGCACTGTTTAAATAGCAAAGCGATGAATCAAACCTACCAACTGTCCAACAGTTGACAGAGTGGCTAGGCTAGGAAAGCTGTGTACATCTTACCCATGGAATCTACTCAGCCATCCAAAATGTGTGAATACTGGAATTTGCTGGGGGAAATGGATGTCTTAGAAAAGCAATTCTATTAAGTGAAGTATCTCCCAGACCCAGAAAATAAGTGCAATGATCCCTAAAGTGGCTCCTGCTTACAAACCCCCCCAGCCCACCTTGGACACCTCAATACGTATACCTTCTGTGTCAACCACATGTAATTAGTACAGGATTATGAAAAGGATGGGTTAGGATGGCCACACCGAAACAAGGGAGAGCCATTTAGAGAGAAATGGTCATCAAGGAACTGCAAGAACATTAGCTACCCGATATCACAGGATTGTCTGAAGTAATAAGAGAACTACCTGTTAAGTAAGAGTTCTTCATGAACCTCACCAGAAGGGAGGGCCTATAGTCTACCGATTTTAAAGTAACATTTTGCACATGGGGATGACCCCTCCTCATTGCAAATTGCATTCCTGGACTACTTTGGTATATTACATCTACCTTGAATGTCTTACTAACTAAGACTCCAGTTAATGCTTTTTGTCTCTGGCCAGGGGTGGTGACATACATCGCCATCACGAATGGAGTGAAGGGACATTGCAGGGCAGCAAAACCTGCAAAAGAAACTCAACCAAACCACTATCCAGAATTACAGAGACTATATCAATCACTAGAAACAGGCAGCCTATCTTCCCCATGGACACAGCTCAGGTAAGGATTTGCGAGGAGGAAGGGGTGCGGGGTAAGAGTGTAAGACGCAAAAGGATGGGAGGAGCAATGATTTGCAGATTACTCACAACACGTTAGGACAAGCAATATAATGGGACATTGCTATGCCTGGCGCAATGTCCCAGCCACTGTTGAATCACAACGTCTAGCATCGTGTGAAGGCCACCGAAGATCCTGGTAGGCAAGGATTGAAGCCTAGTAGTGTTCTTTTGCTTAAGGGGAAAGCGGAACGGGTTAAAATGCCACTGGGTCATTCTATGTCACGGAGAGGAGGGACCGAGGATGAGTCAGGCGATCACACTAGAAGGACTCTCTGGCGGATTGGGGGGGCACCACGGGGAATGGCGAGGGATCGGGGTGAGGGGAGGGGAATAGGGGTTCGGGGGCGCGGAGGCGAGCGGGGGAAAACTGGTGTACCTATTTAGTTTGTACTTGAGCTGAAATAATAATAAACAATTGTATTATATAAAAAAGAAAATATGAGCGAGTTGTGGATTGTTTAGGCCACGTTTTAATTAAAGAATAGAACTTTGACAGAGTTGAATTTACAGATGATGCTGGGACTGGCTTGTCAATAGAGGAGAGCTGTGTTTGGTAGCAATGAAACTTTGAATGTGGCAAGGGCGCAGCAGAACAGTTGCACTGTTGGAGAATGAATATCCGTGCAAGAAAACCTAGTGATCTGCCACTGGGATGGTGAAGACCATTACCATACCACACCTGGCCCTTCTGTGTTTTTGAAAAATGCCAGATTCTTTCAGGCGTCAAGCCAAGCTGAATCTATTCTCTGCCTGGATTTTTGGCTTGCCTACAAAGGGGCTTTTCCAGAATTGAATGCAGAAGTTGGTATAGGTTGCTTGAGTGGAGCAGGCTAGTTTCCACATTGCTGTGGAGTTTTCCAGCTACCACAGGTTTAGTACTGTTTGGGTGGCACAATTAAGGGCTCATGGAGACGCCAACTGAAGCTTGGCCCCAAGTGGCAGGAACAAACTTCCAGCAAGAGAAGGTGGAAGTTCGGCTGCAGAAGCGAGCACATTCAAGTAATCAAGGGGCTCAGAATTTTCCGATCTACTTGTAGGGGATTAGGGGCGGAGACGATGAGAGAAATTGCAAATACAGGACCAAGACTACTTATGCCCATACTTTTGTCTCTGAAATATCCCGGACCTCAACAGTACACTTGGGTTCATTGATCTTCTCTGTGTTATTTTTCTTCCCCAGTGAGTTTTTAACAAATATTCTCATGCCTTCACGGGTATCTGGGATGGTAACCGGAACCCCAACTTGCTAGATTCCAGCCTTTTCCCTTCCTAAAATCTCTGTTTGCAATTTTTAAGCACTAGGACTTATCGCAATTTTTTTCATGATGATCTGAACAACCCCTCAACTGCAAAAGATTTTTCCAAGGAGGAACATAGTGATAGTTACTACCAATGTAAATACAACACAATTAATGTCAAATATCTGGAAGGTATTGACAAAATATGAAGCATTGTATCAGAAATGGATTACAACTCATTATGCAAAAAATAGAGTGGGGGATTGGAGCGATGGCTCGGGGTTGAAGTCTTGTCAAACAGAACCTTGTGAATTGGGATCTTCAAATCCACATAAAAATGTTCAAGGTAGATATGCATAGCAGCCTGCAGTTTGGTTCTGGAAGGCAGAGCAGGAAAAACCTCAGAGCAAAGCAATTAAAGAGGTTAGAAACAATCTAAGATGATTCCCCTAGTTACCATTTGAGTCTCCACAAGCAACATACTCAAGTGTCCTTCTGTAACCACAACAACACACACACACACACACACCCACACAAACACCCACACTTGTCAAAAACCACTGTTCAAGTACAGAAGCTAGATCATATGCATCTTTCTCTGGGCATGCGGATTTTGATGTTACTAATCCCATAATGCTATGACTCATCCTTGTATTGTGCACCCCACATGTCATGGAAGGATAACAAGTCCATATACTTTTATTACATTTTAGGAAATGCTAGTATGATTATATCTATCAAGTTGACAATTGACGGCTGAAACTTACCACATGGTGAAAATTAGGGAAAGCTCCAAACCCCCCCCCAACTTTAGGAGGATCTGTCGATTGACTGCTGATTGATTGATGGGTGGGTCTATTCAATGGGCCAAGTGGATAAGATGGGAGCAGGTGGTGGCCTCAGTTCTCGCGCTGTTACCGGTATGAACTTTCCCTGAGAAGATGATTAAGAAACAGCCACTGAGACTGGTAGGAAGGAATAAAGCCCCCTGTGATACCCTATGATGTTTGGTTGTGGAATTATCGTTACACAGAAGACGAACTACAACACTGATTAAACTCACTATCTCGCATTGCTGGACACATACTTACCCTGGGCTAAATTTTGTCCTCCTAAGATCCAAATTTTTCAGTCATTTTTAAAATCACTTACTTATTTAAAAAATTAAAGAGGCACAAATAAGAATTTCCACTGGTCCATGAAAGGTTATTACTGAGCTCTTTCCCACCCAACATGACCCACTGCTACCGAGGACTATACTTTTTCCTAGTATCCACAAACAAACATCCGAAAGGGATGAGTGATGAAGATGTCACCCTATTACTGCTCCTTCCTCACCTACCTTTTATCAAAGTCAGAGGCAGACAAAAATTTCAACCAAGATCAGGTCGCACCCAGTACTCTATCCGGTGGTGAGGGGATCAGTGGGCTCCAAACGTGCGCACCACCACAAGTTGGGGACCGCCTTATGATAAGAAGACACACCGAGAACCTGACTCAAGACCCACGCTGTCCTCGACCTTCACTTGTGTGCCCCCTGTAGCCATTTGTGATATGTACGCTCTCTCTCCCCCAACTTTACTATCGCCTTTCTCCCTTTCTCTTTTAAAAAATTCACAACAGTACTCACATTACCGCGCACCCTTTCTCAGTTTGGTTTTACAAACACCCACCATATTTCCTACCCACTCTCTTACTCCTATTCTTACTCATATAACTCTCCCCTCACATTATCTACTATCTATTTCTATCATTTACATTAGTTAATTCGCTAACAATCTTCCATCTATTATAGCATTCTAAATAAATATACGAAATGCCCTCCATTCTTCTATTTATTTTTTCTGCTGTACATGTTGTAACTATGCCCAGTTGAGGTACATTCCCCATCACCTGAAATATTTCATTTGCTAACTTTTTGATAGATGACACCCGAAATGATTCCTTTGCCACTGCTGTCATTAGAGTTCCAGTTTGTGCAAAACCCCCCCTCACTCCCCCGGCCTTCACCTCGCCCCCCCCCCGTAGTCATGCCCGCTCCAAGCATAAATATTTGTCAACCGCAAGATACACACCCGCAAGTGGGACCGTTCGGAACCTTCAGTAGCGTTGAGCCTTAGAACGTGGAAGTACACTACATGGGCGGAGGCCTGTAGGGTTGATACGTCAGGCCCCATCCCTCCTGTAAACCTTAAGACCAACTTTAAACCCACTCCACACGTGTTTTGATCCAGCAGCAAACCGAAACGTTACTCTTTTACAATCATGTATCTTGGGGTCACAACTTACCAGTTGTATAATCCAACCTACGATTAGAAGTCAAGGTGGCAGACAGCTTGAAATCACATTCCTTTTCACGAGCGATAGAGGAGAGATGATGCGAGAGAGAGCGAGGAGAGTGAGGTAGGGACGCCAGAGAAGAGCGGGCTGGAGCGCGAGAGAGAGAGAGCTCAGGTTAATGGTCCCTCTTACCTTACTGTTTCCAGTGTTCCTGACATCACTATAAATTAAAGTACTGTTCTATGGTCATACAGCAAGCTCACACCTTAAGGTAGAAAAATGTATCTCAGCAAGAGCTAGGGACCTGATGTTCTAGGTGAGGTTTAAAAATTAAAAACAAGCCATCTAGAACTAAACATAGATTGTTCAACTTTTAAAATGTAAGGGGAACGCCTGACACTAAAAATTGCATCTTTAAGATACGTGGATAGAGATCACCAATAATACCGGTATTGGGGAGTGGTTATAATTAACAGAAACACTGGGGCCTTATCACAGCACTAATGGTGTTATTAGAACTGTGCTTCACTGTGGATAACACTTTGAAAACCACATTGGATGACCTACTGTGTCATGTATTTTCTAAAAAGAAAAAGTCTCAAACTCTAATGTAATTTGTGTTTTCTGACATGTTACTCTCCCAAAAGACTAATCTGACACCAGTCATCACGTGAAAAATAATCTTGCTGAAAAATTGTATAAATATCTTCTTTGGTTCTAGGACTTAGTAAATTGCGCTGAGAGAAATACAGTCTCTAGCATCACATTTATTTTTATTCAGTGGGCTTGAAATCCAGTTGCCTAAAGATTAAACTGCTGAGGCAATAATTTTTTTGCGTTACCATTCGTTTATTCACCCAGATTACAAAAAACAAATGTATTACAAAAATGGTTAGAAGTAGAAGTAAACAACGGGACAGCTTGTTTAAAGTTCATGCAGAGAGGAAGCATCCTGACCCGAATACGGACGACATAATTTCTTTGTAATGCCTGCTCAATTATCTTGTATGAAAGCTATGGAAATCAGCGAGTGAGTTGGGCACAGACCTTTGCTTCAACAATCTCAAAATAGATGACTGAAAAAGGTTTACGTGGGGTTAAAAGGTGTAAATAAAACTGACTGGGCTCTAATCTATAAGAGGAGAAGAAATTCATGAGGACAGGTTTTACAAAACACCAAAATTCTGTGCTGCATAAACAAGGAAACAAAAATAAACAATCATTGATTCAAGATTGAGCAAAAGGCTGAGCGTGTAGTCAGACTCGGTTAATATCCAGTTATCCCTTCCTTTCATAGGTTCTTGTTTGGGGGAATAGATATAACCCTAATTTTTTAACAATAAAAGCCTATATCAAACGTCCACTTTTAAATGCTTGTCATCATACCTATAGATAGGAGAACCATCAGCCACTCAACCTTGAGGCTTCTTTCTGCCTGGAATGAAAGGTGTTTATTAGTTGAAAAAAGCCACCGTACAAACTGCGAAAACTAAGCAAATGACCGAACTGGATAGCCTAAGCACGACACTCTAAACCACTTTACCACCCCTGCCCCAAGGCTAGGAAGTTTGGAAAAGAGTGATATGTAGATTGATAAGAGTCTGACGGGTATCGAAGGCAGCCAATCAACACTTATCTTCTGTACATCAGACTATTTTGCATCCATGATTCCACTTAAGCTACTGCATATTTCCACAAGCTCTGCCCAGAATTTGTTCTATCAACCTTTCACCATGGAAGAGTAAAGGGACTCAAAAGGACCACACCTCCCTGGGAGACCGATGGGGTTAAGCCCCAAGGCGAAGGGAAAGGAAAGACCCACTGATTATGTGATCCTTGCTCAGCAAATGCTTAAAGGACCCCGTGCCACTCAAAGGCAACCCAGATGAACCTCGTGGGCCACACATGGGACAACGCATGACAATAGGAGGGAGTCT
Organism: Typhlomys cinereus; assembly: GCA_023101885.1. Taxonomy (NCBI): domain Eukaryota; kingdom Metazoa; phylum Chordata; class Mammalia; order Rodentia; family Platacanthomyidae; genus Typhlomys; species Typhlomys cinereus. The sequence goes on from JALPQD010000259.1 coordinate 16,440, forward strand.
GTGTAGGGAAGAAAAAAGGATTGTAATGGGAACGGAGGGGTACAGGAACAGAGAAATTCCCCATAAATTGGTGTAACTCATGACCACGGAGAACTACTATTTCGTATCATCAAGACCTTGATATTGCCTTAACACCTAACAAATACTAACATTAGTACAGTCAGGGTCAGCGTGCTAAAGGCCCATTGTCTAGTCTCGATGACTGAATTTGCATCCCTGGAATCCACATGTAGCAAGAAACACCCAGCTATATTGTCTGTTCTCTGACCTCATGTGTACGTGTGCACACACACATAATAAATAAATTAAGATAAAATAAATAAGTGCAAATAAAAAGATTAATTTGTTTTAAAATTTAGAGTATCAAGTATGTATTTAAGAATTTCAAATCTAGAACAAAAACCTCACACATTGAACACTGAAGATCTCACACACTTTCCAAATAGACTACAGAGGAACATCAAACTATGGAAAAAAGAAGAAGCTTCCAACTAAAAGCTAACACAGCAATTCCTGCTAGCTGCATTGTACAAGCAAACAGGAAATACAATCCAATGTGATACAGGCAGCTGTGGGTATGAGTATTCTAAATATGCAAATCATGATGGCTTTCCTTATAAAGACAGACTCTATAGTCACCTTGGACATTGTGTTTTGTGAAGAGTACAGCTTTATATATCCATTGTATGTTATGTTGATAAAAATCAGATAAATAATATTTATCCAGCTTGAATTGGGAATATTACCACCACCACTACTACTACTACCACTACTACTACTACTACTACTTGATCTAAATTATTATGGTGGAGTGACCTGACATCATGTTTTGGTTGTGAACTGTTGTTCATGGACTTGAGTGGAAGGAGTCCAAGAGTGACTTCAGGAATCATCCTGGACAACTCTAACTCCTTATTATTTTGTTCTGGATTTTCCACACTTCAATTTCCAGGATAAGAGGTACAGAACACAGTCATTTCTGCTTGTCATTTTTATGTGGCATCTGGGGATCCAAATTCAGCTCCTTTAGCTTGTGAGGCAAAAAGTTTAACCTCTGAGCCATCTTTCCAGTCTTGGCTCATGTGAATGAATCCATTTGAAGAAGGTTGTGAGACAGTTAGTGAGCAGGGTATGACTGGAGGAAGGATATAATGGGGTGGGGTTGAAGCTTGTACAGCAGTCCTGCATCTTGTTCTATCTCTGCTTCTTGGTCTGCCCTGATGTGAGCAAGCAGCCCCACAATTCTGCCACCACAGCCAAGACACATTCCTACTGCCCTGATTTTCCTAACATCAAACTAAAACCATGAGCCAGAATAGATCTTCCTTCCTTAAGTTGTTTCTTCTAGGTGTTGAGTCAGTGAGAATAAAAGAAGAAATGTAAATGATCAACCCACTAACATCAGGAAATTGTTTATTGTTGCTATAGAGAAGGTTCAACTTGAGAATCAGAGTAAAAGCTTCATGAGTTGTACTATTTTAAAAACCCATCACAGCTCAATTATTGTCAAGATTTTTAGGTGGTAGGGAATGCACAGATGATATAGAAGTCTCCTGACCAAATGATTTCTCACTGTTTTAACTGTATTTAGATATCAGGGACACAGGCACACGGAGCTCAACATAAATTCGTAGTGTGGTCTGCTACATTCATTTAAGAACAAGTATCTTGTTTTTCTTGGGAGGGAAAAAATTTGTGGAGATTTGCATTGGAATGCTTTTCTTGAATTAACTGTGAGAAGCATCTTCCCAATATTTGTATTTGATTCATCTTCTTCTGGAACAACAAATGAATTTATTGTTTGGGAAATAATTTATCATGCAAGATGCCATAGTCATACTCAATGAACAAAACCAAAAGAAACTTTTTCAAAATATTTATGGATTCTTCACAAATGTCTAGCTAATGTCAACAAACCCACAGATTACTTAAACTCAAGATATTAAAAAAAAAAAACAGAAGAGGAGGTTGGAGAGGTGGCTCAGGGTCCTGGTAGGGCAAAGCCTGTGAATCCCGGGGCAAAATAAACAAGGAGGAGGTGGAGGTGGTCCATGGTGGTTCCCGAATTTGTCCGTGGTTCTATACACACACACACAAACTCACACATGCATAATTGATTAAAAAATTAAAAAAAAAACCAAGAGTTTTAAGAGAATGCTAAGGGCAGGTTTTTCAATGGATTTGATAACCAGATAATTTTTAGGAAAATGATAATTTCAAAAACTGCTGCACAAATTTTTTTAGATGACCCTTGTTAATATTTTTTTATTATTTCTGCTCATAGAAAATTAACAGGTACACTCGTCCCCTCCCTCCCTCCACCTCCTCCCGACCCCCCTGCTCCTCCCTCCCCTCTCCCTTCCCTCTCCATCCCCCCACTGCCTCCCCCCCAATCCCCGGAGCATCCTTTACTGTGCATGCCAAACTCTCCTCTGGGTCCTCCTCTCCGATAAGGTGCAAGGACCCAGGGGCATTTCCCATAACCCTTTCCTGGGTTCCTCTTAAGCTTAGGAACACTACTGTGACTGTCAGTCCCTAACCTCCAAGGATCCTAGTGCCTTTAGTCCATGCTAGACTTTGTGGGGTTAATAATGTGTTAGACATAGCGCAGGTCATGCAAAGTCCTATTATGATTGCTTTGGCCCTAACTTGTGTGGAGTATCTTGCATATCATTACTCTTCCCATCCTTGTGCTCTTACACTCTTACCGCCCCCTCTTCCGCAAATTTCCCTGAGCTTCAGGATGGGGAGAGATTAGGCTGGCCCAGTTCCAGGTGGTTGATATAGAGTCTCTGATGTTCTGAATTATGGTTTGTTGATTTTTTTTTTTTTTTGGTTTTGCTGCTCCTGCAATGCCCTTGGCTCCACCCTGATGGGTATTGGATTTTACCCCCTGGACAGAGATAAAACCCTGTTAAATTAGAATCCTGTTATAAGAGCATGTTCAAAGGTAGATGGAGAGATGGCTCAGGGGTTAACCCTTTGCCTTGCGGGCAGAAGGTCCGGAGTTCGGATCCTAGACCCCACTTATAGACGCCGGGCAGAAGCAGGGGCGGCCTGTGTTTCTGGTCCTGCTAGGGCAGAGCCTGTGAATCCCCAGGCAGAGTAAACAAAGAGGAGGAGGTGGAGGGGTCTATGGTGGTTCCTGAATTCATCCGTGGTTCTACACACACACACATACATACACACACCCACACCCCCCCCACACACGCATACACTCACAATTGAATAAATAATAAAAAAAAATCAAAGGTAGATGGAATAAAATTAGGAGACCGCGGTGAGAGAGGGGTCAATCACCCATTTGCAAAATGGTTACTTTCTATCTGCCAGATTATATGCCCTCCCCTTCTGGTGAGATCATACCCCATCAGTTCCAAATGATCAGGAAGGAAAGTCTGTGAACTTAACCAGATGTCTCATTACTTACTTGCAGTCCTTGATGGTGACCTATTTTCTCTGCTGTAACATGGTACCCTCTCTCCTTGTTTCTGGTGGGGCCCTCCTTCACCATCCCTCCTGTTTATAATCTTTACAATTACTGTAGGTATTACAGAGATTTCTCTTTCAGTGTCTCTAAGTGGAATTGGTACTAGAAGCCACATATTAGGGAGTACATATGGCGCTTAATTTTCTGTGTCTGGGATACTTCACTCAATATAATTGTTTCTTTTTTTTTTAGTTATTATTTGTTTTTTTATTAAAAATTTAATTATACATTTTAAAATTTTTTACCAGTTCCCTCCCTCCCCCCTCCTCCCCCCGAACCCCCTCCTCCCCCTCCTCTCCCTCCCCATCCCCCAGTGCCTCCCCCCAATTCCCAGAGAGTCCTTTATTGTGTACGCCTAACTCTCTACTGGGTCCTCCTCTCCGATGACATATAACGACCCAGTGGCATTTCCATAAGCACTTTCTCTTGTTCCCTTTAAGCATAGGATCACTACTATGGCTGTCAATCCCTTGCCTCCAGGGGTCTCGGTGCCCTTAACAGATGCTAGACTTTATGAGGGCAACAGTGCACTGGACATTGCGCAGGGCATACAAAGTCCCATTATGATTGCTTTGGCCCCAACTATTGTTGAGAATCTTGCAAATCATTGCTCCTCCCATCCTTTTGCTCTTACAATCTTACCTCCCCCTCTTCCGCAAATGTCCCTGAGCTCCAGGATGGGGAGAGATTAGGCTGGCCTAGTTCTATGTGATTGATACAGAGTCTCTGAAGTTCTGGATTGTGGATTGTTGATTTTCTTTTGCAGTTTTGCTGCTCCTGCAATTCCCTTCACTCCATTCTGCTGGGCACTGTATGTCACCCCCTGGCCAGAGACAAAAAGCTGTTAAACTGGAGTCTTGTTATAATAGCACATTCAAGAGTAGATGTAATAAGAGTAGGAAACCTCAGTGAGGGAGGGGTCCATCACCCATTTGCGAAATGATTACTTTTTATCTGCTAGACTATATGCCCTCCCCTTCTGGTGAGATCAGGAAAGAACATCTGTGAACTTAACCAGGTTTCTCATTACTTACTTGCAGACCTTGATGGAGGCCTATTTTCTCTGCTGTAACATGGTCCCCTCTATCCTTGTTTCTGGTTTGGCCCTCCTACCCCATATCCCTTGTTCATAATCCTTGCAATTACTGTGTTACATAGGTTTACTTTTGAGTGTCTCAATGTGGGCTGGGTGAGTTTGGTACTAGGAGCCACCTATTAGGGAGTACATACAGCGCTTAATTTTCTGGGTTTGGGATACTTCACTTAATATAATTCTTTCTAATGACATCCATTTCCCAGCAAATTCCAGTAATTCATCATTTTTGATGGCTGAGTAGTACTCCATTGTATAGATGTACCACCGTTTCCTTATCCACTCGTCAACTGTTGGACATTTAGGTTGATTCCATGACTTTGCTATTGTAAACAGTGCTGCTATGAACATGGTCGAGCTTGTGCTATCGAGGCGAACCTCTGCTGCATGGGGGGTTATTCCCAAAAGTGGGATAGCAGGGTCATATGGCATTTCAATCTTTAATTTCTTTTTTTTTATTTTTTTTATTAAAAATTTAATCATACATTTTAAAATTTTTTACCAGTTCCCTCCCTCCCCCCTCCTCCCCCTCCCTTCCCCCAGTGCCTCCCCCCCAATTCCCAGAGAGTCCTTTATTGTGTACGCCTAACTCTCCACTGGGTCCTCCTCTCCGATGACATATAAGGACCCAGTGGCATTTCCATAAGCCCTTTCTCTTGTTCCCCTTAAGCATAAGATCACTACTATGGCTGTCAATCTCTTGCCTCCAGGGGTCTCGGTGCCCTTAACAGATGCTAGACTTTATGAGGGCAACAGTGCACTGGACATTGCGCAGGGCATACAAAGTCCCATTATGATTGCTTTGGCCCCAACTATTGTTGAGAATCTTGCAAATCATTGCTCCTCCCATCCTTTTGCTCTTACAATCTTACCTCCCCCTCTTCCGCAAATGTCCCTGAGCTCCAGGATGGGGAGAGATTAGGCTGGCCTAGTTCTATGTGATTGATACAGAGTCTCTGAAGTTCTGGATTGTGGATTGTTGATTTTCTTTTGCAGTTTTGCTGCTCCTGCAATTCCCTTCACTCCATTCTGCTGGGCACTGTATGTCACCCCCTGGCCAGAGACAAAAAGCAGTTAAACTGGAGTCTTGTTGTAATAGCACATTCAAGAGTAGATGTAATAAGAGTAGGAAACCTCAGTGAGGGAGGGGTCCATCACCCATTTGCAAAATGATTACTTTTTATCTGCTAGACTATATGCCCTCCCCTTCTGGTGAGATCAGGAAAGAACATCTGTGAACTTAACCAGGTTTCTCATTACTTACTTGCAGACCTTGATGGAGGCCTATTTTCTCTGCTGTAACATGGTCCCCTCTATCCTTGTTTCTGGTTTGGCCCTCCTACCCCATATCCCTTGTTCATAATCCTTGCAATTACTGTGTTACATAGGTTTACTTTTGAGTGTCTCAATGTGGGCTGGGTGAGTTTGGTACTAGGAGCCACCTATTAGGGAGTACATACAGCGCTTAATTTTCTGGGTTTGGGATACTTCACTTAATATAATTCTTTCTAATGACATCCATTTCCCAGCAAATTCCAGTAATTCATCATTTTTGATGGCTGAGTAGTACTCCATTGTATAGATGTACCACCGTTTCCTTATCCACTCGTCAACTGTTGGACATTTAGGTTGATTCCATGACTTTGCTATTGTAAACAGTGCTGCTATGAACATGGTCGAGCTTGTGCTATCAAGGCGAACCTCTGCTGCATGGGGGGTTATTCCCAAAAGTGGGATAGCAGGGTCATATGGCATTTCAATCTTTAATTTCTTTTTTTTTATTTTTTTTATTAAAAATTTAATCATACATTTTAAAATTTTTTACCAGTTCCCTCCCTCCCCCCTCCTCCCCCTCCCCTTCCCCCAGTGCCTCCCCCCCAATTCCCAGAGAGTCCTTTATTGTGTACGCCTAACTCTCCACTGGGTCCTCCTCTCCGATGACATATAAGGACCCAGTGGCATTTCCATAAGCCCTTTCTCTTGTTCCCCTTAAGCATAAGATCACTACTATGGCTGTCAATCTCTTGCCTCCAGGGGTCTCGGTGCCCTTAACAGATGCTAGACTTTATGAGGGCAACAGTGCGCTGGACATTGCGCAGGGCATGCAAAGTCCCATTATGATTGCTTTGGCCCCAACTATTGTTGAGAATCTTGCAAATCGTTGCTCCTCCCATCCTTTTGCTCTTACAATCTTACCGCCCCCTCTTCCGCAAATGTCCCTGAGCTCCAGGATGGGGAGAGATTAGGCTGTCCTAGTTCTATGTGATTGATATAGAGTCTCTGAAGTTCTGGATTGTGGTTTGTTGATTTTCTTTTGCAGTTTTGCTGCTCCTGCAATTCCCTTCACTCCATTCTGCTGGGCACTGTATGTCACCCCCTGGCCAGAGACAAAAAGCAGTTAAACTGGAGTCTTGTTGTAATAGCACATTCAAGAGTAGATGTAATAAGAGTAGGAAACCTCAGTGAGGGAGGGGTCCATCACCCATTTGCAAAATGATTACTTTTTATCTGCTAGACTATATGCCCTCCCCTTCTGGTGAGATCAGGAAAGAACGTCTGTGGACTTAACCAGGTTTCTCATTACTTACTTGCAGACCTTGATGGAGGCCTATTTTCTCTGCTGTAACATGGTCTCCTCTCTCCTTGTTTCTGGTGTGGCCCTCCTAACCCATCTCTCTTGTTCATAATCCTTGCAATTACTGTGTTACATAGGTTTACTTTTGAGTGTCTCAATGTGGGCTGGGTGAGTTTGGTACTAGGAGCCACCTATTAGGGAGTACATACGGCGCTTAATTTTCTGGGTTTGGGATACTTCACTTAATATAATTCTTTCTAATGACATCCATTTCCCAGCAAATTCCAGTAATTCATCATTTTTGATGGCTGAGTAGTACTCCATTGTATAGATGTACCACCGTTTCCTTATCCACTCGTCAACTGTTGGACATTTAGGTTGATTCCATGACTTTGCTATTGTAAACAGTGCTGCTATGAACATGGTCGAGCTTGTGCTATCGAGGCGAACCTCTGCTGCATGGGGGGGTTATTCCCAAAAGTGGGATAGCAGGGTCATATGGCATTTCAATCTTTAGTTTCTTTAAGAATCTCCAGACGGCTCGCCAGAGTGGCTGTATGAGCCTGCATTCCCACCAACAATGTAGGAGAGTTCCCCTCTCTCCACATCCTCTCCAGCATTTGTCGTTGTTTCTATTGTGGATTTTTGCCATCCTGACCTGGGTGAGATGATATCTCAGGGAAGTTTTGATTTGCATTTCCCTGATGGCGAAGGAAGTGGAGCATTTTTTAAGATATTTGTTAGACATTTTAATTTCACCCCTGGTAAAGTTTCTTTGAAGTTCCAGGGCCCATTTTTTAATTGGGCCAGTGTTTTCCTTGGAGTTTAGTTTTCTAAGTTCTTTGTGCACTCTGGACAGTAGAGCTCTGTCAGATATGTGGTGAGTGAAGATTTTCTCCCATTCTGTGGGTTGCCTTTGAGCTCATGTTACAATCTCTTTATCTGAACAGAAGTGCTTTAATTTCACAAGATCCCAACTGTTGAGAATTGGTAGCAGTGACTGTGCCATTGGATGTCTGCTTAGGAACTGTTGGCCTAGCCCAATCAGCTCAAGGGAGTTCCCTATCCTTTCAATTATGGTTTTTATAGTCTCTGGCCTGTTATCAAGGTCCTTGATCCATTTGGAATTAAGTCTTGTACATGGTGACAAGTGCGGGTCCAGCTTTAATCTTCTACATGTGGAGATCCAGTTTTGCCAGCACCATTTGTTCAAGATGCTGTTCTTTTTCCATTGGATTCTTTGGGCCCCTTTGTCAAGGACCAAATGGCTGTATTTTTGTGGGCTTATATCTGGGTCTTCAATCCTTATCCATTGATCTGTGTGTCTATTTTGGAGCCAGTACCAGGCAGTTTTTATAACTATGGATTTGTAGTATAAACTAAGGTTCGGTATACCTCCAGCAGTGTTTTTGTTACCCAGGATTGTCTTTGCTATCCTGGGTCTTTTGTGCCTCCATATGAATTTTGAGATTATTTGGTCAACTTCTTTAAAGAATTGCTTTGGGATTTTAATTGGTATAGCATTGAATTTTTATATTGCCTTTGGTAGGATGGTCATTTTTACAATGTTGATTCTACCAATCCAGGAACATGGGAGGTCTTTCCACCTTCTGGTGTCTTCTGCTATTTCTTTCTTTAGGGTTTTAAAGTTTTCATTGTAAAGGTCTTTTACCTCCTTAGTTAGGTTTATACCGAGGTATTTCATTTTGTTAGGGGCTATAGTTAATGGGATTGTTTCGCTCAAGACTTTTTCACTTCTTTCATTCTGGGGATATAGGAAGGCCTCTGATTTTTGCACATTTATTTTGTATCCTGCCACCCTGCTGAACTTCTCAATTAGTTCCAGGAGCTTCCTGGTGGAGTTTTTGGAACACTCAGGTATAAGATCATGTCATCTGCAAATAGGGATAGCTTGACTTCTTCCTTGCTGATTTGAATCCCTCTTATGTCCCTTTCTTGTCTTATGGCTTCAGCTAAGACTTCAAGTACAATATTGAATAGAAGTGGTGAGAGTGGACAGCCTTGTCTAGTTCCTGATCAAAGTGGGAATGCTTCCAATTGTTCCCCATTGAGCATAATCCTTGTTGTGGGCTTGTTTTATACAGTTTTTATTGTATTGATAAAGGTTCCTTTCATTCCTACAGTCTCTAGCGTTTTGATCATAAAAGGCTGTTGGATCTTGTCAAAAGCTTTTTCTGCATCTATCGAGAGTATCACATGGTCTTGGACTTTGGACTGGTTTACATGATGAATTACATTTATTGATTTGCGTATGTTGAACCAACCTTGTGTGCCGGGGATGAAGCCTACTTGGTCCCCGTGAATGATCTTTTTGATATGTTTTTGAATTAGATTTGCTAAGACTTTGTTGAGAATATTTGCATCTGTGTTCATCAGAGAGATCGGCGTATAGTTTTCTTTTTTAAGTGAATCTTTATTAGGTTTTGGGATTAAGACGATAATAGCTACATAGAAGGAATTTGGCAGTGTTCCTTCCTTTGCTATTTGATGGAACAGTTTAAGGAGTATTGGTGTTATTAACTCCTTATATGTCTGGTAGAATTCTGTGCTGAATCCATCTGGCCCAGGACATTTTTTGGTGGGAAGATTCGAGATTACTTCTTCAATTTCCTTGTATGTTATAGGACTATTTAAATAATTCACAATTTCCTGATTCAATTTAGGTAGGTTGTGTTTACTTAGAAATTCATCCATCTCTTTTGTGTTGTCAAACGTCACAGAGTACAAGTTTTTGAAATATGATGTTATAATTCTCTGGATTTCTTGGGTATCAGTAATGATAACTCCATGTTCATTTCTGATTTTGTTAATTTGGGTTTTCTCTCTCTTGCTTTTGGTTAATTTAGCTAGGGGTGTATCAATCTTATTGATTTTTTCAAAGAACCAGCTTTTTGACTAGTTGATTTTTTCTATTGTTTTCTTAGTCTCGATTTCAGATATTTCTCCCCTGATTTTGCTAATCTCCTCTCTTTTACTACTTTTGGGATCAGATTGCTCAAGTTTCTCCAAAGCCTTAAGCTGCATCATTAAATTATTTATTTCTGATGTTTCCAATTTTCTGATGTAGGCATTAAGAGCTATGAACTTACCTCTTAGAACAGCTTTCATTGTGTCCCAGAGATTTTGGTAAGTTGTATTTTCATTATCGTTCACTTTCAGGAAATCTTGAATTTCCTGTTTAATTTGTTCCTGAATCCAGTTCTCATTCAGCATCATATTGTTAAGTTTCCAGGAGTTAGTGTATTTTCTCTTGTTTGTTGTGTTGTTGTGGATGTCCAGCTTTAGGCCGTGGTGGTCTGATAGGGCACAGGCTAGAATTTCCACTTTTTTGTATTTGTGTAGATTCATTTTGTGGCCCAATACGTGATCTATTTTGGAGAAAGTTCTGTGTGCTGCTGAGAAAAATGTGTATTCTTTGGTGCGTGGGTGAAAAGTTCGATAGAGATCTGTAAGGTCCATTTCAGTAAGGGTTTGGTTAAGCTCCAAAGTGTCTCTGTTAAGCTTTTGACCTGTTGATCTATCCCATGTTGAGAGGGCGGTGTTGAAATCCCCGAGAATTATCGTTTGGGGGTTGATTTCTTGCTTTAGATGCTGTAGGGTTTTCTTAATGAATGTGGAGGGGCCCATATTGGGTGCATATATGTTCAGTATCGTGAAGTCTTCCTGGTGAATTGTACCTGTGACTAAAATGTAGTATCCATCTGTGTCTCTTATGATTTTCTTTGGTTTGAAGTCCACTTTGTCTGAAAGCATAATTGCTACACCTGCCTGTTTCCTGGTTCCATTAGCTTGCACGATTTTGGACCAGCCTTTCATTCTTAGGACGTGCCTGTCTTTTGTGGTGAGATGAGTTTCCTGAAGGCAGCAGATTGTTGGATTGTGGTTTTTAATCCAAATTTGTAATCTATGTCTCTTAATCAGTGAGTTAATGCCATTGACATTTAATGTTATAATGGAGAAATTATTTTTAATTCTGGACATTTTTTATGTTTAGTAGATTTTGTAAGCATGACGTTTGATATTTATATTTTGTTTGTATTATACTTCCCTTCTGTCCTCCTGGATACGCTTGTTCTTTTCTTCAAGCTTGACTATCATTTCTAGCATTTTTTGAAGGCCTGGTTTGGTAGACATGTATCCCTTCAAGTTGTCTTTGTGCTGGAAAACTTTTCTTTCTCCCTCAATCATGACAGATAGTTTTGCCGGGTATATCAGTCTGGGTTGGCATTTTTGCTCATTTAATACTTGAAGTATGTCTCTCCAAGCTCTTTTTGCTTTTACTGTTTCCATTGAGTAGTCATTTGTTATTCTAATAGGTTTACCTTTAAAAGTGACTTGCTTTTTTTCTCTTGAAGCTCTCAGCACCTTTTCTTTGTCTTGAATGTGGAGTGTTTTGACTATTATTTGCTGTGGCGATTTTCTATTTTGGTCATATCTGTTTGGAGTGCGAAATGCCTCTTGTATTTGGATAGGCCTCTCATTCTTTAGTTGTGGGAAGTTTTCATTTATGATGAATTGAAATATTTCCTCCAGTGTGGTATTTTGGGATTCTTGTTCTGGTATTCCATGAATGCGCATGTTAAGCTTCTTCAGAGTGTCCCAGATTTCTTGAATGCTCCTCTCCAGTATCTTTTTGGCTTTCACAATCTCTTCCATTGATCTGGTTAATTCTCCTACTTTGTCTTCAAGATTTGAGATTCTATTTTCTGCCTCATTTGTTCTGCTGATAAGACTCTCTGTAGAGTTTTGGGTTGAAGATAACTTATCTCTTAGTTCAATTTTAAACTCTGCCTGAGACTGTTTTACCTGCTCTATACCTATTTTTGTTTCTTGAACTGTTTTTCTCAACTCTAGGTTCCTGTTGTGTTCCTGTTCAAAGTGGTTGACACGGTTATTTAACTCTTCTCGGATTTCCTCTTTCATATTATTAATCATGGTAATGATCATACTCTGAAAGTCGTTATGTTGGGTCTGGCTTTCATGGCTATTTTCTATGGATTTGTTCTGGTCGCAATCCATCGTTATGGGATTGATTCTTTTGGTGGGAGATTGTTCTTGGGGTTTGTTTCTCGTGGATCTTCACTTTGACTTGTACATTGTTGTTTTGTTTTTTAGGAGCTTTCAGTTTCTGTGTGTTTTTCACTGAACCGATGTAGTTGGTATTGTTACACCTGCCAGTTGTTACTAGTGCTTGCCTTGGATTGGGTATGTTTGTGTATTGGTATTGTTATATCCTAGATGAGACTACTAGGATGTTAGTACGTCAGTTATGTAATCAAGGGATGAATATAAGTATGGTAGTGCACTTTTATGATCTAGTGTCTTGGTGAAATGTGAGGGTGGGTGGTGTACTCCCTGGAGTTGTATGTTTTTGGGGTGGCTGTATGAGGAAGCTGACCTACAACATTGATACTAGAAAGGATCAGTAAGGTGAGAGAAAAGAAAAAAAAAAACAAAAGGTTTACTTATCTTTAGGCTGGATGTGAAGAGTCTCACATGTGATACAATGGTTGTAGTGAAGTCCAGATGTATGGCCTGTGTTCTCTTTGTTCCTTAGAGTTTTGCTTGAGTTTCCTTTGGACTCTATTGAATTCTGAGTAGCAGTGTGTCTTCCATGGACCACGTGCATAGGTCCCCGGTGGGCCAGAGAGGCAGAGGGTCTGATGTTGATGGCAGAATTCTTCACCTGCGACCTGGGCGGGAAGGCGGATGGGTGCGGGGGCGGGAGGGCATGAGGGGCTGGTGTCCAGGGCGGGGCCCCGGAGGCTAAGCCGGTGGCCAAGCGTGGGTGCTTCTGGCTGGGCGGCTTGGCTCCGGGTTGGGGGACTGGGCTGGGAGGGGCTCTCTCTCACCTGGGCGCTGGCCGGGGTTCAGCGCGGAGGGGGGACTGGGGGCAAAGACGGCGGCCGCGGGCACGGGTGCTGCTGGCTGAGCGGCTCGGCTCCGGGTTGGGGGCAATTGTTTCTAATGACATCCGTTTCCCGGCAAATTCCAGTAATTCATCTTTTTTGATGGCTGAGTAGTACTCCATTGTATAGATGTACCACAGTTTCCTTATCCACTCGTCAACTGTTGGACATTTGGGTTGATTCCATGACTTTGCTATTGTAAACAGTGCTGCTATGAGCATGGTCGTGCTTGTGCTATCGAGGTGAACCTCTGCTGTATGGGGGGTTATTAACAAAAGTGGAATCGCAGGGTCATATGGCATTTCAATCTTTAATTTCTTTAAGAATCGCCAGATGGCTCGCCAGAGTGGCTGTATGAGCCTGCAATGTAGGAGAGTTCCCCTCTCTCCACATCCTTTTCAGCAATTGGTGTTTGTATTGTGGATTTTTGCCATCCTGACAGGGGTGAGCTGATATCTCAGAGAAGTTTTCATTTGCATTTCCCTGATGGCTAAGGATGTGGAGCATTTTTAAAGATATTTGTTAGACATTTTAATTTCGTCCTTGGTAAAGTTTCTTTTAAGTTCCAAGGCCCATTTTTTAATTGGCCCATTTGTTTCCTTGGTGTTTAGTTTTCTAAGTTCTTTGTGCACTCTGGACAATAGAGCTCTATCAGATATGTGGTTTGTGAAAATTTTCTCCCATTCTGTGGGTTGCCTTTGTGCACCAGTTACAATCTCTTTATCTGAACAGAAGCTCTTTAATTTCACAAGGTCCCATCTGTTGAGTGTTGGTTGTAGTGACTGTTCTACTGGATGTCTGTTTAGGACCTGTTGGCTTGGCCCAATCAGCTCAAGGGAATTTCCTACCCTTTCAACTATGGTTTTTATAGTCTCTGGCCTTATATCGAGATCCTTGACCATTTGGAGTTAATTCTTGTATATGGTGACAAGTATGGGTCCAGTTTTAATCTTCTGCATGTGGAGATCCAGTTTTGCCAGCACCATTTGTTGAATATGCTGTTATTTTTCCATTGGATTTTTTGGGCCCCTTTGTCAAAGACCAAATGGCTGTAATTTTGTGGGCTTATATCTGGGTCTTCAACCCTTATCCATTGATCTGTGTGTCTATTTTGGAGGCAGTACCAGGCTGTTTTTACAACTATGGATTTGTAGTATAGATTAAGGTTTGGTATGGTGATAACTCCAGCATTGTTTTTGTTACTCAGGATTGTCTTTGCTATCCTGGGTCTTTTGTGCCTCCATATGAATTTTGAGATTGTTTGGTCAACTTCTTTAAAGAATTGCTTTGGGATTTTAATTGGTATAGCATTGAATCTGGATATTGCCTTTGGTAAGATGGTCATTTTTACAATGTTGATTCTGCTAATCCAGGAACATGGGAGGTCTTTCCACCTTCTGGTGTCTTCTGCTATTTCTTTCTTTAGGGTTTTAAAGTTTTCATTATAAAGGTCTTTTACCTCCTTGGTTAGGTTTATACCAAGGTATTTCATTTTTTTAGGGGCTATAGTAAATGGGATTGTTTCTCTCAGGGCTTTTTCACGTCTTTCATTCTGGGCATATAGGAAGGCCACTGATTTTTTGTACATTTATTTTGTATCCTGCCACCCTGCTGGACGTCTGTATTAGTTCAGGAGCTTCCTGGTAGAGTTTTCGGAATCACTCAGGTATAAAATCATGTCATCTACAAATAGAGATAACTTGACTTCTTCCTTGCCGGTCTGAATCCCTTTTATGTCCCTTTATTTTCTTATGGCGTCAGCTAAGACTTCAAGTACAATATTGAATAGAAGTGGTGAGAGTGGACAGCCTTGTCTAGTTCCTGATCAAAGTGGGAATGCTTGAAGTTTTTCCCCATTGAGTAGAATCTTTGCTGTTGGCTTGTTGTATACAGCTTTTATTATATTGATAAATGTTCCTTCATACCAACCTTCTTTAGGGTTTTGATCATAAAGAGCTGTTGGATCTTGTCAAAAGCTTTTTCTGCATCTATCGAGAGTATCATGTGGTCTTGAACTTTGGACTGGTTTATATGGTGAATTACATTTATTGATTTGCTGCACAAAGTTTTTTAAAACTTAATAAACTTTAAAAATTAGTTGGTTGTGGCTGATTGATATCTACCCTCAATTGTTTAGTAAGACCTCTTCCATTTTTTGTTGACAGTGAAGTAGTACTAAAATTTGACACATATTACATCATCATTAGCATCAGTCTGACTAAAGACTTAAGTTGATAGTGTTGGACAGACATCTATAAGTATAAAAGTCCTTCCAGGTGATCTTTATGTATGCATAATTTTAACCAGTTCCAGGTTAATATATTCTAGATAACAAAAATATGTAAATTGATAAAGTTCTTTTTATATAAGAACCAAACATTGACAAAAGACTGATTAAAACTTAAAACCAACTTCCTTTAAAATACAGATGAATGACAAAGGAAAGATCTCAAGAGGCCTCATGACTCCCTGAGAGACTGATGAAGGCTAATACTGATGGAGGAGAAATGGAAGATGCTTTCCTCAATGGTCTACCCACTGATATCTGATGCATGTTCTGCCTAGGCACATGCAATCATAGGTAACTCAGCAGAAATCCAGTGAACGACACATCTGAAGACTTGAAAATAGGAAGGAGTGTGGGAGTGGAGAATAAGGGTTATAATGGGAAAATGAGGAGATGTGGTTTGGGATTAAGATGTGAAAATATCATAAATTCAGAACATTCGTATATGAAACACTAAAAGAATAAAAAGTGGAAAATATAAAGAATAATTTACTACAAAAAGAATAAATGTTTGAAGAACCCCAAAGACCCTACATTGTTTACCTGGAGCCAGACCAATCTCTCCCCATCCTAAAGCTCAGGGAACTTTGCAAAAGAAGGGGCAGAAAGATTTCAAGAGCCTAAAGATGAGGAGGACAAATGATATGCAAAATACTCCACAAAAATTGGGGCTGCAGCAGCCAGAATTGGACTTTGCCTAACATGCACAATGGCTGATATATCAACTCTCCTCTCCAGAGGATCATGGAGGAAAAGGCTCCAGGCAGTAGAATCCTTAATGGCTGGGGATTAAACAGTCATAATAAAGTTCCCATACTAACGGGGAGTCCAAGAAGGTGCTCTGGTTTATGCCTCTGAGTCCTGAACCTTACTAGGTTGGAGGACTCAGAAGTACCTTTGGCATTCACACAAAAGGATGCTCCACCCTTCCCGTCACTCCACTGCCCAGGACACTGGTGAGGTCCCGCCCGGCCTCACCATGCAACCTAGGTAAGCTCCATCCCCGCCCACCTCCAGAACCACAGGCCACCCAAGGGACCCAGCTCCTCCCACCATCCAGCTGGAGGCACCGTGCAGGGCCTGGGAGGAGGAGGGGGACACCCCTTCTGTACCCGGGCCCCGCCCCCAGGTCCCCCAGGTTAAATAGCGCCCCGCCATCGCCCCATACTCCCTTCCCCAACTCCGCCACCTGGGACGAGCCCACAGTCCAGCCAGGTCTCACCCTGTGACCTACCCCTTCCCGCCACCCCCAGCACACCAGGCCGCCCAAGGGATGCAGCTCCTCCCACCATCCCACTGGAGCTGCGCACACAGGGCCTGGGAGGAGGAGGACACCCCCCTGTGCCCGGCCCCCCCCCAGGTCCCCCTGATTAAATAGCGCCCCGCCTACGCCCAATCCTCCCTTCCCCCACTTCACCACCCGGGAAAGCGCGGGGTCCAGCCTGGATTCACCTCGACCTTGGTAAGCTCCGTCTCCGCCCACCCCTAAACCCCAGACCAAATAATTCAGTTTAGTGAAAAATGCACAGAAATTGAAAGAAGATCTTAAGAGTTAAAACGACAACACCAAAGTCAAAGTGCAAATCCATGAGAAAACAACACTCAAGTAAACAATCTCCCACTGAAGGAATTAATCCCATAATGTTAGACTCCAACCAGAACAAACCCATGGAAAATGACCAAGAAAGTCTGACCCAGGATAACGACTTTCAAAATATGATCATTACCATGTTCAATACTATGAAAGAGGAAATCCGGGAGGAATTACATAATCGAATCAATCGCTTTGAAGAGGAACACAACAGACATTTGGAGGAGTTGAGAAAAACAGTGCAAGAAACAAAAATTGGAATAGAGCAGTTAAAACAGACTCAAGCAGAGTTTAAAACTGAGCTAAAAGACAAGTTATCTTCAACCCAGAACTCCACAGAGAGTCTTATCAGCAGAACTAACGAAGCAGAAAATAGAATTTCAGACCTTGAAGATAAAGTGGGAGTATTAACCTTTCTCAAAGGAAGAGGTTGTTAAAGCCAAAAAGATACTTGAGAGAAATATCCAAGAGATATGGGGCACCCTGAAGAAGCCTAACATGCGTATTCATGGAATACCAGAGCAAGAATCTCAAAATACACCCCTGAGGAAATTTTTCAAATGATCATCAAAGAAAACTTTCCTCATCTAAAAAAAGAGAGGCCCATCCATATACAAGAGGCATTCCGCACCCTAAACAGATATGACCAAAACAGAAGCTCGCCACGGCAAATAATAGTCAAAACACGCCACATTCAAGATAAAGAACTAGTGCTAAGAGCTTCAAGGGAGAAAAACAAGTCACTTTTAAAGGTAAACGTATTAAAATAATAAATGACTTCTCAGTCGAAACAGTAAAAGCAAGAAGAGATTGGAGAGACATACTTCAAGTATTGAATGAGCAAAAATGTCAACCCAGGCTGATTTACCCTGCAAAACTATCAGTCATGATCGAGCGAGAAAGAAAAATCTTCCAACACAAAGACAACATGAAGGGATACATGTCCACCAAACCAGGCCTTCAAAAAATGCTAGAAATGATACTCAAGCATGAAGAAAAAAACAGGCATATCCAGGAGAACAGAAGGCAAGTATAACACCATTAAAAGTGAAGCAATATACTTATAAAAACTACTAAACATAACAAATGTCTGGAATTAAAAATAGTTTCTCCATTATAACACTAAATGTTAATGGACTTAATTCACCGATCAAGAGACACAGATTACAAACTTGGATTAAAAATCACAATCCATCAATCTGCTGCCTGCAGGAAACCCATCTCACCACAAAAGATAGGCATGCTCTAAAAATAAAAGGCTGGTCAACAATTCTACAAGCAAATGGAAGCAGAAAACAGTCAGGGGTAGCCATTATGATATCAGACAAAGTGGACTTCAAACCAAAGAAAATTATAAGAAACACAGATGGATACTACATTTTAGTCACAGGTACAATTCACCAGGAAGACTTCACAATACTGAACATATATGCACCCAACACGGGCCCCTCCACATTCATTAAGAAAACCCTACAGCGTCTAAAGCAAGAAATGAACCCCCAAACGATAATTATTGGGGACTTCAACACCGCCCTCTCAACATGGGATAGATCAAGAGGTCAAAAGCTTAACAGAGACACTTTGGAACTTAATCAAACCCTGAAAGAAATGGACCTTACAGATCTCTATCGAACTTTTCACCCACACACCAAAGAATACACATTTTTCTCAGCAGCACACGGAACTTTCTCCAAAATAGATCACATATTGGGCCACAAAACGAATCTACACATATACAAAAAAATTGAAATTCTAATTCGTGCCCTGTCAGACCACCATGGCCTAAAGCTGGACATCCACAACACATCAAACAAGAGAAAACACACTAACTCCTGGAAACTTAGCAATATGATGCTGAATGAGAACTGGATTCAGGAAGAAATTAAAAAGGAAATTCAAGATTTCCTGAAAGTGAATGATAATGAAAATACAACTTACCAAAATCTCTGGGACACAATGAAAGGTGTTCTAAGAGGTAAGTTCATAGCTCTTAATGCCTACATCAAAAAAATGGAAACATCAGAAATAAACAACTTAGCAATGCAGCTTAAAGCTTTAGAGAAACTAGAGCAATCTGATCCTAAAAGTATCTGGGACACAATGAAAGGTGTTCTAAGAGGTAAGTTCATAGCTCTTAATGCCTACATCAAAAAAATGGAAACATCAGAAATAAACAACTTAGCAATGCAGCTTAAAGCTTTAGAGAAACTAGAGCAATCTGATCCTAAAAGTAGTATAAGGGAGGAGATTAGCAAATTCAGGGGAGAATTATATGAAATCAAGATTAAGAAAATGATAGAAAAAATCAACCAGTCAAAAAGCTGGTTCTTTGAAAAAATCAATAAGATTGATACACCCCTAGCTAAATTAACCAAAAGCAGGAGAGAGAAAACCCAAATTAACAAAATCAGAAATGAACATGGAGTTATCATTACTGATACCCAAGAAATCCAGAGAATTATAACATCGTATTTCAAAAACTTATACTCTTTGAAGTTTGACAACACAAAAGAGATGGATGAATTTCTAAGTAAACCAACTTACCTAAATTGAATCAGGAAGTTGTGAGTTATTTAAATAATCCTATATCATACAAGGAAATTGAGGAAGTAATCTCAAATCTTCCCACTAAAAAATATCCTGGACAGATGGATTCAGCACAGAATTCTACCAGACATTTAAGGAGTTAATAACACCAATACTCCTTAAACTGTTCCATCAAATAGCAAACGAAGGAACACTACCAAATTCCTTCTATGAAGCTAATATCGTTTTAATCCAAAAACCTAATAAAGACCCACTTAAAAAAGAAAACTATAGGCCGATCTCTCTGATGAACACAGACGCAAACATTCTCAACAAAGTTTTAGCAAATCAGATTCAAAAACATATTAAAAAGATCATTCACGGGGACCAAGTAGGCTTCATCCCCGTCACACAAGGTTGGTTCAACAAACACAAATCAATAAATGTAATTCATCATGTAAACCAGTCCAAAGTTCAAGACCACAGGATACTCTCCATAGATGCAGAAAAAGCTTTAGACAAGATCCAACAGCCTTTTATGATCAAAACGCTAGAGACAGTAGGAATGGAAGGAACCTTTATCAATATCATAAAAGCTGTATACAACAAGCCAACAGCAAGGATTATGCTCAATGCGGAACAAATGGAAGCATTCCCACTTCGATTAGGAACTAGACAAGGCTGTCCACTCTCACCACTCCTATTCAATATTGTACTTGAAGTCTTAGCTGAAGCCATAAGACAAGAAAGGGACATAAGAGGGATTCAAATCGGCAAGGAAGAAATCAAGCTACCTCTATTTGCAGATGACATGATCTTATACCTGAGTGATCCCAAAACTTCACCAGGAAGCTCCTGGAACTAATTGAGAAGTTCAGCAGGGTGGCAGGATACAAAATAAATGTGCAAAAATCAGAGGCCTTCCTATATGCCCAGAATGAAAGAAGTGAAAAAGCCTTGAGAGAAACAATCCCATTTACTATAGCCCCTAAAAAAAGGAAATACCTCGGTATAAACCTATCCAAGGAGGTAAAAGACCTTTACAATGAAAACTTTAAAACCCTAAAGAAAGAAATAGCAGAAGACACCAGAAGTTGGAAAGACCTCCCATGTTCCTGGATTGGCAGAATCAACATCATAAAAATGACCATCTTACCAAAGGCAGTATACAAATTCAATGCTATACCAATTAAAATCCCAAAGCAATTCTTTAAAGAAGTTGACCAAACAATCTCAAAGTTCATATGGAGGCACAAAAGACCCAGGATAGCAAAGACAATCCTGAGTAACAAAAACACTGCTGGAGGTATTACCATACCAAACCTTAGTCTATACTACAAATCCATAGTTATAAAGACAGCCTGGTACTGGCTCCAAAATAGACACACAGATCAATGGATAAGGATTGAAGACCCAGATATAAGCCCACAAAATTACAGCCATTTGGTATTTGATAAAGGGGCCCGAAGAATCCAATGGAAAAGAACAGCATCTTGAACAAATGGTGCTGGCAAAACTGGATCTCCACATGCAGAAGATTAAAGCTGGACCCGCACTTGTCACCATGTACAAGACTTAATTCCAAATGCATCAAGGACCTTGATAACAGGCCAGAGACTATAAAAACCATAGTTGAAAGGATAGGGAACTCCCTCGAGCTGATTGGGATAGGCCAACATTTCCTAAACAGACATCCAATGGCACAGTCACTGCTACCAACTCTCAACAGTTGGGACCTTGTGAAATTAAAGAGCTTCTGTTCAGATAAAGAGATTGTAACACGAGTTCAAAGGCAACCCACAGAATGGGAGAAAATCTTCACTAACCACACATCTGATAGAGCTCTGCTGTCCAGAGTGTACAAAGAACTTAGAAAACTGAACACCAAGGAAACCAATGGCCCAATTAAAAAAATGGGCCCTGGAACTTAAAAGAAACTTTGCCAGGGATGAAATTAAAATGTCTAATGCTCCACTTCCTTAGCCATCAGGGATATGCAAATCAAAACTTCCCTTAGATATCATCTCACCCCGGTCAGGATGGCAAAAATCCACAATACAAACAACAACAAATGCCGGAGAGAATGTAGGGAGAGGGGGAACTCTCCTACATTGCTGGTGGGAATGCAGGCTCATACAGCCACTCTGGCGAGCCGTCTGGAGATTCTTAAAGAAATTAAAGATTGAAATGCCATATGACCCTGCTATTCCACTTTTGGGGATAACCCCCCATTCAGCAGAGGTTCACCTCGATAGCACAAGCATGACCATGTTCATAGCAGCACTATTTACAATAGCAAAGTCATGGAATCAACCCAAATGTCCAACAGTTGACGAGTCGATAAGGAAACTGTGGTACATCTATACAATGGAGTGCTACTCAGCTATCAAAAGGGATGAATTACTGGAATTTGCCGGGAAATGGATGTCATTAGAAACAATTATATTAAGTGAAGTATCCCAAACCCAGAAAATTAAGCCCCATATGTACTCCCTAATAGGTGGTGCCCAGTACCAAACCCACCCAGCCCACCTTGAGACACTCATAGGTAAATCTATGTATTACCTACAGTAATTGCAAGGATTATGAACAGGAGGGATGGGGTTGGAGGGCCACACCAGAAGCAAGGAGAGAAGTGACCATGTTACAGTAGAGAAAATAAGCCTCCATCACGGAGTGCAAGTAAGTAATGTGACACCTTGTTAAGTTCACAGATGTTCGTTCCTGATCATTTACAACTAAGGGGGTATGAGCTCACCAGAAGGGGAGTGCATATAGTCTGGCAGATAAAAAGTTACCATTTTGCAAATGGGTGATTGACCCCTCCCTCACTGAGGTTTCCTACTTTTATTACATTTACCCTTGAATGTGCTCTTATAATAAGACTCCAGTTTAACAGCTTTTTGTCCCTGGTCAGGGGGTGACATACAGTGCCCAGCAGGATGGAGTGAAAGGCATTGCAGGAGCAGCAAAACTGCAAAAGAAAATCAAAAAACCACAATCCAGATCTTCAGAGACTCTATATCAACCACCTAGAACTAGGCCAGACTAATCTCTCCCCATCCTGAAGCTCAGGGAAATTTGCAGAATAGGGGGCAGTAAGAGTGTAAGAGCACAAGCATGGGAGGAGCAATGATATGCATGATACTCCACACAAGTTAGGGCTGAAGCAATCATAATTGGACTTTGCATGCCCGGCGCAATGTCCAACACACTATTGACCTCACAAAATCTAGCATCTGCTTAAGGCACCAAGATCCTTGGACGCAAGGGATTGGCAGCCACAGCAGTGTTCCTATGCTTAAGGGGAACACGGGAAAGGGTTCAGGGAAATGCCACTGGGTCCTCGTACGTCATCGGAGAGGAGGGCCCAGCGGAGAGTCAGGCATGCACAAGAAAGGACGAAAGGACTCTCTGGGAATTGGGGCGGGAGGCACTGGGGGATGGGGGGAGGGGTGAGAGGAAGGGGAACAGGGGGTTCGGGGGGGAGGAGGAGGGAGGTAGGGAACTGGTGTACCTAATAAGTTTGTATGAGCTGAAATAATAATAAAAATGTATTAAAAAAAAAGAAATCAGTTAAAAAAAAAAGTATGCTCCAGGGGTAGGAGGGAGGAAATGGAAGACACAGAGAGGGGAGGGAGAGGGAGGGGGGTGAAAGGAAGGGGGAAAAGGGAGAGAGTGAAATGGGAGATGGATGACTGTTGGATGGGGGACGGGAGAGGACAGGAGTACCTATTGCGTTTGTATGATTAGGAAAATGTAAAAATGTTGGAGAAAAATGAAAAAAATTTAAATATTCAAAAAACAAAAAAGAATAAATGTGAAAAATAATAAATATGTGGTACATCTTTTGCCCCCAAATAAAATGCACTTGATAAATAAAAATGTTTAACATTATAGTTGAACAATTGCATAAATATAAGGAATTAATAGCAAAAATTGTTATGCATGTAACTCAATTAATTAATCTTATATTGCTCCTTGAGGAATAAAATAGTCTAACCAGTTAAAAATGAAATAGATATGCAAAGCAAATAGTTAAATATGGTAAATATTGTTTATCCATAGCAATTGTGATTCTAACCTTAAGAGTAGAAAAATGTTGAAAATAAGTGACAACAGTAATATCAGTGATCACTGCATTTGTTTACATAGTAAAACATGGAGAAGAAGACAAAAATTATGACTACATTAAAATATGTGGTAGAATTATTCCTGTTTTCAGATTATTTTAAAATCAGTAAAAATCATTAGAATAAGTGACTCTTGTCAGTGTGATTTCATAGCACCCATTCAGTTAAAAACTCAGATCAATGGATTTTTTTTCCTTCATATCATAATAATGTCTTTGAAATGGAAATATCAGCTCATAAAAATGCTAAAACTAATTATTGCATGCATGTAGAGCTAATAAGGGGTAGAATTTCTATGCAGAAATTGTTAACTGCAAAAGTAAAAGCTTCAAACACTTATAAAGGTGGTTAGTGCTCTGAATTTGTGGGCTTACATTTTTATAAATCATAAATATTTATACCATGTGTCATTCAATTAAAAATCCTAGTGAGAAAAGGTGGAGAAGAAACTGATTAAATATCCTTAACCATACACTAGCAGTCAAAGATATTATTGAAAATGTGAAAACCTATATATATCAATATTTCTTGCAGTACTATTTACAATACCAACCTTGATAAGGGAAATGTGACATTTAAAAAACTTTTATAAACTTTAAATAAATAAATAATAGTATAATACTCTGTTAATATAGCAGTGATACAATTGACATAGTTTGGATGTGAGCTTCTTCTCACAGGCTCATGGGTTTGCCTCTATTATATTGTGTTGATGTTTCAGAAGGTTGTAGCACCTTTAGGAGGTGGAGCCTTGCTGGAGGAAGGCAGGTCACAGGGGGCAGGCCTTGATGTTGGATAGCCCAGCCCTGCTTCCTCTCACTCTCTTGCTCTCTCTGTGTCCTGATGGCTGTGGTGACCTGAACCAGCCTCCTACCTTTGCCTCCAGCCATACTTTATGCTGTGTGATTCCCGCCATACTGGACTATGTCCATCTGAAATGGGAAACTATGTGAACACCGCCTTTCCCTCCTAAGTTGAAAAGAGCAAGGGTAGAAGGAATAGGCTATGGTCATGTATCCAACATGCAGTAGATACTTGTACAAACATTAACAAAATAGAAAAGAATTTGTAGGTAATAATAGTGCCTGTACAGTGATGTTTGTATGTTTGTCTAGGTTTGTTTTATAAGTATCAGAGGTTAAGATTTAGCATGTTATCACTGTTGAAGCAGGTAACACTGGTGATAAAATTTATAGCAACAGTAATGATTCCTAAGAGATTAACAGTACCTATGTGGATACACACAACCATTAATCAAAGAATACGTATCAAACACTTAGGTGGTAATGTAGATAGTTTTCAGTGAAGAAAGCTGATATTAGTTCTTTAACAAGTGACCTGTCACCATCAACCATCTTTTCAAAACAAACAAACAGTGTTTAAATGTAAATTTCTACATCAATCACCTTTAGCCATTCTGGAACTGGGTTTCAGGAGTAAACTTAGTGATTGAATACTGACCCTTTAGGCACACCTACTAAGAATTATTTACTCAAAGAAGGCCTATGGGAGATTATATAATCGATGTGGAATGACCCAGTCCATAATGGGGGAGGACCATCCCCTGGGTAGGTGGAGAAGAAGGAGGTAAAAGAAGTTGGCAAATGGCAGACTGACAAGCTACAGGTATGTTCTCTCAATCTCTCTCTCTCTCTCTGTTTTTCCTGTGTACATGGTATAACCATTTCCCTTAGCTCCTGATGTTAGTAAAAATTGTCTTGCTATCATAATGGATTGTAACCTGAATTCATAATCTGTAGTAAAAATCCATTTTTGCCCATAATCAGTTTGGGTCATGTGTTCATTACAGTAATGGAAATCCAAAGATATGACTTTCAATGTAGCAGAGACAAGGGGGTGTGACTGTGAGACTAAAAGACAAGCTAATGCCAGATAAGTCCAGTAATGAATGGAAAATATAGACCTCTACAAAAGATCAGAAGGGATGACAGTATTTATCTTGGGGTTACTTTATCACCTGACTTTTGTTATACAAATTTATGTTTTTGTTTTTGTTTTTTTTTTTTACTTTAAAGTCATTATCTTTTGGGTTTTCCATTGTTAGTGAAGAACATCTTGCCTGCTACATTGGACAAGGAGAAATGCCTATTAATTGGTCATCACAAGGTCCTAATGAGTAAACTTTGTAGTTGACAAGCTTTAAATTATACTTTCAGAAATTACAAATACCAGCTACCCTGGGGTAATTACCTGCATACACATTAAAGGATAAAAAGGGAGAGAGAATGCTTCAATGTCAGCCAACACACAAAGACTTCCATTGAAAAACTTGTTCCATTTTCTGGATGCTCTCTGAAAATGTTTGGGTCACATGAATTGTACTGGTAGGAAGAAATGGTATAGGAGAGAGAAAAAAATGATGTGTGATGGGTGCTAATTAAAGGGTGTGTGAGTCAGGGCTAAAAGTGGAAATTGGCAGGAGACACAATTTACAGCTTTACATAATGCAGAAAGGAGTTTGAACAGCCATGTAAAAATGTAGCAGACAATAGATTTCAAGAAGGAGAATGGATTTTGAACAAAAGGATGTGGAATTAAGGGAAAAAACCTCAATGTCTGAAGAGTAAATTAATGGTCTTGAAGGAACTCTAAGCACTGAGTCTTGCTTATAAAATGTTCAGAAATGGAGTGTCAGTCTATAGGTTATTATCTGTGTCAAACAGGATAAGACAGAAAATATGCTGGGTAAATAAATATATACATTGGGTATTGGGGGAAGATTCTGTTCTGAAACAATATTATAATAGTTGAATTAATTCAAAAGAATTAAACTGTAATATTGAGTCACATATACTCTGAAAACAAGAGTTCTAATGAAAAGGCATTGTTTTTTCTCATGGGTGATTAAAGGCTAAGAGGAAGCTGGAATTCTACAAAAGACTATTACTAAGCACATGTTGGACATCAAGTAACTCATCATGTGTTTTGATACAGAAAAATAGATATGCACTTTGACAGTCCCAAAGTACCAACCAAGATAAGTTCTACATTGAGTTCAAAAAGAAAGAAGCTGAAAAGTGGCTGTCTTGGCTGAATTAAAGACTCTTTTCATAGATGGGGGGACTTTGTAATGGATTCTTGTCCTGAAGGCATTTGTTACTCAGTTGTGATTCCTGGACTGAGAGATTCACTTCCTATCAATCTCCTCAACACTTATTTTCCTCAAAATCACTGAATCATACATTCATTTGTTGGATACTGGAGTGACTTGGTGGTCGATTGGTTTCCCTGAAGTGACTTGGTAGTTGATTCACTTCCCTGCAATGTCTTGGTGATTGATTGGTTCCCCTGGAGTGACTCAGTCATTGACTCTTTTCCCTGGAATGATTTTATAATCCACTGCTTTCCTTGGAGTGACTTATTAATTGACTCTTTTCCCTAGAATAATTCAGTAATTGATTGTAATTCCTGGACTGATAAAGTCACTTCCTTGTCATGTGGTCATCTTCTACTCTTAGAATGATATAGTCACTGATTTGCT
Organism: Typhlomys cinereus; assembly: GCA_023101885.1. Lineage (NCBI taxonomy): Eukaryota > Metazoa > Chordata > Mammalia > Rodentia > Platacanthomyidae > Typhlomys > Typhlomys cinereus. The sequence continues at coordinate 43,567 of JALPQD010000259.1, forward strand.
CCAGGTAAAGTCATGGGTACTGTCTTCAATGAATTGTATTGATATGATCAAGTATTGTTTACCTAAACTCATTTGGTCATTGATTACTTTTACCTGTAGTGACTTGATCATTTACTCTTGCCTGGAGCAACTCAATCATCAGTTGCCCTCCCCCCCGCCCCCCATGACTCAGTCATTGATTATTTTTTTTCCATGAAGTAACCTGGAAATTGACTACTATTTTTCCCTAACAGTGCTTTAGACATAATTAATTTTTTTCCCAAGAGCACTTCAATCCTGAACCCTTTTTATGGAATGGTTGTTACTGGTTCTATTTCCTGGAGTGATTCAGGTATTTTAATCTTTTCTCTTAGATTCAGGGAATCACTTCCTCTTATCTTGGTCAACATCTGCTTTCTCAAAGTGATTTGCTAATTTATTGCTTTCCCTTTCCAGGGTATCCTTTTCCTCTTATCCTTTTATTCATACTTCTTTGGGAAGTGATTTTATTGAACATTGGTTTTTTCCTAAGATAGCTCACTTACTAACTCTTTTCCCTCTATAGATTCAGTATCCAACTGTGTTCTTTGGACAGATTCAGTCATGGATTGTTTTCCCTGGATCAAACTGTCTGTCCACGTGCTCTCTAGATGGAATCACATTCTGACATCTTGTCAGAATGTTGTTGGTGTGCTGTTCATGTTTTCAGACTCTTGGTAATACTCTAGCATATTACAATTAATATATGCTTCAATATATACTATTTCTTTGGATTAATTTGATCATCTGTTCTTTCTCAAGGAACAACTCGATGGTCAACTGTAACAAAGTAACTGTTACAGATGTAACAATGTAATAGTGTAACAGGGGCCCACAGAGTCCCTTGGGGGTGGGGATAAGCTGGCACAGAGTCAACAGCACAGACTCCGGGAGCAGGCGAGTGGCAAAGTAAGCTCTCAGGCTTGTAGGCTCTCAGGCTTGCAGCTCATTTATTTTAAGTATCAGGCTGCTTATATACCCCACCCGACATCCCATTAGTCCCAGCGTGAGTCTTTGTTGAGTTGTCTTGTCCAAATTGGTCCTCTCAGCCAGGCAGCACCAACTGTCTTTGCTCTGGAGAAGGCGTAGTCTCGCGAGATTTGTAGTCTCGTGAGATTTGTAGTCTCGTGAGATTTGTAGTCTCGTGAGATTTGTATGCTTAGCAGGAGGGAGGAGTCCAAGGAGCCTCTCTGTATGGAAGCCTCTGTGGCACAATCATTGTCCATTCCTCCATTTATTTATTTTTAACAGCCAGCGGGAGCCAGAGTTCTTTGCTCTGACCTTGTTGACCCTGCCTCAGAAGGCGTCCAGCATTATGGACCATGCCTGTCTTAGGTCGTCCTTCCTCACAGGATCTTTTTTTTTTTTTTAACATTTTTTATTATTATTTCCGCTCATACAAACTTAATAGGTAGACCAGTTCCCTCCCCCCTCCTCTTCCCCCTGAACCCCCTGTTCCCCTTTCCTCCCTCCCCGTCTCCCAGTGCCTCCCCCCCAATTCCCAGAGAGTCCTTTATTGTGTATGCCTAACTCTCCTCTTGGTCCTCCTCTCCGATGACGTACAAGGACCCAGTGCCATTTTCCTGAACCCTTTCTCGTGTTCCCCTTAAGCATAGGAACACTACTGTGGCTGTCAATCCCTTGCCTCCAAGGATCTTGGTGCCTTTAGCTGATGCTAGACTTTGTTCCTCACAGGTTCTTACCCATCATTGGCTACCGGCCTTCGAAGGACCTCACCTCTAGAAGGCATGTCAGGATATGTAGATAGTAGACTAGACCAAGGCTTCACAAATCTCTGCAATTCAAGCCCGAACCATGTCCCTAGGGGCACTATGGCTCGGTCTTATTGATGGAGCATTGCTGAGAGATGTGCTGAAGGAAATACTTAGACAATATACTTGATAAAAGAACAGTTTACAATCCATTTAAAATTAAAATCAAGTGAGAAACAATGATCGATATAGAACATAAGTAGCTAATGCCTTAGATGTTACCAAAAGTAAGTATGCATACATGTATTTAAAAATGGCATGCCAAAAAAAATCAGTGCACAATAGAAATGTAAAAAAAAATCAGTGCACAACAGAAATGAAAAAAAAATCAGCGCGCAACAGAAATAAAAAATATTGAAGTGAGAAATAAAAAAAATATTGAAGTGGCCACAAATTTACTCATTTTATGAATCTGGTTCCTGGGAAGGCTTCACAATCTCTGTTGCCAGTTTTACATCTCGAGCTGGCACCCATATTGGCAAAGTGGAATCCTGAGGGAAGACACAAGCATATCTTCGACCCCGGGTTAATAAGGGAGCGAGACCCTGCCATAGCAGCATGACGAGGTCCCTCCATTGTTCAAGAGGCAGGGGAGTATTGTGAGGCAGGAAAGCCTAGTGTTTATAACAGGTTCTAATTGGCATTTAGTAAAAATCTTTAAGAGCCCCAAAGTTCACCCAGCTGCACTGAGCCGGGGTTGGGGAGGACATAAGTAAAGTCTTTTTCCCCTGGGTGCTGAGTAAGGATTCCATCTGTGGGGGTTATTATTATTTTTTTATTATTAACAACCAAAAGTAAAAATTTATTACTTTATGTTATTGTCAAATTCGTATTACTTTCCAATCCACCTGCTTCAGTTATAACTAGATCCACTTGTTCAAATGAAGGAAATAGGACATTACCAGTCCAAATCTTTTTTTTTTTTTTGGCATGCTGTGGATTTCTTTATTCCTATTCTGACATTAGTTATTAAAGATATGGTGATGTTTCCACAGCTAGAAAGCAGCTGAGCTGAAGTTATGCACATCTACAGGATGATTCTGTGTTTAATTTTACTATTTATTTTTTTTTAAGTCTCCTTACTGACATTTATTCTTTTTCCACTCAGAACATAAACATTTAAGATACTGTAGTTGGTACTGCTTATGATTTCAGAGCAATATATACTTTCTATAGTTTATTTATTTATTTATTTATTTTTATTTTTTTTATTTCCACTCATACAAACTTAACAGGTATACCGGTCCCCCCTCCCTCCAACCTCCATTCCCCTGTGCCCCCCACCCCCCTTCCCTCCCCATCCTCCAGTGCCTCACCCTCCCATCCCCAGAGCATCCTTTAATGAGCATGCCAAACTCTCCTCTGGGTTCTCCTCTCCAATGAGGTGCAAGGACCTAGGGGCATTTCCCAGAACAATTTCCTGTGTTCCCTTTAAGCATAGGAACACTACTGTGGCTGTCAATCCCTTGCCTCCAAGGATCCTAGTGCCTTTAGCAAACGCTAGACTTTATGGGGTCAATAATGTGTTGGACATGGCGTAGGGCAGGCAAAGTCTAATTATGATTGCTTTGGCCCTATCTTGTGTGGAGTATCTTGCATATCATTACTCCTCCCATCCTTGTGCTCTTACAATCTTATTGCCCCCTCTTCCGCAAATTTCCGTGAGCTTCAGGATGGGGAGAGATTAGGCTAGCCTAGGTCCAAATGGTTGATATAGAGTCTCTGATCTTCTGGATTATGGTTCATTGATTTATTTTTTTTTTTCAGTTTTGCTGCTCCTGCAATGCCCTTCACTCCATCCTGATGGGTATTGGATATACCAGTCCAAATCTTGCATACCTCTTTTGCCTACCTCTTACTCAAACCAATCTTTATTAGTAAAGATAACACTGAAAGATCTTTGCTTCTCCTGTATAGTAAGAGAAACTTTTCTAAAATTCCTTTGGAAATAGCCTCAAAAATACCTTCCATCAGCCTTGTTTGGTCAAACATCTTTTTCTAGAGTCAGGAAATGAAGCAAATGGACCAAAGTTAGGTGAAATGTTATTCTTTAAAATAATTCTAAACTGTGAACAAAAAAGCAAAGAAAAACCAGCCAATCCTATTGTGATAAATAAAACTGTTAAATCTACTCTTGTGTTTTAGAGAAAACCAGTAATTTTCTCCAAAGTGTATGGATTCAGCCTAAGTTAATGGAAGTCTTAGAGATGAATATTTTTGTATTGTTTTGGCCCATTACAATAATAACTGGCCTAGAGATCAAATACTACTAAGTGGTCTACTCAAATAAAATAGAATATCTCTCATTTAACTTTCCCCAATGAAAATTTAAGCAATTACTTCAATGATTTTAATATTCATAAGAATGTCTCTTTCATCAATAACTAAAAGCATTCGATAGAACCTGAGACATCAGCATCTACATTTTTTTTTTGTAAATAAACAGAACTTACCAAAATGGGAGTCACAGTTACTAATATCCCATCCAACTTGAAGTGTTACAGGTTATTTGTTTAAGAACAGAGACAAGACTAAAAAGGAACAGACAAGACAAGGAACGTATAGTGGGGAACTTTCGTGGTTCCTAGGCCACGGCTTTATGCTCCCTATAGGTAGACAGACAAACACAGAGAAAGGGAAAGGGACCTTCACACTCGCCTCTCGTGAAGACAAAAACACAAAGGGGCCAGCTTACTGAACAACTGCCGAAGGGGGCACAGTGCTCTACACTGGTGCCCAGACGAGGAAAGGGTCTCCGTGGAAGCCGCATGTTGAGGCGCCAGATATAACAAAGTAACTGTTACAGATGTAACAATGTAACAGTGTAACGGAGGCTCACGGAGACCCTTGGGGGTGGGGATAAGCTGGCATGAAGTCAACAGCACAGACTCTGGGAGCAGGCGAGTGCCAAAACAGGCTCTCAGGCTTGTAGGCTCTCAGGCTTGTAGGCTCTCAGGCTTGCGGCTCATTTATTTTAAGTATCAGGCTGCTTATATACCCCGCCCAACATCCCATAAGTCCCAGCGTGAGTCTTTGTTGAGTTGTCCTGTCCAAATTGGTCCTCTCAGCCAGGCAGCACCAACTGTCTTTGCTCTGGAGAAGACGTAGTCTCGTGAGATTTGTAGTCTCGCGAGATTTGTAGTCCTCTGTGGCACAATCATTGTCCATTCCTCCTACAGTCAACTATTTTACCTGGAGTATTTTGATCATTGATTCTTTCCTATTGGTAGTTATCTATTCTTGCCTGCATTGACTCAGTAGTTAATCATTTGCTTTTTCTGGATGGATTCTCATTGTGACATAGATAGCAAGCATGATCATTAGAAGCTGCTTCCAATTTCCTTCTCTCCATCTCTTCCTCTGCATCTACTTGAAAAATATTGTATCTAGAGGGATTTAGTAACCTTTTTTCTTGGCATGATTAAGTCATGACTATTTTCCTTTTGTGACTTGTTTTTTTCTTTTTCATGAACCAACACAATCATCTTCCCCAACACCAATGAATAATTATTTTCTTGATTGAAGATTTGTCACAGACTGCTTCTTTTAGATTGGAGACAACAGTATATCATTTTATCATCAATGAATTAGGTATACTATGTGCCACCCCAGTCATCCATAGACTGTTTGATCTACATTGACTTGATTACAGATGATGTGGACTCACTTGGTTATTGGCCATGTTTCCTGGAACTATCTATATATATCTTCTCCCTGTACTTTTCTTGTTTTCATTTTTATTATCTAGATAGTCTGAGTCATCAACCACATTCTCTGGAAAGCCTTGGCTATTGATTGTATTCCTACATGATCTTGGCCATTAATCATCTGAACTAAAAATGATAATTTTTTTCACCAGTTTTAGAATCCTAGCTCTTAGAAGTAACATTGCTGAATAAGAATACATATTTCATAGTTAGATACAGGTCTCAGCTTGATACTTGAATGTTAGAGTTCTGAGCACATTTGTAGAGAATTAATAGTTGAGTTAGGACTGGAGATAGTCCAGAATAAATTGTCATTTGATGGGAAGACCCAGCCCATAGTGGGTTGGGCTAGATCCTGGGTAGATGAATAACATGGAGGGAGATGGTCAGAGAAATCAACATCTTTTGGTATAATTTGCCAGACATGCTAGTCTGGCAAGTAAGGATTGTCCTTCTCTCAGCATTTATGTGGATATACTATGGCCAATTCCTTCAGTCTTTGGTGTTGGTGTAAGCTCTCCTGCCAAGCTGAAAAAGGAACTGTAACCAATGATCATAAGCCACCAAAAAAATTCGTTTCCTTAAGTAGTGTGGTCGTACTGGGTCCTTATATGTCATCGGAGAGGAGGACCCAGTGGAGAGTTAGGCGTACACAATAAAGGACTCTCTGGGAATTGGGGGGGAGGCACTGGGGGAAGGGGAGGGGTAGGAGGGGGTTCGGGGGGAGGAGGGGGGAGGGAGGGAACTGGTAAAAAATTTTAAAATGTATAATTAAATTTTTAATTAAAAAAATTTAAAAATAAGTAGTGTGGTCGTGAACTTATCAGTAACAATGCAGAGTAGTTGTATTAATATTTTCATATTCACAGTCATATAGTGGCAGTAGATGTTATATATAGTTGAGATCAGTGAAAGACAGAAGGCTGGATAGAGTCAGAGATGGGTAAACCTGAGGCTCTGGTTATCGGAAAAGTTTTAGCAGTCTGTGAAACCTTAAAGGGTCTCAGACACATCAGGCCCAGGAGTCTTAACAACAACTATGGTTAAAGGCTAAGGAAGAATCCTGACATGAGAGTCCTACACAAGAGCTATAACATCTGCTGCATCTATAATCTGCCTTCCATAGGGATACAAAAGTCACTAGAAGCCACCACTTAGAACTCTTCTCTGCCTAACCACAATTTTTATCTAGATAGAACACTTGGGCCTCAGTCATCTGAATGCCAGTAGTTGTATGTTGTACATATTGGCCGACATATGTAGCTGTGAATACATCTATATATGTTTCAGTGTATTTAAGTTTGATGAATCTTTTAGAGTTTATTTCTTATATGGGTTTACATTTAGCATGCTACAAATGGCTTCTGCTTGTACCAAAACTTACATCATCTCTACCTGGTAATTTAAGATGAATGAAATTTATCATGAATAAAAGTTTCTTATGAACCTCTTTATAAGTGCTGTTGTTGTCCTTGGTAGTGGGGGTTGCGGTGGTGGTGGTAGTGGTGTGTGTGTGTGTGCACACACATATGTGTATTCAAGAGGACACTTGAGGGTGTGCTTGTAAAGAATCACTGGTGATATTGGAATCATCCTGGATTGCTCTGCCTTCTTACTAATTTGCTGTGGAGTTTCCCAGGCTCTGCCTTCTAGGGCAGAAAGTACAGGTTAAAAAAATTTCCATCTGGTGTTTTTATGTGGAATTTGAGGATCTGAACTCAGGCCCTTTTTTTGTGAAGCAAAGTCTTTCTCCCCTCAGTAATCTTTTCAGCCCCTTCATGTTCCTTTTATCATTGTACTTTCATTTCTGCTCTTATCATCATCATTATCATCATTATCATCATCATCTTCCTCATTTCCTTTTAACATTTTTAAAATCTGAATGGGCTTGATCTTGTAAGGATTCTTTTTTCAGCTTGTTTCTAAAGGCTGGTGATTTCCTGTGAGTTTGTGTCAATCAACCTAGCTTTGTAAAAACAGTCTGTGTCTCATTTATATTGCATTCTATGTTTTGTTTACATTAAAATCATGATAACTTTTTTTATAAATTAGCTCCCCTAGAAATATGTTCATGTCACTGTATGCAAGACTCTTTTTCCTCAGGTTATTGTTAGAATTTTTGAATTTTAGGTTTCTTGCTATTTTAAGATAAATATGTCTCATTTGTCTTATTATACACAATCTTCTTGAGTATTAACTTTTCTACCTTACCATTTTATTGCATATTAGTGAGGTATAGATGCCCATTCTATAGCTTCCTCATTGACTGGATTTGCTTCTTTGAGCTCATTATAATATTGGTTCTCCAAAGCTTTGTAGATATCATCAGCTATATAATAGGAATTTATTTTTCTCCTAGTCCTCATGCTTTTAATTAGTTTATTTTGTGTCTTTGAATTATCGGACACATACAGCATACTGTTGAACAGCTGTGGGAATATTTTGTGGCCCTCACATACTGTTAGCATAAATCCTTCTTGGTCATGCCCATTTTCAATTGTGACACTGAGTTACTTGATAGTATTTTGTTTAGTGTTTAGACTTCAATATGCATAGTCGATGTTAGTATTAAACATTTGTTCATTATTTGTTGGTATAACATTTTAGGGAGCATGGAAAGCCTTTCATTGTGAAATTGGATATTTAACAATAGTTTTCTGTTGTGTTTGACATTTACATATGAAAGCGAAAGTTTTTGCTTTCTTTAATGTTTCAAGTGATAACTCCTTATCAAAATAATTTGAAAAATCTTCAGTTTTATCGTATATGATCAAAATTTTCTGCAACAATTGGAAATTTATTGTTATTCTTTTTATAATGAATATTTATCAGAGATTTTTAAAAGAGTTTTAGAAAATATTTCGATTATATTACTATCCTTCTCTATATTCATATATGCATATAAATTGCAGATTTATCTTTTTTCTAATTCCCAAAATAATAGTAATTCATAATTATTTTAAAATATTTTTATTCTTTAGTATTTTCACATATAAATGCAATAAATTTATGTGTTTTCATTCTTAGTACATGATTCCATCCCTCTCTTTTCTCCCACTTCATCCTTTCTCCTTTCCAGCCAATCTTCCTTCTACTTTCATATCTTAATATATGTGTGACCCACTGGGTTTCACCTGAGATGTCTGTACTGACAAGTGCCTGAGTACTTGCTGGGATATGGATGACTTATCAGTGCACAGATCACTGAATAGAGAAGCCCCCCTTCTCCTGCCTGGCATTAGCTTCAGTAGCCTCTCAGGGAGGCATCATAGTATATCTTGAGATCTTCTCTCATCCATGGTGAAATGTTGATAGGTTAACTACTGTTCAGGTTTTGTGGAAGTGGACAGTGAGTCCTTGGGTGCAGCAGGGCTGACCAGAGGATCCTGTTTGGCAGCCCCCTCCCCACCCTCAGGCTCTTCCATTCTTTTGCAAGTTTCTCTCAGTCTTGGGATGGGTGGTAACTCCTAACTATAATTATATATTGAACTTTTACTATTACCAGACATAAACTTAACAAGACATATACCCAACACATTTTCATCTCATATATGTCAGTTCATTACATATATTTTGGTTCAGCCAGTATTTCCCTGATTAAGTATCCAAATTGTACCAACCAGTGTTCTCATTCCTAAAATCTAAACTATTGCACCAGCCAGTCACACACTCAGCATGTCCACTGAGCATTTAACATTGGGGTATAATTATCACCTTTTAACTGCAAGTCAGTCAGGTGTGATAAAGGTATACTGTGTATTTCTGAAACACAGTTCATGGGCAGGCTCACACTGTCTGGAGCATGCTTCAGGGTCTGAAAGAGCATGTTCATTAAATACACACTTCATCTTTTTTCTTTTTAATTTTTTGTTATTGTTTTACTTTCCTGTCTATCTGCACGTGTGTGTACCTATGTGGGTTATACATGAATGCATTTCAGTCTATGCATCTTTGGAGGCCCAAGGTGATTGGAATCATCCTTTGTGCTCTTTCACCTTATTGTTGTGAGCCTGGGTCTCTAACTAAACCCAGAGCACAGCCATCAGGGCTGTTCTAGCTAACCAGCTTTTCTGGTGATTCTCAGGCGCCATCTTCCAGGTCTAGAATGACAGGCAGGCTGTCACACATGCACCCAGCATTTTTACCTAATACTTGGGGATCTGAACACATGTCCTTTTGCTTATGAGGCATAGACTTCAACCACTGAATCATCTCTCCAGTCCATAGTTCATACTTTTGTTAAAAGACCTAATCGAATTATAGTGCCAATGGCTAAAAGCAAATTTCACTACACAGGAGCAAATGTATGCATTCCTTCAATGGGATTAAAATGATTGGAGATGTGCAGGTCCTCAAGGACTCATCAGGAGGTTATAATATCAAAAGGTAAAAGTGTGTTCATTGGGCTTAGGGATGTGACTCAATCACTATAAAACTTTCCCAGCATGCATGAAGCCCCAGAATCCATTATCAGAGTCACATAAACTGGATGCAGTACCATGTTTATGTAAATTTTTTTATTATTTATTATTTATTCAATTGTGTGTGCATGCATGTGTATGTGTGTGTATGTGTGTGTGTGTGTGTGTGTGTGTGTGTGTGTCTGTGTGTGTAGAACCACGGACAAATTCGGGAACCACCATAGACCGTCTCCACCTCCTCCTTGCTTACTTGGCCCCGGGATTCACAGGCTCCGCCTTACCAGGACTAGAAACACAGGCCACTCCCGCTTCCACCCGGGGTCTATAAGTGGGGTCTTATCCGAACTCAGAACCTTCTGCTTGCAAGGCAGAGGCTTAACTCCTGAGCCACCTCTCCAGCGCCCATGTTTCTGTAATTAACCCTTGGAAGTTGCAGGTAAGAGAAACATGGGCTCGAGGTCAATATCAGCTATGGAGTGAGTTCAAGGCCAGCAATATAGACTACATGAGTAGTCTTATCTCAGAAGAAACTATTCACTGTATCTAACCTATTCAGCACCATTTATTCTGAGAATACACTATAGAATGTGGGCTGTTTCTCTTCATGATACCTTAGCTGGCAGGCACTATCATCATTGTGAAAGGGTATAGTTATGAACTGTTCGAGCTCAGGAAAAGACCAGAATATAAACCTCAAAGTGTAGTTTGCAGTACATGTGACTTTCTTTCATATTATTTTCAGATCCAAAATATTGTGTGTCAAAACACTGCAAATGTACCAGATGAATGTTTTAACTACTTTTTTTCACTGATATGTGATAGCATTCATATGCAATTTAGGAATGAAAGGGAGATTTATTTGACTTACGGTTTCATAGGGGACATAGTCCTTTATGGCAGGAATCATATAGCAGAAGGCATGGCAGGAAGCAGAAGTTCAGGTTACCACAGCTATCAGGAGGCAGAGAAAGGAGAGTGAGAAGAAACAGGGCTGGGGTACCCAACCTCAAGGTCTGCCCCCTGTGACCTGCCTTCCTCCAGCAAGGCTCCACCTCCTAAAGGTGCCACAACTTTCCCAAACATTAACACCAGGTAAGGATGCAAACACTTAGGCCTGTGGGGGACAGCTCACACTCGAACCATGGCAATGTTAGCAATCATATAAAACTGGTGAGGTATACCTTCAGAGAGAAGGATCATAGAGGCAAACGTCATTGATAGAAAGAAAGTTATTGCAGAGAACATAAAATGTTTTGGCTCACTAGAGAAAATTCTCAACTGATATAAAACTAATATTGCTCAAAACAAGAAGTCAGAAGTGCAAAGAAAGACTAATGAATAGAGATCACTAATCTTAGAAATTAATAAATCATAGAATAAGTAAAACAAAAAAAAGAAAGAAAAGAATTAATGAAAAGAAGGGGAGCCAAAGTTAGTCATTATATAAGAGAATAAATTATTTTGTATTGAGGTAATAGGTGTGACATTACACTTGGTTCCAATGTTTGGAAGGTGGATATAGTTCCCAAACACGAACACGAATGAAAAGTGATCACCATCTATATCAAATCTCAAATTCTAAACAATGGAATCATGCAGATTTCACTCAAAGCAGAAAAAATTAAATGTGAAACCAAATCAATTAGAATCCTTAATTTTTCATATTTAAAACAGTTTTTGAACACTTATACATGAAAAGGAGAATAAAAGAGAAAAAATATAAGTAGTAGAAAATAAATTCCAATAAAATATAAAATTAGAAGAAAATGTGTACACCACAGTGCTTTTGTGTCTGGGAGAGAACAAACAGCTAAAATTTTATAAAACACATTAATATTGATAAGATAAAACAAAAACTAAAGAAATAAGAAAAAATGAATACAATCTAGCAAAGCCATAGGGAACTAAGAATTTAAAAACTTAAAGGATGTTATGTTTTCACTGTGATCTAGTGATAATACACTAATAAACATGATTCAGCTGAGCCATCTTACATGGTAGTTTTCAAAAAGTTATAGCAAGAAATAACAGTCAAACCCTGCTTTAATATATTGTAGGAATCTCTCTCTCTCTCTCTCTTTCTCGCTCTCTTTCTCTCTCTCACACACACACACACACACAAAACCTTCTATATTCTTCAGTTCTACATCCGGATATTCGGTTAACCGCAAATCACAATTATTTAAAACACTGACACAGGCATTGGAGCGTGTATGGAGACTTTTCTTCTCATTATTGCTTAACTCCTATAATGATATCTCACACGGTATTTTCCAGCCTATTATATTCAGTTCTGAAAGTTACATAAAGCTAATTTATACTGAAAAGGATAATGTGTAGACTATATGCAAACAACACATTTTTATACTTAAGATATTTAAGGATACACAGATTTTCGTATACATGGAAAGCTAGGGGCCAAATCCCTGGTAGACATCAAGGGATGATTATGTGTGGACAAAAGTAAGAGGCAAGAAGCCTCCATAATATAGCTCAGTGATGTATCAACTGTCGTGTTCAAAGTCTTGGGATCAATTCCAAGCAACAAATACACACACACACACACACACACACACACACACACCATGCAAACACACATATATACCACAAACACACACAACACACATATGCAAACACATACACAACACATACACATACAAACACACATGAACACTTACATATCACACACACAAACACATACACACCACACACACAGATGCAACAACACACACGCACACCACAAAAGAAATACACACATCCATAACCACAACCACACCACACACACAAACACACATACATAAACATATCACATAAGGACATAAATACTGCACATATACACACTACACATATGTGTACAAATATCACAGATACAGAAATACATACACAGACACACAAACACAGACACACACACACAATAGATCAGTATCTCACACCACACTCTTTAACCACTCCAATTGGTATAACTGTAAAAGCCAAAACTATAAGTAATGTGAATGAGAATATGAATTATTTAGAAAGGAAGGTGAGTTCGAAACAGGAGATGGATGTTAAAATAAGGTGACGAAAATGTACCCACAAAAGAAGCATTTGATGCAGTCAATTATACTGAAATATCAAATTGTATACTTTCAAGTTACTAAGTAAATAAAACATCCTAAAAACATTTAGAAGAGCAAAACACAATTTGGTATTCATGAAGCCTGTTCTGAAGTATTCTGAATATCTCTTTGGGACACTTGGTATTTCCTGCACCCTGGAAACAGCCATCTGTCATGTTTTGTACAATGGCACTAGTATTTTGCATGTGTTTTTTAGGAATATATTCTGTGTTGATTTTTATCATTCACATATAGAAAAATGGAGTATTATGACCATCAAGCCTAAGACCTGAGACCCAGGGCTGTGCTCTAATTTGAGTCCACACAGGTGTCTAGCACATGTATTAATTGTGGCCTATCCATCCACTCACTAGACTGAGTCTTCAGTAAATTAACAAAAAATGTCCTTGCACATACTTTGCCAACTTTAGGTTTCTAGATGTTTAGCCAAGATTAAGGGACTTTCTTGACAGATGGGATAGAAATTTAAGCTTTAAATAGCTTATGATTTGGAAACACTTTTTTTGGCAAAGCACTTGGGAACAAGCAAGATATGCGGCAGCCCAGTATATGAAATTGGCCTGAGTATGTCTCAGAAGAATGATTCCCAGGGTTGGGGAACATGGAAGGTGGCTGTAGAATTGGATGCATCTATTTCAATTCCTTCCATAGTCAGATCATTCTAAATGGCCAGTTACTTGAGGCTTCCTCCCCAAAGATCTACTCAGATGGAATGCTTAAATATATGTTTCAGTGTCAGATGTATACAACTGAAGCTAGGACCTGCATATATCCCATTTTAGCTAAAAATGTAACTGAAGGCATTTGCAAATACTTGCACCATATAGTACTATTAGAAGCCAGGAGACACGTTACCATAAGGTACATAATGCTGTTGCCTAGGGTTCCATGGGAGCTACAGGCAGCTGACCAGTGACTGACTGGGAATGTACCTTGAAGGACACTGTAGGAAATCATGCACAGTATTTGTATTATTAACATTTCATCATGAAACAGCAAAGAACTCAAGAGACCCCACACCTACTTGAGGGACTAATGAGGGTTAATCCTGATAGGGAGAGGGAAGATGTTTTTCTCAGTGGAATATTACCTAATACATGATTCATTCTCCAACAAGCACTAAGAGGCATATCATCAAAGATAACGTGGGAAGGAATTCAGTGTGCTATTCATACTAAAGGACAAAAAAATAGGAGGGAGACTGGCAGGGAAGAAGAAGGATTGTAATGGGAAGAAGAAGAGAGGTGGGATTAGTGGTTAAAGTATGGAAATATTGTACACTCTCTATACTCATGCATACATCATTAAAAGAATAAAAAATAAAAATAAACTTAAGAAAATCATGAGGCCAGGTGAAAATATATTCAGGAGTAGCAACAGCTATATTCCTGAAGGAAGTTAGAAATGTGTATGGAAGAGACTGTGATAATCAGCATTGCATATTGGGAGTTTAACATGCATGTGAACACACATGTGTTTCATAGATGCATTCAGGAGAGATCATAAAGAAATAACTCAATATGAGAAAGACTGGGCTGAGAATATTATATGCTAATAACTAATATACACTTGTGGCAGCTAATGCTGGGGATTGAATGTGATAAATTCACATTTATGGGCTCTGTGTTTGAACATTTGGTCCCAAGTAGGGGGCGCTGTTTGTGAGGGTTGTGGGAATTCTAGAGGGTGGAGCCTTGCTGGAGGAAGTGCGTCACTGGTGGGAGGGCCTCCAAGATTAATATTCCCCAACCCCACTTCTTATTCTTCTGCCTCCTGGCAAATGCAATGTTTGGTCTCTGCTATTGTGTCTTTCCTACCCATGTTGCAATGATGCCTTTGAACCCTAGGTCAAAACTAATCTCTATCTAGTTCCTTAAATTGCATCTTGTCTAGTGTTTGGTCAAAGTAGCAAGATGATAACTGAACTGTGATAAAATCATATTAGAATAATATATTAGAATATTCCAACTGAAATTTTTGTAAGACTATGGAATGACTCAGAAGTTATAATGGAGGAATAAATTAATACACAGAAACTACCAAAATGTAAGTGCAAATGTATATTTGAATGTCTACATATAATATCTGGCACTGCAAGAAATTTCATCCAAACTGAGCTCTCTGTTCCAGACATAAATGAAGAGCCAACGTTACTATTCTGGTTTTTGTTTGTCTTCCATTTCTATCATAGCTTTTAGCTTTCATGTGTTAAACCAAATAAACTAAGAGGTAGTACATTGCTAAAAACAGAGAAGAGGCAAGGAATATTCCAAAGAAAATGTTTACTGTGCTAGACGAGAAGAAATTGATGAACGTCAAGTGTACAACAGTCACTGGATCTATATCTTACACGGTGAGGTCTCTGTCGTCTTAGCATTTGAACATTATGCACAATTCATGAGAATTTGGTTTTTTTCCTCTTCATCTCATCTATAATATGTGAGTCTATATTTCTTTCATCCTGACATTCATGCCCAGAAAATCAATCTGTTGTTTTATATTCATTTTATCTGCCAAGAAAAAGAAAATGAGTTTTCTCCTTATGTTAAAAAATCGTGAGATTTTTCACACAGTGGGTATTTTTTTATAAATCCTTCTTATTCAGTACAGTTGCTAAGTGAATGTGTTATACATTATTGATAATGAGGAGAGCAGAAATATGGCCATTGTAAGTTCCTAATCTTCCATACTGGAGTTCTTTTTTTTTTCTCTTTTCATGTGTGTTGAATGTGCACACATATTGTACCACATGGCTGTATATACAAGGATGAACTTGAGGGTGCATGTGCCTGTGGAGGCCCAAAGGTTATATCAGAGAATCATTCTCCATTGCTTTTACACCTTACTTTTGTGAGCTGGGTCTCTAATTGAACCGAGAGCATGCCATTAGGGCTAGTTTGGTTAGCCAATTTGCCCTGTGGATTCCCTGTCTGCCTTCCAAGCAGCCACCATACATTTACCCTGGAACATGGATTTCCAAACACAGGTCATTTTGCTTGTGAGCTAAAGATTTTAACCAGTGAGCAATCTCCCTAATTCCTATTCTGGGGGTTCTTAATTTAAAAATAAAGAATTGGTTAAATGGTTCAATGGGGGAAGGCTTTGCTACACAAATTATAAACACAGAATTTGGTCTTCGAGAGTCACATGGATAAAAGAATAAAGTGATTTAAGCTTAGCCGGACTTTGGAAAAATGCAAAGATTCATAACATTGACCAAATGAAGTATGTTTGGAGAATTCTTGTTCTGTGTACTTGTATGTGTGTGGCATTTGCTTGCATATAAGTGGGTGTATATGTGTGTGCAGGTGCATATGTGTGCATGTATGTGTGTGTGTGGAGGCCCAAGCTTCACATCAGGTATCTTCCTGATTCACATTCTCCCTAATTGTGTCCATTATTAAAACATTAAAATGGATATGCAAAGGCTGTGGATTCTGCTCAGAAAAATGTATTCTGCTTAAGTGAGAATTTTTTCATCTGCATATGCAAAACTGTTGCTCTGAAAAACTTCTAAGTTGAATCTTGTCATCTTGAGTTGTTCCTTAATTAGTTCCTCAAGGCACATCCTTGTTAAAAAAAAAAAGCACACAAGCTATTCAGCTTTAAATGTAGTTAGTTGTGATTAAAACTACAGAATTTTTTTTGAGGGGGAGTAAGAAGTATAGTTGGGACTTATACTTGCAATTTGCAATTTTCATTTTTAAAGTCTCTTATTCTTGGAGTATTTAATTTATCTCTAAATATGCCAGAAACTTTTCCAAAAGATGTGCTAGAGATGCTAATGGGACACTTTTCATTAGAGTTGATAAAAGGAATATTGAATTCTTGTTTGCTGTGTATAATGTTCAAGGGTGAAGCTGTGGGATAGTGTAGGGAAAGAGATGGGCTATTATTTCCTGTTTGCCTCCAGTACAAAACTTATCGCCATTACTGAGATGCAAAATATTTTATTTTGTGTGTGCATATGTACATGCGTGATGTTGTAAGCACATGTGTAGTGTGTGTGCATCTATGTGTGTGGACATGTGCATTCCACAGTGCCTGTGTGGGGTTTGAGAGCTAATACTTGGTATTCTTTGTCATACTGTATGTGCACATTAAATACTTATAAATATCATGCACAGTTCCTAATAATAATATGCTGGTAAAAGGATTGTGTCCTTATTTTTTCTTTTGATCTGACAGTATGTGTATGTAAGCAAACTCTAGTTTCATGATACATTGGTGCAACAAAGTGCCTGACCCAAGCAACTTAGAGGAAGAAGGCACAGTCAATCATTGTATGGAAGTCACATGGACAGGAGCTTGAAGCAACTGCTTTTATTACATTACAGCAAGAGGAGAAAGAAAAGATCAATGTGCTAGTGCTGGTTACTGCTCAGTCTTCCTCACCCTAATACAGTTCTGGATCTGCCTACCAAGGGCTGGGTCTTCTCATATTAATGATTGGAAGAAGTAAAATTTAATTGACAGCTGCTTCAATGACAGAGGGACAATAAGCTGTCCAGGCTATGATGGTTTCTATTGTTGATTGTGGTCACACCATCCTATAGACTGGGGTGCTTGACTGAGTCCCTGCATTCACCTCTCTCTGCTTTCAGACTGTGGATGCCATGTGACCAGATGCCTCAAGCACCTGTTACCATGCCTTCAATGCCATGATGGACTGTACCCACCAACTGTGAGTCGTGCTAAACCATTCCTGATTTGGGTTGCTTTGGTCGGGATTTTTTTTTTTTTGTAGCAATGAGAAAAGAAACCAAGAAACAGGATCTCTAAGTGAATGTATGATATAAGGAAGGGATTGGGGAAATAAGAAATGAGCCAGGAGTGGTGGCTGGTATAGTGTCATAAAACTGGTGACATAGAAAGAAAGATTGGCACAGGAATATAGATTAAATGGCCATGGTTCAAGTTCATTTCTTCCATTTTTATCTCCGTAATCAAGATAATGGGATCTGTGTTATAGAGGGTCATGTCCCCCCTCCCCATGTTCCTTATAAACAATAGCATCTTGTGCACTAGTTAGTAGCCTTCCTTAAACCTTGACTGGCCGACACTCCAGGGATGGAACGCCTGACCACATGGCTGCTTCCAGAATGCTGGAGACAGGATATGATCAATCTGTGATTCTAAGGCATCTGGTGTCTCTTAGCCTTGAAGCACGTCCTGTTACCTCCTGTCTGTATTGATAGGAAATCCTTGTACCTCTGCTTTTTGTTTGATCCTGTATCCTATATGTGTGGTGTGTGTGGTCCATAATGAAAGCAGCCATGGAGTGGCTGAAGATCTAGAGAATGGCCTCTGATTATTGTGTTAGACTCATATCAGCAGATCTCAGCAACAGTGACTTTGTAATACATGGGAGATCAATATGCTGGATCTGTCCACCTACAAGCACAGAGTGCGTACAACTTATATAATATCAGAGAGATGCAGCAATAAGATAAGAATCAGGGAATATGTCCACCAGCATCTTTGAAATCCTTTAGATTCAGGACACAACACATAAGCACCCATGTCTATTAAATATGAGTAACCACAATGGGCAAAATTATATAGTCTGGCAATAAGGAAAACAAATGCACAAAAATAAAGCTGTTCTCTAATGTACACAGTCAGACCTCTGACAACTACTCACTGACAAACAGTAGTTATTAATGTATAGTTACGTTTTTAAAGACTACATTCTATAAAGGATGCATTATATCTCTTTATTTATTTATTTATTTATTTATTTATTTATTTATTTCTTCCACTCATACAAAGTTTATAAGTACTCCATTCCCCTCCCTCACTCCCTCCACCCCTCCCTGGATCCCCTTGCTTCCTCCCCTCTTTTCCCTTTCCTTTCCCCCCTCCCTCCCTTTCTCCCAGTGCTCCCCTCCTGGAGCATCCTTTAGTGTGCATATCAAACTTCCCTCTGGGCCCTCCTCTCTGATGAGGTGTAAGGACTCAGTGGCATTGCCTAGAACTCTTTTTTGTGTTCCCCTTTAGTATAGGAACACTATTGTGGCTGTTAATCCCTTGCCTCTAAGGATCGTAGTGCCTGTGATCCATGCTTAAATGTCTTTGATCTCATAGGATGGGCAGGTATTAGGAATGATGGATGTCCATTTGCAGGTAGGATCTATTTCCCAGATATTTATTGGATGCTCCATTTCTAGTTCTGGAATCCAGGTTCATAATATAATGGAAAGATTTTTGAAATTTTAGCTTTTTTTTAAAGAAAAGTATTAATCTCTTTGGCTGAGAATAAAATCTACATAATGTGCAGTGTATAGGTGAATGGCTATATTGTAGCTCTTGTGAGATGGTTGACAGAATCACTCAATGGCAGGCCGGAGCTTAATGAGCATAAATCTCACCCTGATGTCTGTATGTATTTTGCTTCAGTCGATCATAAACAGAGTAAATGTAGATGGAGAGCCCATGCTGGATCCTATGGTGATTCTCCAGAAACCTAGAAAATTCTTTAACAACTGTAAATTCACCTGTAAAATCATAGAGAGGAGAGAGGTTAAGATACACTAGGGGAATGTTTAAATCAGCAACAAATGAAAAATCTGTATTATACTATAAATGTGCAGTTGGTATGGGAAATTACAGTTGCTTTCCACACCAGCATTGAAAAGGCATACCTCACAATGACAAAGTAGCATCATGCTGAAAAGTAAGCCCTCTTGGGAGCTGGCAAGGCGGCTGAGTGAGCAAAAAACACTTACCATGCAAGTATGAGAACCAGAGTTGTAATCCCTAGGATCACATGGAAACTGGACTGGCAGTGCATGCATCTGTCATTCTGGCGCTTTTAGAAGCCTCAAAAGCTGACAAGCTTGTTTGACTTGTTTGGTTCCATATTACTGAATGAATGTCAGATTCAAACAGTCTAGAGTAAAAAGGGGTTTATTCTGACTTAAAATTCTCAGGTGCATTTATCTCCGTGTAGGAGAGAATCCACACCAACATCAGGAGCAGAGGGAATTAGCCATCCCATAATCACAGGAAGAGTCAAGAGAAGAGAATACTTTCTCATTTGCCAAAGTACTGAATCAGTCCCTCCATCTTATCCACCATCCCAGAGAGTGGTCCCACCCACTATAGACTGGGTCTTCACACATTAATTAGATCATCTCTCACAGATGCACAGGGGCTTGACTTAATCAAATGACTGTTCACAGATGTTCCCAAAAACTAAGCCTTTGGTTGTCAAATTGGCACTTGTAACGAATTCTCTCTCTCTCTCTTTCTCTCTCTCATACACACACACACACACACACACACACACACACACACAAATCAAACACAGATTTAAAAAATGAAGCATTTCTTTGTGTACCCAAAGTTAAAACTTCGCATTGGTTGGACCAACATACATATCATATTTTAGCTCGATACATTTAAATATACATTGATATTTTTAACTTTTTTAAATTAATACACAATTTCACAGACTTATGATTTATTTGACTAGTCTTTGCTTCTTCTTCCATGCATGCAGATTCCACAGATGTGTGCCTCAACTTCCAGCATTTTGTGCAGATTCTGGGTATTTGAACTCAGGTCTTCATGCTTGCATAGCAATTGGTTTACAGACTGAGCCATCTCCTTGGTCCCAACCTCTATTCTTACTCCTTGAATCTGAAGATTATTAAAAAAAGTCTTCTGCTCTCCATAACTTTGAACTTGAATTTTTTTCCATTTCCAAATGTGAGACTATTTGGTATTCATCTTCTTATGCCTTTCTTTTTTCAGTGTGGGTGATTTTCTGGCTGATCCTATCTTGATCCATTTTCCATCAATTTCTCAAGTAAGGGCATAAATAGATAATCGAGGATCTTGATTGATTTAAGAGACCAAATAAAGTACTAGATTCAAGAGTAACCCTGACAGACATTTTGAAGGCAGACATCCTAACTAGCAGGGCATTCCAAAATCCCAAAGGGGGACCAGTCATTTTCTTTTTTTCTTTGTCTTTTCTTGCTAGTCTTCTTAGTAATTCTTTTCTTCTCTTTCATCTTGCCTCCTTTCAATGGCATTTTCATAGGAAAATCAGAAAAAAGTGCCATCTCTGTAGTCTGGATTATAAACCCAAATACTGAGGATTTTCACACTTAGTTTTGTTGTATTTTATGACTGGGTCTCATGTACTCCAAGCTGGTCTCAAACATACTGTGTAACAGGATGACCTTGAACTTCTCACTCAGTTTCCTGAGTCCTGAGATTAGAGACATGAGTAAATGAACATTAAATAATGATGATGGCTCATTAAAATAATTTGATATTGTTGAGGGAGACATGGGTATTCAGTTAAATTGTTTTTCAATTTACTATATCAGTCATAGAGCCTAGAGATCTGCATGTATTGTTTTCTAGTTGACATAGTATTGTGTTAAGAAAACAAACAAGCCTGTCTTGAATGCATGCTACTTAGCGTGGTCCAGGTAAGGCACCCTGCTTCCCAGGTATTCCCCACCAGAACCCAGGTCACCCACTCCTCCCAGCCCGTCTCACCATCCAGCCTGAACAGCGCCAAAGCTGGCCAGGGCTTGGGGGAACTACTGGCCACGCCCCAGGTCCCAGGTGAAGCCTGCCCAATCAGATCATCCTTGACCCCTCCCCCCTTCAGCTGGCCCTGAATGCATGCCCGCTGGCAGACCAGGTAAGACACCCTGTCTACTAAAACCGATTTAATTGATGTACTAACAGTCTAATAGCCTCATCTTAGAAATAACAATAACAACAGACAAACGCACCCAACTCCAAGGCACTCACTAGTAATAACTGTCAGAAAGCAGTTATACCAACTAAATCAGTTCAGTCAAAAACACATAGAAACTGTAAAGACTCAAGAGATAAAACAACAAGTCAAAAGGTAGATCCATGAGAAACAAAGTCCAACAAAACAAATCTCTCACTGAAAGAATTAATCCCATAGTGACAGATTCCAACCACAAAAAATTCAGAAAACAGCCAAGAAAGCCAGGCCCAAGATATTGACTTTCAAAGCATGATAATTACCATGATCAATATTATGAAAGGAAATCCAAGAGGAGTTAAATATCTGCATCAACCACTTTGAATAGGAACACAACAAACACATGGAGGAGTTGAGGAAAACAGTTCAAGAAACAAAAATAGACATAGAGCAGTTAAAACAGTCTCAGGCAGAGTTTAAAACTGAACTAAAAGACAAGTTATCCTCAACTCAGAACTCAACAGAGTCTTACCAATAGAACTATCAAGGCAGAAAATAGAATTTCAGATCTTGAAGACAAAGTGGCAGAATTAACCAGCTCAATGGAAGAGGTTGTTAAAGCCAAAAAGATACTTGAGAGGAATATTCAAGAGTTATGGGACACCCTGAAGAAGCCTGGCATGTGCATTCATGGAATACCAGAGGAAGAATCCCAAAGTACCACACCTGAGGAAATTTTTCAAACTGTCATAAATGAAAACTTCCCTCATCTAAAGGAAGAGAGGCCCATCCAAATACAAGAGGCATTCAGCACCCCAAACAGATATGACCAAAATAGAAACTATGATGCTGAATGAGAATTGGATTCAGGAAGAAATTACAAAGAGAATAATAGTCAAAACACTCCATACTCAAGACAAAGAAATGGTGCTGAGAGCTTCAAGGGAAAAAAAAACAAGTCACTTTAAAGGTAAACCTATTAAAATAACAAATGACTTCTCAACGGAGCAGTAAAAGCAAGATGAGCTTGGAGAGGCATACTTCAGGTATTGAATGAGCAAAAATGTCAACCTAGGCTGATATACCCGGCAAAACTATCTGTCATGATAGAGGGAGAAAGAAAAGTCTTCCAGCACAAAGACAACTTAAAGGCCTACATGTCTACCAAACCAGCCTTTCAAAAAATGCTAGAAATGTTACTCAAGACTGAAGAAAAAAACAAGCATATCCAGGAGGACAGAAGAGAAGTATAACACCACTAAAACTTAAAAGCCAAATAATACTCTTACAAAAGCCACTAAACATAAAAAAGTCTGGAATTAAAAATAAATCCTCCATTATTACATTAAATGTCAATGGAATTAACTCACCAATCAAGAGACACAGATTACAAACCTGGATTAAAAATCACAACCCATAAATCTGCTGCCTTCAGGAAGCTCATCTCACCACAAAAGATAGGCACATCCTAAAAATAAAAGGCTGGTCCAAAATTCTGCAAGCTAATGGAACCAGAAAACAGGCAGAGGTAGCCATTATGCTATTGGACAAAGTGGACTTCAAACCAAAAAAAAAATAATAAGAGACACAGATGGTTACTACATTTTAGTCACAGGTACAATTCACCAGGAAGACTTCACAATACTGAACATATATGCACCTAATACAGGCCCCTCCACATTCATTAAGCAAACCCTACAGTGTCTAAAGTGAGAAATCAATCCCGAAACAATAATTCTTGGGGATTTTAGCACCACCCTCTCAACATGGGATAGATCAACAGGTGAAAAACTTAACAGAGATACATTGGAACTTAATCAAACTCTTAACTGAAATGGACCTTACAGATCTCTATCGAACTTTTCATCCATGCACCAAAGAATACACATTTTTCTCAGCAGCACACGGAACTTTCTCCAAAATAGATCACATACTAGGCCACAAATCAAAACTCCACATATACAGGAAAGTTGAAATTCTAGCCTGTACCCCATCAGATCACCATGGTCTAAAACTTGACATCCACAACACAACAAACAGCAGAAAATTCACTAATTCCTGGAATGTAAACACTATGATGCTAAATGAGAACTGGATTTAGGAAGAAATTACAAAGAAAATTCAAGATTTCCTGAAAGCAAACGATAATGAAAATACAACTTATCAAAATCTTTGGGATACATTGAAAGCTGTCCTAAGAGGTAAATTCACAACTCTTAATGCCTACATCAAAAAAATAGAAAAATCACAAGTAAATATCTTAACAATGCAGCTTAAAGCTTTAGAGACACTAGAGCAATCTGATCCCAAAAGCAGTAGAAGAAAGGAAATTAGTAACATTAGGGGAGAAATTTCTTAAATCGAGATAAGGAAAACGATACAGAGAATCAATAAGATAGATACACCCCAAGCTAAATTAACCAAAAGCAAGGGAGAGACAACACAAATAAAAAAATTAGAAATGAAAATGGAGTTATCACTAATGATACCCAAGAAATCCAGAGAATTATAATATCATACTTAAAAACTTATACTCTGTGAAACTTGACAACACAAAAGAAATGGATGAATTCCTAAGTCAACAAAACTTACCTAAATTGAATCAGAAAGTTCTGAATTATTTAACATATGAGTCC
Source organism: Typhlomys cinereus (assembly GCA_023101885.1). Taxonomy (NCBI): domain Eukaryota; kingdom Metazoa; phylum Chordata; class Mammalia; order Rodentia; family Platacanthomyidae; genus Typhlomys; species Typhlomys cinereus. The sequence goes on from JALPQD010000259.1 coordinate 67,941, forward strand.
TATAACATATGAAGAAATCAATGAAGTTATCTCGAATCTTCCCAACCAAAAAATGTCCTGGTCCACATGGATTCAGCACAGAGTTCGGCCAGACACTCAAGGATATAATAACACCAATACTCCTTAAAATGTTCCATCAAATAGCAAAGGAAGAAACACTACTAAATTCTTTCTATGAAGCTAATATCATGTTAATCCCAAAACCTATTAAAGATACACTTAAAAAAGAAAACTATAGGTCAATCTCTTTGATGAACACAGATGCAAAGATTCTCAACAAAGTCTTAGCAAATTGGATTCAAAAACATGTCAAAAAGATCATTCATGGGGATCAAGTAGGGTTTATCCCAAGCACACAAGGTTGGTTCAACATACATAAATCAATAAATGTAATTCACCACATAAACCAGTAAAAAACCAAGACCACATGATACTCTTGATAGATGCAAAAAAAGCTTTTGACAAGATCCAAGTGTCCTTTATAATCAAAACCGTAGAGACATTTGGAATGGAAGGAACTTGCATCAATATAATAAAAGCTATATACAACAAGCCAACAGCAAGGATTATACTCAATGGAGAAAAACTTGAAGCATTCCCACTTTGATCAGGAACTAGACAAGGCTGTCCACTCTCACCACTTTTATTCAATATTGTACTTGAAGTCTTAGCTGAGGCCATAAGACAAGAAAGGTACATAAAAGGGATTCAAATCGGCAAGGAAAAAGTCAAGTTATTTCTATTTGCAGATGATATGATATTATGCCTTAGTGATCCCAAAAACTCCACCAGGAAACTTCAGCAGGGTGGCAGGATACAAAATAAATGTACAAAAATCAGTGGCCTTCCTATATGCCTGTTTACTATAGCCCCTAAAAAAATGAAATACCTTGGCATAAACCTAACTGAGAAAGTAAGAGACCTTTACAATGAAAACTTTAAAATCCTAAAGAAAGAAATTGCAGAAGGCACCAGAAGGTGGAAAGACCTCGCAATATACAGATTCAATGCTATACCAATTAAAATCCCAAAGCAATTCTTTATAGAATTTGACAAAAGAGTCTCAGAATTCATATGGAGGCACAAAAGATCCAGGATAGCAAAAACAATCCAGAGTAACAAAGACACAGCTGGAGGAATCACCATACCAAACTTTAGTCTATTCTATAAATCCGTAGTTGTAAACACAGCCTGGTACTGGCTCCAAAATAGACACACAGATCAATGGATAAGGATTGAAGACCCAGAAATAAGCCCACACAACTACAGCCATTTGATCTTTGACAAAGGGGCCCAAAATATCCAATGGAAAAAGAATAGCATCTTCAACAAATGCTGCTCTCAAAACTGGATCTCCACACGCAGAAGATTAAACCTGGACCCGTACTTGTCGCCATGTACAAGACTTAATTCCAAATGGATCAAGGACCTTGATATAAGGCAAGAGACTATAAAAACCATAGTTGAAAGGATATGGAACTCCCTTGAGCAGATTGGGCTAGGCCAAGAGTTCCTAAATGGACATCCAATAGCACAGTCACTACAGCCAACGCTCAGCAGATAGGGTCTTGTGAAATTAAAGAGCTTCTGTTCAGATAAAGAGATTGTAACACGAGCACAAAGGCCACCCACAGAATGGGAGAAAATCTTCACTAACCACACATCTGATAGAGCTCTACTGTCCAGAGTGCACAAAGAACTTAGGAAACTAAACACCAAGGAAACCAATGGCCCAATTAAAAAATGGGCCCTGGAACTTAAAAGAAACTTTCCAGGGATGAAATTAAAATGTCTAAGGAATATCTTAAGAAATGCTCCACATCCTTAGCCATCAGGGAAATGCAAATCAAAACCTCCCTGAGATATCATCTCATCCCTGTCAGGATGGCAAAAATCCACAATACAAACAACCCCAAATGCTGGAGAGGATGTGGAGAGAGGGGAACTCTCCTACATTGCTGGTGGCAATACAGGCTCATACAACCACTCTGGTGAGCCGTCTGGAGATTCTTAAAGAAATTAAAGATTGAAATGCCATATGACCCTGTGATTCCACTTTTGGGAATAACCCCTCATACAGCAAAAATTCACCTCAATAGCACAAGCACTGTTCATAGCAGCACTGTTTACAATAGCAAAGTCATGGAATCAACCCAAATGTCCAACAGTTGATGAGTGGATAAGGAAAATGTGGTACATTTATATAATGGAATACTACTCAGCCATCAAAAATGGATGGAATTAGAAACAATTATATTGAGTGAAGTATCCAGACACAGAAAATTAAGGGCCCTGTGTACTCCTTCATAGCTGGATCCTAGCACCAAACCCACTTAGAGATACACTCAAAGATAAATCCCTGTAATACCTACAGTAATTGCAAAGATTATAAACAGGAGGGAAGGGGAAGGAGGGCCCCACTAGAAACAAGGAGAGAGGGGATCATGTTACAGCAGAGAAAATAGGCCACCATCAAGGACTGCAAATGAGTAATGAGACATCTGGTTAAGTTCACAGACTTTCCGTCTTCATCATTTGCAACTGATGGGGTATGATCTCACCAGAAGGAGAGTGCATATATTCTGGCAGAAAGAAAGTAACCATTTTGCAAATGGGAGACTGACCCCTCCCCCTCACCACAGTCTCCTACTTTTATTCCATCTACATTTTAATATACTCTTATAACAAGACTCTAATTTAACAGGTTTTTATCTCTGGCCAAGGGGTGACATCCAATACCCATCAGGATGGAGCCAAGGGTATTTCAGGAGCAGCAAAACCAAAAAAAAAAATCAACAAACCATAATTCAGAACATCAGAGACTCTATATCAACCACCTGGAACTGGGCCAGCCTAATCTCTCCCCATCTGGAAGCTCAGGGAAATTTGCGGAAGAGAGGATGGTAAGATTGTAAGAGAACAAGGATTGGAGGAATAAGAATATGCTAGATACTCCACACAAGTTAGGTCCAAAGCAATCATAATACGACTTTGCATGACCTGCACAATGACCAACGCATTATTGACCCCTCAAAGTCTAGCATAGTCCAAAGGCACTAGGATCCTTAGAAGCTAGGGACTAACAGCCATAATAGTGTTCCTATACTTAAGGGGAATACAAGAAAGAGTTCTAGGAAATGCCACTGAGTCCTTACACCTCATCAGAGAGGAGGACACAGAGGAAAGTTTGACATACACGTTAAAGGATGCTCCAGGGATGAGGGGGTCAGAGGCACTGGGAGATGGGGGGGGGGAGGAGAAAAGGGGGGAGGGAACAATGGGGTCCAGGGAGGGGTGGAGGGAGGGAGGGGACCGGTTTACCTATTAAGTTTGTATGAGCGGAAATAAATAACAAAAATTCTATAAAAAAAGAAAGAAATTCTGAACTAAAAAAAATTGTGAATTAATGAAATTTGCCGGGAAATGGTTGGAATTAGAAAAAATTATATTGAGTGAAGTATCCCAGACACAGAAAATTAAGCACTGCATGTACTCCCTAATACGTGGATCCTAGTACCAAATCCACTTAGTAACACATTCAAAGATAAATCTCTGTAATACCTACAGTAATTGCAAAGATTATAAGCAGGGAGGAGAGGGGAAGGAGGGCCCCACCAGAAACAAGGAGAGAGAGGATCATGCTACAGCAGAGAAATAGGTCACCATGAAGGACTGAAGTAAGTAATGAGACATCTGGTTCAGCTCACAGACTTTCGTTCCTGGTCACTTGCAACTGATGGGATATTGTCTCACCAGAAAGGGAGGGCATAGAGTCTGGCAGATGGAAGGTAACCATCCTGCAAATGGGAGACTGATCCCCCCCTCACAGTGCTCTCCTACTCTTATTCCATGTACCTTTGAATCTACTCTTATAATAAGACTCTATTTTAACAGCCTTTTGTCTCTGTCCAGGGGGTGACATCCAATCCCCATCAGGATAGAGCCAAGGGCATTGCAGGAGTAGCAAAACTGAAAAAAAAATCAACAAACCATAATTTGGAAAATCAGAGACTCTACATCAACCACCTGGAACTAGACCAGCCTAATCTCTTCCCATCCCAAAGCTCAGGGAAATTTGCGGAAGAGGGGGTGGTAAGATTGTAAGAGCCTAAAGATGGGAAGGAACAATGATATACAAGACACTCCATGCAAATTAGGGCCGAAGTAATCATAATAGGACTTTGCATGACCTGCGCAATCACCAACATATCATTGAACCCCCAAAGTCTAGCATGGATCACAGGCATTATGATCCTTAGAAGCAAGGGATTAACAGCCACAATAGTGTTCCTATACTAAAGGGGAACACAAAAAAGAATTCTAGGCAATGCTACTGAGTCCTTACACCTCATCAGAGAGGAGGACCCAGAGTGAAGGTTGTCATATATACTGAAAAATGCTTCAGGAATGGGGGGGAGGGGACACTGGAAAAAAGGGAGGGGGGGGAAAGAAGGGGAAAAGGATGGAGGGAGCAAAGGGAATCCAGGGAAGGGTGGAGGAAGGGAGGGGAATGAGGTACTTATCAACATTGTATGAGTGGAAGAAATACATAAAAAAAATGAAAAGAAAACAAACAAGCCCGTATTTCATGTTAAAATTTAAGAAATGTGGGCTGGAGAGGTTGCTGAGGGTTTAAGCCTCTGCCTTGCAAGCAGAAGGTCCTGAGTTCGTATCCTAGATCCCACGTATAGATACCGGGTAGAAGTGGGGTGGCCTGCGTTTCTGGTCCTGGTAGGGTGGAGCCTGTGAATTCTGAGGCACAGTAAAAGGGGAGGAGGTGGAGGCAGTCCATGGTGGTTCCTGAATTTGCCCGTGGTTCTACACACACAAACACACACACACACACACACACACACACACACACACACACACACACACGCACAATTGAATAAATTAAAAAAAATTATTAATACATTTTTTATTATTTCAGCTCATACAAACTTAATAGGTACACTAGTTCCCTCCCTCCCTCCTTCTCCCCCCGTACCCTCTGCTCCCCCTCCCCACCCCCCTCTCTCCCCATCCCCCAGTGCCTCCCGCCCCAATTCCCAGATAGACCTTTCTTGTGCATGCCTGATTTTCCTCTGGGCCCTCCTCTCCGATGACGTACAAGGACCCAGTGGCATTTCCCTGAACCCTTTCCCGTGTTCCCCTTAAGCATAGGAACACTGCTGTGGCTGCCAATCCCTTGCCTCCAAGGATCTTGGTTCCTTTAGCAGATGCTAGACTTTGTGAGGTCAATAGTGTGTTGGACAATGTGCAGGGCATGTAAAGTCCAATTATGATTGCTTCAGCCCTAACGTCTATGGAATATCTTGCATATAATTGCTCCTCCCATCCTTTTGCTCTTACACTCTTACCGCCCCCTCTTCCGCAAATGTCCCTGAGCTTCAGGATGGGGAGAGATTAGTCTGGCCTAGTTCTAGGTGGTTGATATAGAGTCTCTGAAGTTCTTTGTTGATTTTCTTTTGCAGTTTTGCTGCTCCTGCAATGCCGTTCACTCCATCCTGGTGGGCATTGTATGTCACCCCCTGGCCAGAGACAAAAAGCTGTTAAACTAGAGTCTTGTGATAAAAGTACATTCAAAGGTAGATGTAATAAATGTGGGAAACCACAGTGAGGGAGGGGTCTATCACACATTGCAAAATGGTTCCTTTTTATCTACCAGACTATATTCCCTCCTCTTCTGGTGAGATCATACACCCTCAGTAGTAAATGATCAGGAACGAAAGTCTATGAACTTAATCAGATGTCTCATTACTTATTTGAGTCCTTGATGGAGGCCTATTTTCTCTGCTGTAACATGGTCCCCTCTCTCCTTGTTTCTGGTGTGGCCCTCCAACCACATCCCTCCTGTTCATAATCCTTGCAATTACTGTAGGTAATACATAGATTTACCTATGAGTGTCTCAAGGTGGGCTGGGTGGGTTTGGTACTAGGAGCCACCTATTAGGGAGTATATACGGCGCTTAATTTTCTGGGTCTGGGACACTTCACTTAATATAATTGTTTCTAATGACATCCATTTCCTGGCAAATTCCAGAAATTCATCATTTTTGATGGCTGAGTAGTACTCCATTGTATAGATGTAGCACAATTTCCTTATCCACTGATCAACTGTTGGACATTTGGGTTGATTCCATGACTTTGTTATTGTAAACAGTGCTGCTATGAACATGGTCATGCTTGTGCTATTGAGGTGAACCTCTGCTGTATGGGGGGTTATTCCCAAAAGTGGAATAGCAGGGTCATATGGCATTTCAATCTTTAATTTCTTTAAGAATCTCCAGACGGCTCACCAGAGTGGCTGTAGGAGTCTGCATTCCCACCAGCAATGTAGGAGAGTTCCCCTCTCTCCACATCCTCTCCAGCATTTGTTGTTGTTTGTGTTGTGGATTTTTGCCATCCTGACTGGGGTGAGATGATATCTTAGGGAAGTTTTGATTTGCATTTCCCTCATGGCTAAGGAAGTGGAGCATTTTTTAAGATATTTGTTAGACATTTTAATTTCATCCCTGGTAAAGTTTCTTTTAAGTTCCAGGGCCCATTTTTTAATTGGGCCATTAGTTTCCTTGGTGTTTAGTTTTCTAAGTTCTTTGTGCACTCTGGACAGCAGAGCTCTATCAGATGTGTGGTTAGTGAAGATTTTCTCCCATTCGGGGGTTGCCTTTGAGCTCGTGTTACAATCTCTTTATCTGAACAGAAGCTCTTTAATTTCACAAGGTCCCATCTGTTGAGAGTTGGTAGCAGTGACTGTGCCATTGGATGTCTGTTTAGGAACTGTTGGCCCAGCCCAATCAGCTCGAGGGAGTTCCCTATCCTTTAAACTATGGTTTTTATAGTCTCTAGCCTTAAATCAAGGTCCTTGATCCATTTGGAATTAAGTCTTGTACATGGTGACAAGTGCGGGTCCAGCTTTAATCTTCTGCATGTGGAGATCCAATTTTGCCAGCACCATTTGTTGAAGATGCTGTTCTTTTTCCATTGGATTCTTCGGGCCCCTTTGTCAAAGATCAAATGGCTGTAATTTTGTGGGCTTATAGCTGGGTCTTCGACCCTTATCCATTGATCTGTGTGTCTATTTTGGAGCCAGTACCTGGCTGTCTTTATAACTATGGATTTGTAGTATAGACTAAGGTTTGGTATGGTAATACCTCCAGCAGTGTTTTTGTTACCCAGGATTGTCTTTGCTATCCTGGGTCTTTTGTGCCTCCATATGAATTTTGAGATTATTTGGTCAACTTCTTTAAAGAATTGCTTTGGGATTTTAATTGGTATAGCATTGAATTTTTATATTGCCTTTGGTAGGATGGTCATTTTTACAATGTTGATTCTACCAATCCAGGAACATGGGAGGTCTTTCCACCTTCTGGTGTCTTCTGCTATTTCTTTCTTTAGGGTTTTAAAGTTTTCATTGTAAAGGTCTTTTACCTCCTTAGTTAGGTTTATACCGAGGTATTTCATTTTGTTAGGGGCTATAGTTAATGGGATTGTTTCGCTCAAGACTTTTTCACTTCTTTCATTCTGGGCATATAGGAAGGCCTCTGATTTTTGCACATTTATTTTGTATCCTGCCACCCTGCTGAACTTCTCAATTAGTTCCAGGAGCTTCCTGGTTGAGTTTTTGGTCTCCCTCAGGTATAAGATCATGTTATCTGCAAATAGGGATAGTTTGACTTCTTCCTTGCCGATTTGAATCCCTCTCATGTCCCTTTCTTGTCTTATGGCTTCAGCTAAGACTTCAAGTACAATATTGAATAGAAGTGGTGAGAGTGGACAGCCTTGTCTAGTTCCTGATCGAAGTGGGAATGCTTCCAATTGTTCCCCATTGAGCATAATCCTTGCTGTGGGCTTGTTGTATACAGCTTTTATTATATTGGTAAAGGTTCCTTCCATTCCTACTGTCTCTAGCGTTTTGATCATAAAAGGCTGTTGGATCTTGTCAAAAGCTTTTTCTGCATCTATCGATAGTATCATGTGGTCTTGGACTTTGGACTGGTTTACATGATGAATTACATTTATTGATTTGTGTATGTTGAACCAACCTTGTGTGCCGGGGATGAAGCCTACTTGGTCCCCATGAATGATCTTTTTAATGTGTTTTTGAATCTGATTTGCTAAAACTTTGTTGAGAATCTTTGCATCTGTGTTCATCAGAGAAATCGGCCTATCGTTTTCTTTTTTAAGTGAATCTTTATTAGGTTTTGTGATTAAGACGATATTAGCTTCATAGAAGGAATTTGGTAGTGTTCCTTCCTTTGCTATTTGATGGAACAGTTTAAGGAGTATTGATGTTATTAACTCCTTAAATGTCTTGTAGAACTCTGTGCTGCATTCATCTGGTCCAGGACATTTTTTGGTGGGAAGATTTGAGATCACTTCTTCAATTTCCTTATATGTTATAGGACTATTTAAATGATTCACATCTTCCTGATTCAATTTAGGTAGGTTTTGTTTACTTAGAAATTCATCCATCTCTTTTGTGTTGTCAAACTTCACAGAGTACAAGTTTTTGAAATATGATGTTATAATTCTCTGAGTTTCTTGGGTATCAGTAGTGATAACTCCATGTTAATTTCTAATTTTGTTAATTTGGGTTTTCTCTCTCCTGCTTTTGGTTAATTTAGCTAGGGGTGTATCAATCTTATTGATTTTTTTCAAAGAACCAGCTTTTTGACTGGTTGATTTTTTCTATCATTTTCTTAGTCTCGATTTCAGATATTTCTCTGAATAAATTAAAAAAAAATTTTAAAAATTTAAGAAATGTACCAAAACCACAGGGAACTTTTTTTTTTTTTTTTCGAAGCATGAACTCACTTTATTGTATGCAGTGCAGCAGTTTATAAAGGCAAAAAGCACGAGGCATGAAACAGGCAGCCAATCATCTTAAAGGTCAGCGCAGCACGCAGACTTCTCAGGCTAGGGTCAGCATTACAGAACTCATAGAACCAATCAGGATTCCACAGAGTACTTTGATCAATTTAAGCAAGTAGTATGTTTGTGCATTCATGATATTATTGGCGTATGCATATGAGAAAACTCATAGTTGAAAGACAATATGTGGGAAATACAGCATAAAAACACAGGGAAGTTAGACCAATTTAGCCAAGCAACGTGTCTGTGTTTTCCTCAGATAGTTAAGCTCAAAGGAAACAAATCCTGACACCCTAGAGTGGCTTACTCTGAAGACACTCCAATAAAGAAGAATCAGTTGCTTTGAGGACATCATTTTCTGCTTGTCTGTCATTAGCATCCTATGACAGTGACCCTTGCTGTGGCCAATTGCCAATATTTCAGATAAAATCGATATGTTCCATGCTGAGGAACATCTGGCAGGAAGCCTTTCAAAAGTGATTTCAAAAGAAAAAGCCATTGACTTTGCAGCAACTAGCAAGTTGCTGCAATTAATTCCTTTGTGGATGGAATCCATGGGGCATCACATACCATGTAGAGTAGTTCTTTACACAGAGTCGTGTAGAAGGAATGGACTAGGCAGGACTGTTTTTTCTGCATGGGCCGCATGCGCGAATGCAACTTCCCCAAGCTAGAACCTGCTGCTGTGCCTGGTGCTGGCATCAAACTACCTGACTGAGAAGACCAACCCAGACAGGACAATGCAGCGAAAGCTACGCTGGAACTTATGGGATGTTGGATGAGGTATATAAGCAGCCTGATATTTACATTAAATGAGTCTGGAAGCCTGCTTTGCCACTCACCTGACTCCCGAAGTCTGTGATGTTGATTTTGTGCCTGCTTATCCACGTCCTCAAGGGTATCCGTGGGTCCCTGTAGGTCTCCAAGTCTGCTACAGAGCTGTAAGTGGAATCATCAAAGAAGAGCAAAATTAAACGATGGTCAACAGAATCTAGTTCCTATCCCTTCTGTCATGATTTGAATGTGAAACATGCCCCACAGGTTCCTGTGCTTGAACATTTGATCTCTACCTCATGATGCTATTTGGGAAGGCTGTGAAGTTTTGCTGGAGGAAGTAGGTCACTAGAGGGGTGGGCTTGAGATTTGATAGACAGCCCATTTCCCACTTTATTCTCTCTTTCTCTGCCTCATGAATGTGGCTGAAAGTTAACAGCCAGCCTTCCTTCCAAAGTGCTTTCTATTCTTGCCTTCCTGTATTCTCCACCTTGATGAACCCTATACCCTCTGGAACTATAAGGAAAAATAAACCCTTGCTCTTTTAAGTTGCTGGGATCAGAGTATTTTATCACAGCAGTGGAAAAGTAACTGAAATACCTTCTAAAAGCTATGTGAAGAATGTATGTTCCCATTTGGCTATGAGTTCATGTCTACTCAGAAATGTTTATTTCACATGGTCATCAATTCCAGCTAGGACCAACAAGAAAAACATAGTGTTTAAAAAGTACACAGCATTGACATGGCTGTTTGTTTATAAGTGGAATGTACCCACATGCCATGCTGTGTCAATTAGCATGACATTCCTACAAAGGATTCGATGGAACACTGAGGATCTATATAATTTGTTCCTTAACATGAAATGTGGTATTATCAATGGAAACAAATACACCATTAACTCATCTTCTACCATGGATGTCTTCTGACATATTAATGAATACAAGCTAGGTATTATAAAAATGAACTTATAAATTTGTTCAATGACAAAAATGGCAATTGTGTAGCTTAGGTCATAAGCAGATAGGGAGTCATGGTGGCTGCCTATCTTGTTTTTCATCAAAAGTAACTCCACACAAATTGATCAATGTAGTTAAAAAGTACATACCCATGTCTCCCTTCCAACAAAGCCCCCCCCAAAGAAAAAAAAACAGATATAGTGTTACTGTATCTTCTTTAGTTTAAAGAATATTCTTGAACCTGACAGATAAATCATGGGTTAAAGTCTTTATTTTACAATCAAAAGGACCTGAGTTTAGATCTCAGATCCCAAGTGAGAATTCCAAGAGGATGTGGAGATAGTCTGCAATTCTAGCCCTGGAAGGCAGAGCCTGGGAAATCCTAAAGCAAAACAATGAGGACATAGAGCAATCCAGAATGATTCCTGAAATCATCCTTGAGTCTCCACAGAAGGATTACTTCTTTAATATTTTTGGTAATGATTTAGGAGTCATAAAAAAAATCTCAGCCTAGAGATATTGTCACATGAGCAAAAACAATGTCTGGTTACAGAAAGTTTGACCTAATATATTTTCTATTCCTTCATTCTGTCTTCATTTTATCTACATATTGAACATTGTAGTATTAACTTCTGATATTTCTCTTTGTGTATAGCTGTTTCCTCTGAATCAAAACATTCCCTTCTGGAGGGAAGAAGGATCTTCATGATATTTAAGAAGCAAATGAAAAAAAGTGAAAGGAAATTGATCGATATGGAAGATAGCCAAACATATTGAGTATTCATCCCAGCGTCCCTCCTTTTCCCCTTCCCTCCATCCCTCTTTTCTCTTCATTATTCCCTCCCACTCCCACCCTTCTGCCTGTATGCTTCTATGGATCCCAGAGTTCACTCTGGCTCGTCTACTCCTGCGGTGGCTCAGGCCTCCATGGCATATCAAGTTACCTCTCTTTAAGCCACCCCACTGATATGTGCATTTCCCTTCACTCATTCAGCTTTAGACCCAAAGATTTCCATTATAAGTTCCCATTCCATGGGTATAACAACAGCTATCTACAGAGGAGTTTGATGTACTGTCATTCTACCTATAGATTTATTGGCTATTTTCCGCATTGATCTATGTCCTTTCACTTTGTCTTAACTACTAGCCATTCACAGAGGGACCCAAAGTATCAACCTTCAGATGTCAAATTGACACTGTATCTAAGTGGTACATCTTTACTATAGCAAATAACCCCAGTAAACTTCCCAGTTCACTAAGTTGGACTTGGGTGAGATCATGTCTCTGGTCTGTCATCTGTGTTCTGTCTTGATGAATAGACATTTGATCATTTATCCACAACAAAACACATGCAACATCCTCTTTCAACAAGAGTTTACATGATGCATTTCTTTTATTGTTGTATCTTACATATGTGCTTTTTATGACATTATCAACTCAATGCTGAGATTTGACATAAAGTGACACACTTCCTTTGTTTTGATGCCAAGGGAATATGAATAACACAGAGGGAACCAAGAGGCTATTAAGAAACAAGCCTTTGAGAATACGCAAGTTGAATTTCCTCTAAGAACAAACACATGAGCTTGAAGCATATGTGGTGGTATATGGCTAGAATTTGAATATATCTTTCATAGTCAGTGTTCTTACAGCTCCACTCTTTGTTTAATCTCTGTTTGCAGCACAGGTTTGGGAATGCTCTGGTGCACCCTGAAAGTTCACCAATGTATAAAAATTTTCCTAGTTTCCAATAAATTCCAGTAGAGTAAGCTTTCTAAGTAAAGCACTTTTATTACCAATGCTTCTGTGTGTACAGATGTAAGCATAAATTAGGAAACATTGGAATTGTCAAAATAAGTACTTGAGGAAGACATTTATAATTCTCAAGAAATCTACTTCAAGATGCATTTCAGATGAACCACTACTTTAAATACTCGATTCTCTTCTCATGTACACACAATGACACATTTTTTAAATGTGTTTTCAATTCAACATTTTGTTTTGACCATTTTATTTTCAATTGGACATCAACTGACCCAGTGCAAGAGGTAGACTATATTTGGAATTCATTGAGTAGATTGTCTTCTGTACATGAAGATATTCCAATAAGAGAACACTCTTCACAATATTGTATAGTCAGTAATTCAAATGATGGTGCTTACCAAACACTGCCAAGTAAAGTTGGAGGGTGATATTTATTTATTTTTTTAATCAAGTTTGCTAATTGTATGTTTAGTAAGTGGCTTAGCCATAGGTTATGGTGCCAGGTCTCAAAGAATGATGAGGGTCTTACATTGAGTACTACATATGGATGAGACTTTACAGTCTCTTCTCCAGTCATTTCCTGCAAATCGAAACTGTCCTTCCTCAAAAGAGAAGAGAGGCTCATAAGACTCAGGAAGTAAACAGAACTTACAATATTCAGGAAATAAGTAAATTTTAGAAGGTGCAGGAAGCTCCTAGTACTTACAAAATTCAAAAGAACTCCTCTTCGGGAGAAGGAGTGAAAGTCTCTTCAGCTAAGCAGTTCACAAGATGGGCAGGGAGATCCAAAGATCATTACCCATGAGGCAACAGGCTTTGCAATGTTGCAGCTGCTTTTGAATATATCATGCTTTTGTGAGTATGCTCAATACATTCACTAGGTCTGTAAGCTACACTTTCATGGAATCATTTCTATAGTTTCTCATTGTTGCCCTTATTTGGTATTTATATTCATTTACTCACATATCCCCAGGAATAGCTATACAACACAGCCAAGAAATAATTTATTAGCATGGGAGAAAAATGTCACCTTGCAGGTTTAGAAAACAGTTTCTTCATGTGAAAAACTAAACTAATATTTGAAAGAGTAGGGTCTGTATTTTAAAAAATGTCATCAACAGAAAACAAGAAGGTAAGAGTAGATATTTCCAGGAAGCTGTAGGTCATCATAGTTGAATGAGGAGACAAGAAATGGCCAGGTCTGTACTTGAGGAAAGAAAATTAATTTTGTTCTAAATAAGTTCATCTTGGGGTTTCTATGGGAAATAGTTAAGAAGATGGCAAAAATGAAGAGATTGATTTGCATGCTGTGGGAATAAAATTGATCATATGGCAATTATTCATCCAAAAGATGAAAATATCATCAAAAGATAACTGTATAGCTTATAATATATAGAATTACTCTTCTGTATCCATGAAGAACTCATTCCAGAATATCCATGAGGACTCCCCAACCTGAAAAGACTCAAGACCCTCAAACATCATAGTACAAAATCTAATCAAAACTATTATGTCTTTCTAAATCACATCCACACTACTCATAATACCGTTACTACATAGTGTTATAAAAATATTTTATGATATGCTTTGGAGAATAAAGGCAGGAGAAAAGTATGCACATGCCAAGTGAAGATGCAATATTGGAAACAAGATTTTCAGTCTTCAGCCTGTTGAATTAGATGCAGAACCTGCAGGCAATCTGAAGGACTTTGTGGATGAATGCAGTCACTAGAAAACCTCACTATGTGGAAAGTGAGAATATTATAAGAGAAACAAACAAACAAAAAATACCACATTGGAACATTTCCCTTCCCCATTCATATCAGCATAGATCTTCACTATTCATGTCAACATGGATCTTCTTCCTTCATATCAGTGAGAATCAGCATGAGTTTTCCCTACTCATATTAGCATGGGACTTCCCATTCATATCAACCTATCTCTTCTCCATTCATATCAGTATTGGTCTTCCCCATTCATATCATTCATATCATTGGTCTTCTCATTTCATACCAGTATGAATCTTCTCCATTCATATCAGCATGAGTCTTCCCAATACCAACATAGATCTTCTTTCTACTAAAACCTAAGAGACTTGTGTTTTACCTGGAGTTGAAGACTGTGAAACTTGATCTAAGGAAATTACAAATTCACAGCACTGTAAGTTTTCAAGCATCATGAAAATACACACAGGGATATCAGAATTTCACACCTTCCATTGTAAATGATTCTGAAAAAGTTATTTTTCTCTAACACTGAAAAGTGCTGAATAAGAATTTTTTACTGCTTTATGGAAGTATAAAGATGTAGGAGATATAATATCGTGAACATGTAGGAAGAAAATTAATTCAATGTCTACTTTTTTGGATTTTGTTAAAATCACACCATCGCATACCCAGTACTTTATAGTTCTTAAGATTTTTTTAAATTAGTATGGATATCAAAGGAAAGACTAATTTAAAAAATGCTTTATAGCTGTAAATTTGGCATTCACAACTGTTTGTAGAGGAATTTGTGGCAGATATTACTAAAGCCACTTTAGAAGTGAGTCAACAGAGAATGCAAGAAAAGCAAGCATATTTCTAATTAAGAGGTCCCAGAATTATGACAGTCCCAAGGTTATCCAGCACTATATAGTTCAGATCCAAGACCAAAATAATAAGCTAAGTCATTCCCAAAACTTAGACCCTGTGCCCAGAAGATAATTAGGAGGACTAATCTATTGCTGAAACATTCTTTTAGGATTTATTCTGCATTGAAATCTTTAGAATATGGCCAATATGCAAAGGAAATTAGCATGTGACTCTCTGCTCTTTCCTTTTCATTTTCTTGCTTGGGCTTGCATCTCTTTTTACCTACTGCTGGGACAGAGTTTGCAAATCACTCTCCAGAAAAAGAAAAAAAAAAGATTCATTGGGTTCCCAGTGATATCTAAATTAATGCTGTGTTGTAGTAAGTCACTGGAATTGAGACAGAACATGAATTCCAGTCAGTTAGAACAAAGTGATTTATCCAGGAACCCAGTCAGAATGATGGCTGGTATTGAAATTCAGAGGAGATATGCAACTTACACATGTACTGCAGAGTTGCTGTAGAACATCAGCGCAGAACACACTGCAGTCTGCTGCTTATATTGCTAGTGACATCACACTTGTCTTCCTTTCCCTTTTCTCATGCCTTCATATTTTCTAGCATGGGTGTCTCAGTAGCAGATATTTCAAGAAGACTTAAGCCCAGGGATAGGGAGATGGCTCGGTCAGTGAAGGACTAGCCTTACAAGGATGAGGACATGAGTTCAAACTCTCAGAAAGCACGTTGAAAATAGAAGCCTGGTTGGTGAGTTCTTGTCAGCTTGTATTGATGAGGTGCACAAAAATGAGTCCTCAGGTTTCCCTGGCCAAATGGCCTAGACTTCTTAGTCAGTTCTAGGCTAGTGAGAAACCTTTCATCAAAAAAGGGAGGGGAAGCAGGAGAGAGAAAAATGGTGGGAGATGGTTCAGATGGATTGAAACCAAAATATAGATCCCTAGATCCCACATAAAATATTGGATAAGTATAGTGGCCCTGGGTGGATATGGTGGACCACCTAAAATTCTAGCCATGAATGTCAGGTATTGGGAATTCCCAGAGTAAGTTAATTAACCAAACCAGTCCTGACGGTGAGCTCTAAATTTTTTTCTCAGTTGTTTACTTCTTCTGAACATGAACAGAAAGATTTCTTTTTCTATTTTTTAAAACATTTTTTATTATCTCTGCTCATACAAACTTAATAGGTACACCGGTTCCCTCCCTCCCTTCTCCTCCCCCACCCCTCTGCTTCCCCTCCCCTCACCCCTCCCCCCACCCCCCAAATGCCTCCCCTCCCCCAATCCCCAGAGAATCCTTTAATGTGCATGCCTGACTCTCCTCTGGGTCCTCCTCTCTAATGACATACAAGGACCCAGCGGCATTTCCCTGAACCCTTTCCTGTGTTCCCCTTAAGCATAGGAACACTATTTTGGCTGTCAATCCCTTGCCTCCAAGGATCTTGGAACTTTTAGCAAATGCTAGACTTTGTGGGGTCAATAGTGTGTTGGACATTGCGCAGGGCATATAAAGTCCAATTATGATTGCTTCGGCCCTAACTTGTGTGGAGTATCTTGCATATCATTGCTCCTTCCATCCTTGTGCTCTTACACTCTTACCGCCCCCTCTTCCGCAAATTTCCCTGAGCTTCAGGATGGGGAGAGATTAGGCTGGCCTAGTTCTAGGTGGTTGATATAGAGTCTCTGAAGTTCTGGATTATGGTTTGTTGATTTTCTTTTGCGGTTTTGCTGCTCCTGCAATACCCTTCACTCCATCCTGATGGGTATTGGATGTCACCCCCCAACCAGAGATAAAAAGCTGTTAAACTAGAGTCTTGTTACAAGAGTATATTCAAAGGTAGATGCAATAAAAGTAGGAAACCACAGTGAGGGAGGGGTCAATCACCCATTTGCAAAATGGTTACTTATTATCTGCCAGACTATATGCCGCCCCTTCTGGTGAGATCACACCCCCTCAGTTGTAAATGATCAGGAACAAAAAGTCTGTGAACTTAACCAGATGTCTCATTGCTTACTTGCAGTCCTTGATGGAAGCCTATTTTCCCAGCTGTTACATGGTCCCCTCTCTCCTTGTTTCTGGTGTGGCCCTCCTACCCCATCCCTCCTGTTCATACTCCTTGCAATTACTGTATTGCAGAGAATTATCATCGAGTGTCTCTAGGTGGGCTGGGTGGGTTTGGTACTAGGAGCCACCTATTAGGGAGTACATACAGCACTTAATTTTCTGGGACTGGGATACTTCACTCAATATAATTGTCTCTAATGACATCCATTTCCTGGAAAATTCCAGTAATTCATCATTTTTGATGGCTGAGTAGTACTCCATTGTATAGATATACCACAGTTTCCTTATCCACTCGTCAACTGTTGGACATTTGGGTTGATTCCATGATTTTGCTATTGTAAACAGTGCTGCTATGAACACGGTTGAGCTTGTGCTATTGAGGTGAATCTCTGCTGCATGGGAGGTTATTGCCAAAAGTGGAATCACAGGGTCATATGGCATTTCAATCTTTAATTTCTTTAAGAATCTCCAGACGGCTCACCAGAGTGGATGTATGAACCTGCATTCCCACCAGCAATATAGGAGAGTTCCTCTCTCTCCACATCCTCTCCAGCATTTGATGTTGTTTGTATTGTGGATTTTTGCCATCCTGACCGGGGTGAGATGATATCTCAGGGAAGTTTTGATTTGCATTTTCCTGATGGCTAAGGAAGTGGAGCATTTTTTAAGATATTTGTTAGACATTTTAATTTCATCCCTAGTACAGTTTCTTTTAAGTTCCAAGGCCCATTTTTTAAATGGGCCATTAGTTTCCTTGATATTTAGTTTTCTAAGTTCTTTGTGCACTCTGGACAGCAGAGCTCTATCAGATGTGTGGTTAGTGAAGATTTTCTCCCATTCTGTGGGTTGCCTTTGAGCTCCTGTTAAAATCTCTTTATCTGAACAGAAGGTCTGTAATTTCACAGGATCCCAACTGTTCAGAGTTGGTAGCAGTGACTGTGCCATTGGATGTCTGTTTAGGAACTGTTGGCCTAGCCCAATCAGCTCGAGGGAATTCCCTACCTTTTCAACTATGGTTTTTATAGTCTCTGGCCTTAAATCAAGGTCTTTGATCCATTTGGAATTAAGTCTTGTACAAGGTGACAAGTACAGGTCCAGTTTTATTCTACCTACATGTGGAGATCCAGTTTTGCCAGCACCATTTGTTGAAGATACTGTTCTTTTTCCATTGGAATTTTTGGCCCCTTTGTCAAAGACCAAATGGCTGTAATTTTGTGGGCTTATATCTGGGTCTTCAACCCTTATCCATTGATCTGTGTGTCTATTTTGGAGCCAGTACCAGGCAGTTTTTATAACTATGGATTTGTAGAATAGACTAAGGTTCGGTATGGTATACCTCCAGCAGTGTTTTTGTTACTCAAGATTGTCTTTGCTATCCTGGGTCTTATGTGCCTCCATATGAATTTTGAGATTGTTTGGTCAACATCTTTAAAGAATTGCTTTGGGGTTTTAATTGGTATAGCATTGAATTTTTATATTGCCTTTGCTAGGATGGTCATTTTTATGATGTTGTTTCTACCAATCCAGGAACATGGGAGGTCTTTCCACCTTCTGGTGTCTTCTGCAATTTCTTTCTTGAGGGTTTTAAAGTTTTCATTGTAAAGGTCTTTTACCTCCTTGGTTAGGTTTATACCAAGGTATTTCATTTTTTTTAGGGGCTATAGTAAATGGGTTTGTTTCTCTCAGGGCTTTTTCACTTCTTTCATTCTGGGCATATAGGAAAGCCACTGATTTTTGTGTTTATTCTGTGTCCTGCTACCCTGGTGAACTTCTTCTCACTTAGTTCCAGGAGCTTCCTGGTGGAGTTTTTGGGATCACTCAGGTATAAGGTCATGTCATCTACAAATAGGAATATCTTGACTTCTTCCCTGCCAATTCTAATCCCTTTTATGTCCCTTTCTTGCCTTATGGCTTCAGCTAAGACTTCAAGTACAATATTGAATAGAAGTGGTGAGAGTGGATAGCCTTGTCTATTTCCTGATCAAAGTGGGAATGCTTCCAGTTTTTCCCCATTGAGTGTAATCCTTGCTGTAGGCTTGTTGTATACTGCTTTTATTATATTGATAAAGGTTCCTTCCATTCCTACTGTCTCTAGTGTTTTATTCATAAAAGGCTGTTGGATCTTGTCAAATGCTTTTTCTGCATCTATCGAGAGTATCATGTGGTCTTAGGCTTTGGATTTGTTTATATTATGAATTACATTTATCGATTTGCATATGTTGAACCAACCTTGTGTGCCGGGGATGAAGCCTACTTGTTCCCTGTGCATGATC
This sequence comes from Typhlomys cinereus, assembly GCA_023101885.1. NCBI lineage: Eukaryota > Metazoa > Chordata > Mammalia > Rodentia > Platacanthomyidae > Typhlomys > Typhlomys cinereus. The sequence goes on from JALPQD010000259.1 coordinate 87,232, forward strand.
TTTTTAATATGTTTTGGAATCCAAATTGCTAATACTTTGTTGAGAATCTTTGCGTCTGTGTTCATCAGAGAGATTGGCCTATAGTTTTCTTTTTTAAGTGTATCTTTATTAGATTTTGGAAATAAAACAATATTAGCTTCATAGTAGGAATTTGGTAATGTTCCTTCCTTTGCTATTTGATGGAACAGTTTAAGAAGTATTGGTGTTATTAACTCCTTAAATGTCTGGTAGAACTCTGTGCTGAATCCATCTGGTCCAGGACATGTTTTGGTGGGAAGATTCGAGATTACTTCCTCAATTTCCTTATATGTTATAGGACTATTTAAATAATTCAGAACTTCCTGATTCAATTTATATAAGTTGCGTTTACTTAGAAATTCATCCATCTTTTGTGTTGTCATATTTCACAGAGTATGTTTATTTTTTAAATTTTTTTATTATTATTATTTATTCAACTGTGCGCATGTGCATGTGTATGTGGGCGCGCGTGCATATGTGTGTGTGTGTGTGTGTGTGTCTGTGTATGTGTAGAACCACGGACGAATTCGCGAACCACCATGGACGCCTCCACCTCCTTCTGCCCCGGGATTCACAGGCTCCGTCCTACCAGGACCAGAAGCTCAGGCCGCCCCCTCTTCCACCTGGCGTCTATACGTGGGATCTGTGATCTGAACTCAGGACCTTCCACCTGCAAGGCGGAGGCTCAACCCCTGAGCCACCTCTCCAGCCCCGAGTATAAGTTTTTGAAATATGACGTTATAATTCTCTGGATTTCTTGGGTATCAGTAGTGATAACTCCATTTTCATTTCTAATTTTATTAATTTGGGGTTTCTCTCTCTTGCTTTTGGTTAATTTAGTAGAGGTATATCAATCTTATTGATTTTTTCAAAGAACCAGCTTTTTGACTGGGTAATTTTCTCTATCGTTTTCCTAATATTGATTTCAGATATTTCTCCTCTTATTTTGCTAATCTCCTTTCTTCTACTGCTCTTGGGATCAGATTGCTCTAGTTTTTCTAAAGCTTTAAGCTGCATTGTTAAGTAGTTTATTTCTGATGTTTCCATTTTTTTTGATGTAGGCATTAAGAGCTATGCACTAACCTCTTAGGACAGTTTTCATTGTGTCCCAGAGTTTTTGGTAAGTTGTATTTTCATTATCATTCACTTTCAGGAAATCTTGAATTTCCTTTTTAATTTCTTCCTGAATGCAGTTCTCATTCAGCATCATAGTGTTAAGTTTCCAGGAGTTAGTGTATTTTCTCTTGTTTGTTGTGTTGTTGTGGATGTCCAGCTTTAGGCCGTGGTGGTCTGATAGGGCACAGGTTAGAATTTCAACTTTTTTGTATATGTGTAGATTCATTTTGTGGCTCAATATGTGACCTATTTTGGAGAAAGTTCCGTGTGCTGCTGAGAAAAATGTGTATTCTTTGGTGCATGGGTGAAAAGTTCTAAAGAGATCTGTAAGGTCCATTTCTTTCAGGGTTAGATTAAGTTCCAAAGTGTCTCTGTTAAGCTTTTGACCTGTTGATCTATCCCATGTTGAGAGGGTGGTGTTGAAATCCCCAAGAATTAATGTTTGGGGGTTGATTTCTCACTTTAGATGCTGTAGGGTTTTCTTAATGAATGTGGAGGGGCTCATATTGGGTGCATATATGTTCAATATTGTGACGTCTTCCTGGTGAATTGTACCTGTGACTAAAATGTAGTATCCATCTGTGTCTCTTATGGTTTTTTTGGGCTTGAAGTCTACTTTGTCCGACAGCATAATGGCTACCCCTGCCTATTTCCTGGTTCCGTTAGCTTGCAGAATTTTGGACCAGCCTTTCATTTTTAGGATGTACCTATCTTTTGTGGTGAGATGAGTTTCCTGAAGGCAGCAGATTGATGGGTTGTGATTTTTCATCCAGGTTTGTAATCTGTGTCTCTTAATCGGTGAGTTAATACCATTGACATTTAATGTTATAATGGAGAAATTATTTTTAATTCTGGACATTTTTTATGTTTAGTGGATTTTGTAAGCATATTGTTTGATATTTATGTTTTGGTGGTGGTGTACTTCCCTTTTGTCTTCCTGGATACAGTTGTTTTTTTCTTCAAGTTTGAGTATTATTTCTAGGATTTTTTGAAGGCCTGGTTTGGTAGACATGTATCCCTTCAAGTTGTCTTTGTGCTAGAAAATTTTTCTTTCTCCCTCGATCATGACAGATAATTTTGCTGGGTATATCAGTCTGGGTTGGCATTTTTGCTCATTTAATACTTGAAGTACATCTCTCCAAGCTCTTATTGCTTTTACTGTTTCCATGGAGAAGTCATTTGTTATTTTAATAGGTTTGCCTTTAAAAGGGACTTGCTTTTTTTCTCTTGGAGCTCTCAGCACCTTTTCTTTGTCTTGAATGTGGAGTGTTTTGACTATTATTTGCTGTGGCAATTTTCAATTTTGGTCATATCTGTTTGGAGTGTGAAATGCCTCTTTTATTTGGATGGGCCGCTCATTCTTCAGTTGAGGGAAGTTTTCATTTATGATAATTTGAAAAATTTCCTCAGGTGTGGTATTTTGATATTCTTGCTCTGGTATTCCATGAATGCGCATGTTAGGCTTCTTCAGGGTGTCCCATATCTCTTGAATATTCCTCTCAAGTATCTTTTTGCCTTTAACAATCTCTTCCATTGAGCTGGTTAATTCTCCCACTTTGTCTTCAAGATCTGAAATTCTATTTTCTGCTTCATTAGTTCTGCTGATAAGACGCTCTGTTGAGCTTTGGGTTGAAGATAACTTGTATTTTAGTTCAATTTTAAACTCTGCCTGAGACTGTTTTGACTGCTCTATTCCTATTTTTGTTTCTTGAACTGTTTTTCTCAACTCCTCCCAATGCCTGTTGTGTTCCTGTTCAAAGTGGTTGATTCCTCCCTTTCACCCCACCCCCATCCGCAGGTCGGGACGCATGCACGCGCGCGGTCCAGCCAGGCCTCACCCCGCGACCTAGGTAAGCCCCAGCTGCGCCCGCCCACCAGAACCCCAGGTCAGCACAAAGGGACCCAGCTCCGACTCCCGCCATCCAGCCAGAGCCACGCGAAGAGCCGAGGGACAAGCAAGACCTCCCTCTGCGCCCAGGCCCGCCCCAGCTGCCCTCTGGTTAAATAGCTCCAGGCCAACGCCCCCATCCTCCCATTCCCCACCCTGCTCCGCTGGTCGGGACTCGTGCACGGTCCAGCCAGGCCTCACCCGTGACCTAGGTAAGCTCTATCCCTGCCCACCCCCAGAGCCCCAGGCCAAATAATTCAGTTTAGTGAAATTGAAAGATCTTAAGAGTTAAAACGACAATGCCAAAGTCAAAGTGCAAATCCATGAGAAGCAACACTCAAGTAAACAAATTTCTCACTGAAGAAATTAATCCCATAATGTTAGACTCCAACCAGAACAAACCCGCGGAAAAAGGCCAAGAAAGCCTGACCCAGGATAACGACTTTCAAAATATGATCATTACCATGTTCAATACTATGAAAGAGGAAATCAGGGAGGAATTACATAATCGAATCAAACGCTTTGAAGAGGAACACAACAGACATTTGGAGGAGTTGAGAAGAACAGTGCAAGAAACAAAAACTGGCATAGAGCAGTTAAAACAGACTCAAGCAGAGTTTAAAACTGAGCTACAAGACAAGTTATCTTCAACCCAGAACTCTACAGAGAATCTTATCAACAGAACTAATGAAGCAGAAAACAGAATTTCAGACCCTGAAGATAAAGTGGGAGTACTAACCAGCTCAATGGAAGAGGTTGTTAAAGCCAAAAAGATACTTGAGAGAAATAGCCAAGAGATATGGGACACCCTGAAGAAGCCTAACATGCGTATTCATGGAATACCAGAGCAAGAATCTCAAAATACCACCCCTGAGGAAATTTTTCAAATGATCATCAAGGAAAACTTTCCTCATCTAAGAAAAGAGAGGCCCATCCATATACAAGAGGCATTCCGCACCCCAAACAGATACGACCAAAACAGAAGCACGCCACGGCAAATAATAGTTAAAACACTCCACATTCAAGATAAAGAACTGGTGCTGAGAGATTCAAGGGAGAAAAAACAAGTCACTTTTAAAGGAAAACCTATTAAAATAACAAATGACTTCTCAGTCGAAACAGTAAAATCAAGAAGAGCTTGGAGATACATACTTCAAGTATTGAATGAGCAAAAATGTCAACCCAGGCTGATTTACCCTGCAAAACTATCAGTCATGATCAAGGGAGAAAGAAAAACTTTCCAGCACAAAGACAACTTGAAGGGATACATGTCCACCAAACCAGGCCTTCAAAAAATGCTAGAAATGATACTCAAGCATGAAGAATAAAACAGGCATATCCAGGAGAACAGAAGGCAAATATAACACCATTAAAAGTGAAGCAATATACTTATAAAAACTACTAACCATAATAAATGTCTGGAATTAAAAATAGTTTCTCCATTATAACACTAAATGTTAATGGAATTAACTCGCCGATCAAGAGACACAGGTTACAAACTTGGATTAAAAATCACAATCCATCAATCTGCTGCCTGCAGGAAACCCATCTCACCACAAAAGATAGGCACGCTCTAAAAATAAAAGGCTGGTCAACAATTCTACAAGCTAATGGAAGCAGAAAACAGGCAGGGGTAGCCATTATGATACCAGACAAAGTAGACTTCAAACCAAAGAAAATTATAAGAGACACGGATGGATACTACATTTTAGTCACAGGTACAATTCACCAGGAAGACTTCACAATACTGAACATATATGCACCCAATACGGGCTCCTCCACATTCATTAAGAAAACCCTACAGCGTCTAAAGAAAGAAATCAACCCCCAAACGATAATTCTTGGGGACTTCAACAACACCCTCTCAACATGAGATAGTTCAACAGGTCAAAAGCTTAACAGAGACACTTTGGAACTTAATCAAATCCTGAAAGAAATGGACCTTACAGATCTCTATCGAACTTTTCACCCACGTACCAAAGAATACACATTTTTCTCAGCAGCACACCGAACTTTCTCCAAAATAGATCATATATTGGGCCACAAAACGAATCTACACGTTTACAAACAAGTTGAAATTCTAACCTGTGCCCTATCAGACCACCACGACTTAAAGCTGGACATCCACAGCACATCAAACAAGAGAAAATACACTAACTCCTGGAAACTTAACAATATGATGCTGAATGAGAAGTGGATTCAGGAAGAAATTAAAAAGGAAATTCAAGGTTTCCTGAAAGTGAATGATAATGAAAATACAACTTACCAAAATCTCTGGGACACAATGAAAGCTGTTCTAAGAGTTAAGTTCATAGCTCTTAATGCCTACATCAAAAAAATGGAACATCAGAAATAAACAACTTAACAGTGCAGCTTAAAGCTTTAGAGAAACTAGAGCAATCTTATCCCAAAAATAGTAGAAGAGAGGAGATTAGCAAAATAAGGGGAGAAATATCTGAAATCGAGATTAAGAAAACGATAGAAAAAATCAACCAGTCAAAAAGCTGGTTCTTTGAAAAAATCAAGAAGATTGATACACCCCTAGCTAAATTAACCAAAAGCAGGAGAGAGAAAACCAAAATTAACCAAATCAGAAATGAACATGGAGTTATCACTACTGATACCCAAGAAATCCAGAGAATTATAACATCATATTTCAAAAACTTATATTCTGTGAAGTTTGACAACACAAAAGAGATGGATGAATTTCTAAGTAAACACAACTTACATAAATTGAATCAGGAAGTTGTGAATTATTTAAATAGTCCTATAACATATAAGGAAATTGAGGAAGTAATCTCGAATCTTCCCACCAAAAAATGTCCTGGACCAGATGGATTCAGCACAGAGTTCTACCAGACATTTAAGTAGTTAATAACACCAATACTCCTTAAACTGTTCCATCAAATAGCAAAGGAAGGAGCACTACCAAATTCCTTCTAAGAAGCTAATATCATTTTAATCCCAAAACCTAATAAGGATACACTTACAAAAGAAAACTATAGGCCAATCTCTCTGATGAACACAGACGCAAAGATCCTCAACAAAGTCTTAGCAAATCGGATTCCAAAACATATTAAAAAGATCATTCACGGGGACCAAGTAGACTTCATCCCTGGCACACAAGGTTGGTTCAGCATACGGAAACCAATAAATGTAATTCATCATGTAAACCAGTCCAAAGTCCAAGACCACATGATACTCTCGATAGATGCAGAAAAAGCTTTTGACAAGATCCAACAGCCTTTTATGATCAAAACGCTAGAGACAGTAGGAATGGAAGGAACCTTTATCAATATAATAAAAGCTGTATACAACAAGCCCACAGCAAGGATTATGCTCAATGGGGAACAATTGGAAGCATTCCCACTTCGATCAGGAACTAGACAAGGTTGTCCACTCTTACCACTTCTATTCAATATTGTACTTGAAGTCTTAGCTGAAGCCATAAGGCAAGAAAGGGACATAAGGGGGATTCAAATCGGCAAGGAAGAAGTCAAACTATCCCTATTTGCAGATGACATGATCTTATATCTGAGTGATCCCAAAAACTCCACCAGGAAGCTCCTGTAACTAATTGAGAAGTTCAGCAGGGTGGCAGGATACAAAATACAAAATACAGAGGCCTTCCTATATGCCCAGAATGAAAGAAGTGAAAAAGCCTTGAGAGAAACCATCCCATTCACTATAGCCCCTAAAAAAATGAAATACCTTGGTATAAACCTAACCAAGGAGGTAAAAGATCTTTACAATGAAAACTTTAAAACCCTAAAAAAAGAAATTGCAGAAGACACCAGATGTTGGAAAGACCTCCCATGTTCCTGGATTGGCAGAATCAACATCATAAAAATGACCATCTTACCAAAGGCAGTATACAAATTCAATGCTATACCAATTAAAATCCCAAAGCAATTCTTTAAAGAAGTTTACCAAACAATCTCAAAATTCATATGGAGGTACAAAAGACCCAGGATAGCAAAGACAATCCTGAGTAACAAAAACACTGCTGGAGGTATCACCATACCGAACCTTAGTCTATATTACAAATCCATAGTTATAAAGACAGCCTGGTACTGCCTCCAAAATAGACTCACAGATCAATGGATAAGGGTTGAAGACCCAGATATAAGCCCACAAAATTACAGCCATTTGGTTTTTGACAAAGGGGCCCAAAGAATCCAATGGAAAAAGAACAGCATCTTCAACAAATTTTGCTGGCAAAACTGGATCTCCACATGCAGAAGATTAAAGCTGGAGCCATACTTGTCACCATGTACAAGACTTAATTCCAAATGGATCAAGGACCTTGATAACAGGCCAGAGACTATAAAAACCATAGTTGATAGGATAAGGAACTCCCTCGAGCTGATTGGGCTAGGCCAACAGTTCCTAAACAGACATCCAATGGCACAGTCACTGCTACCAACTCTCAACAGTTGGGATCCTGTGAAATTAATGAGCTTTTGTTCAGATAAAGAGATTGTAACACGAGCTCAAAGGCAACCCACAGAATGGGAGAAAATCTTCACTAACCACATATCTGATAGAGCTCTACTGTCCAGAGTGCACAAAGAACTTAGAAAACTAAACACCAAGGAAACTAATGGCCCAATTAAAAAATGGGCCCTGGAACTTAAAAGAAACTTTACTAGGGATGAAATTAAAATGTCTAACAAATATCTTAAAAAATGCTCCACTTCCTTAGCCATCAGGGAAATGCAAATCAAAACTTCCCTGAGATATCATCTCACCCTGGTCAGGATGGCAAAAATCCACAACACAAACAACAACAAATGCTGGAGAGGATGTGGAGAGAGGGGAACTCTCCTACATTGCTGGTGGGAGTGCAGGCTCATACAGCCACTCTGGTGAGCCGTCTGGAGATTCTTTAAGAAATTAAAGATTGAAATGCCATATGACCCTGCAATTCCACTTTTGGGAATAACCCCCCATACAGCAGAGGTTCACCTCGATAGCACAAGCACGACCATTTTCATAGCAGCACTGTTTACAATAGCAAAGACATGGAATCAACCCAAATGTCCAACAGTTGACGAGTGGATAAGGAAACTGTGGTACGTCTGTACAATGGAGTACTACTCAGCCATCAAAAATGATGAATTACTGGAATTTGCCGGGAAATGGATCTCATTAGAAACAATTATATTAAGTGAAGTATCCCAGACCCAGAAAATTAAGCACTGTATGTACTCCCTTATAGGTGGCTCCTAATACCAAATCCACCCAGCCCATCTTGAGACACTCATAGGTAAATCTATGTATTACCTACAGTAATTGCAAGGATTATGAACAGGAGGGATGTGGTTGGAGGGCCACACTAGAAACAAGGATAGAAGTGACCATGTTACAGTAGAGAAAATAGGCCTCCATCAAGGACTGCAAGAAAGTAACGTGTTATGTTCACAATTCGTTCCTGATCATTTACAACTGAGGGGGTATGAACTCACCAGAAGGGGAGGGCATATAGTCCGGCAGATTAAAAAGTAACCATTTTGCAAATGGGTGATTGACCCCTCCCATTGCCTAATGCCATATGACTCTGCGATTCCAATTTTAGGTATAAGTATTACATCTACCCTTGAATGTGCTCTTATAATAAGACTCCAGTTTAACAGCTTTTTGTCTCTGGCCAGGGGGTGACATACAGTGCCCATCACGATGGAGTGAAAGGCATTGCAGGAGCAACAAAACTACAAAAGAAAATCAACAAACCACAATCCAGAACTTCAGAGACTCTATATCAACCACCTAGAACTAGGCCAGACTAATTTCTCCTCATCCTGAAGCTCAGGGACATTTGCGGAAGAGGGGGCAGTAAGAGTGTAAGAGCAAAAGGATGGGAGGAGCAATGATTTGCAAGATACTCCACACAAGTTTGGGCCGAAGCAATCATAATTGGACATTGCATGCCCGGCGCAATGTCCAACACACTATTGACCTCACAAAGTCTAGCATCTGCTAAAGGCACCAAGATCCTTGGAGGCAAGGGATTGACAGCCACAGTAGTGTTCCTATGCTTAAGGGGAACACAGGAAGGGGTTCAGGGAAATGCCACTGGGTCCTTGTACGTCATCGGAGAGTAGGGCTCAGAGGAGAGTCAGGCATGTACAAGAAAGTACTCTGGGAATCAAGGAGGGAGTGACGGGGGGATGGGGCGGGAGGGGTGAGGGGAGGGCTAGCAGAGGGTTCGGAGGGGGGAGGAGGCAGGGACGGAACTGGTGTACTTATTAAGTTTTATGAGCTGAAATAATAATAAAAATGTATTATATAAAAAAAACAAAGTGGTTGATTCGGTTGTTTAACTCCTCTTGGATTTCCTCTTTCATAGTATTAATCATGGTAATGATCATACTTTGAAAGTTGTTGTCTTGGGTCTAGCTTTCTTGGCTGTTTTCTGTGAATTTGTTCTGGTTGAAATCCATCATTAAGGGGTTAATTCTTTCAGTGGGAGATTGGTCTTCTTGGGTTTTGTTTCTCATGGATCTGCACTTTGACTTGGGCATTGTTTGGTCTTCTAGGGCTTTTCAGTTTCTGTGTGTTTTTTACTGATTTAGTTGGTATTCCTACACTTGGGGAGTTATTACTAGTGCTTGCCTTGGGGTTGGGTATGTTTGTCTTTTGTTATTGTTATTTCCTAGTTGAGGCTGTTAGGCTGTTAGTACATCAATTAAGTCAGGTTAAGTAGACAATGAGTGAATATTAGTATGATAGTGCACTTTTACGATGTAGTATCTTGGTCATATGTGAGGCTGAGTGGTATAATCCCTGGAGTTGTATATGTTTTTGGGGTGGCTTTATGGAAAAGTTAATCTATAGTGATTAATATTAGAAAGGAATAGTAAGCTGAAAAAAAGGATGTTTACTTATCTTTGGGCTGGATGTGAAGAATCTCTCCCATGTGATAGGATGATTGTAGAGGTTCACAGATGTGTGGCCTTTGACCCTTAGAACTTTGCTCGAATTTTCTTTGGACTCTATTGAATTCTGAGTAGCAGTGTGTGGGTCCCTGGTGGGCCAGATAGGCAGAGGGGCTGATGTTGATGGCAGAATTCTTCACCTGGGACCTGGGGGTCTGGTGGAGCGGGGAGCATGGCTGCACGGTCGGGCCCAGAAAGATTTCTTAGCAACAAGGTATCCAAGTACAGTGGGTAAAGGGTTTGACCTCTCTCTTCTATTGAAGACTGTCTGATTGTGACCATTTGCACATGGACCTTAATCCACAGCTGCCTGGAACTTCCTGGGGCAAGTGCATTGTGAGGGAAGAGCTTCAACTGCAGATGAGGCACTTGTTTCAAAAGCTTGGATCATATCAGAAAAAAGAGTGCATATCCCTAATTAATGCCATAACAAAGAAGGAAAAAAGAAAGAGCACACAAGCATTAAGAAATTTCTCAGAAGTTTTTGTGGTTCTCTTCTTTATCCATTTTTATGAGACCCTTTGCTAAGAAATGTATTGCTTGAAAATCTAGGTGGAGCTAATATTGCAATATCCCAGATTGAACTGCAGGAGATGTGTAAGAATAGTGTGGATCTTTGTGCATGCCACGTGTTTGAGGAGCAGTAGATGGTAAGGGGATCTGGATTCAAGAGTTGGGTCTAAACTGAACTGTGAAATTATTTAAATTAATGTATGTGTGTGTGTGTGTGTGTGTGTGAGAGAGAGAGAGAGAGAGAGAGAGATGTGCATGTGGTATGTATATGTATATATGCATGTGCATGTGTGTGGCCGAGTTTGCTGGTCTTCTAACTTTATGCAAATCATTAATTTTTCTCTTTGACAGTACAAAGATTATAAAATCTAATTTAGAGGGGCTGCAGTAAGAATTCCATAAGATAATGTTTTAAATCAATGCTTCCAATTTTAAAGTACAATGGTGTCATTTGTAATTTTCTGGGGAATTATGAACAATTCAAAATGATTCCTGGGCTGGGAAGATGGCTCAGTGGGTAAAGCATTTGCTGTTCAAATGTGAAAACCCAAGTTCAAATCCCCAGAGCACATGGATAGCTAGGGGTGATGTTGTGTATAGAACCTCAGTGCTCCTATAGACAGATGGGAGGTGGAGATGGTAAAACACCCAAAAACTTGTGAGCCAGTTATCCTGGCATATGTAACTCCTAGCAGCAAAGAGACTCTATCTTAAGCAAGGTCCAAAGTAGGGATTAACACCTGAGTTCGCCCTCTAAACCCCACATGTGTGCCATGGCATATTTTATTTTATTATTATATTATATTTTATTTTATTTTAATTTAATTTAATTTTATTTTACTTTATTTTATTTTATTTTACTTTATTTCATTTTATTTGTGTGTGTGTGTGTGTGTGTGTGTGTGTGTGTCAGAGAACACTGTGTGTGCCTGTGGGTGCCCAAAGATGACTTCAGAAACACTCTACATTGTGCTACCTCCTTTTTGCTCAGGTCTCCAGTTTTCCAGTCTCCGTCTTCCGGAGCCAGAAGTGCAGGCTTTTGTCATTTCTGCCTGATGTTTTTTACATGGGATCCAGGATCTAAACTCAAAACCTTCTGTTTGTGAGATAGAAGCTTAACTCCTGAGCCACCTCTATGGTCTCCATCTGTGTATTTTTAGAGACCCTGTTTTAGAAAGAATAAGGTGGAAGAGTTATCCAGAATGATTCCTCATAGTGACCTCAGGACTCTTTATCTACACTCATACATGGGCACGTCCATCCACATGCACACAAATTCCCACATACATATAAAGCGGCATACTCAGTAGCACTTGCTTACCCACAAATCCTTAGAAAAATAACAAAAACTGAACAGTTCCTGAGAACTAACAACCTGGCCACACACATATGTGCATATGTACCCACACACACTTGTGCACATACAGTGCATACACACACACTTGTGAGCACAGAGTACATACACACACTTGCATGCACCTGTACACACACACATGCACACATGCACACACAAGTACACAAAGTGAAAAGGAGACTATAAAAGTGTAAAAACAGGTGTAAAGAGACCTTGAAGGTGGAATAAGAGAGGGTATTGATACAAGTGAGTCGGAAACAGGAGAGTGCTTGGGATGAGAAAGAGACCAAGTGAAGGAGTGGAGGCATAGGAGGACTGGTATCAATATAAGTGAGAGCAGAATGTAAATATGCATATGCATGCAAATGCCACATTGAACCTCATTAGTGTGCACACTGACTAAATGTTTAAATGTCACCCCCTGGCACAAAGTATCAGCAGCCTCTGTCCTCACATGAGGTTGGCATTGCTCATCTGTGGAGTCTTCTGGCTGTTTTCCTCTCCCTCATCAAATGCCCCATGCGCCAGCCAAACCAAGTCCTGTGTATAGACAGATGTGGTGGCACACAGCCATCATGCTTGGGATGGAGGGAGTCGCAGGAAGAAAATCAGCATGACACCAGATTGACTAAAAAGGGCTGTCAAGGTTTGAATGTGAGTTCATTCCCCCCACCCCCAAACACATACAAGCTCATATGTTGCATCCTTAGCTGGTATTGTTGCCTTTCCCGCCATGATGGACTGTATCTCCCCTCTGGAACCATAAGCCAAATAAATCTCCCTTTCCCCCCTTTACTTGTGTATGAGTGTTGTCTCACAGCAAGCAGAAAGAAAGTAATGACAACTCTGGGTTATAGAGTTAGGCCTTGTCTCAAACAAAACAAACAAAGATAAATAAATACTATTATTTGATGCTTTCTAACCTGCTTTCTTTGTATGAGATATACCATCTACAAGACCATTTCTTTGTTCTGGGAGAATTCCATGTCTAGTACTTCATTCTGTGGGGGTGATGCAGACACAAATATTACTGCTTCTCATTCCTGAATCCATTGTTTAAAAAGTACACCTCTCCCTTCTTTCTTCCCTTGATCCACGTTCTTTCTCATCTTCTTAGAAAGCAGATTGAACATGTACCATTAATATATTTCAATTCTTCTGTTTTTATTGGATGTCACATTAAACCTAGAATCCAATATAATCATAGTAATGATAATGATAATGATCGCAGCAGCTTTCCTGTCTACATGTTGGACAGTAGTATTATTCATATTGATTTTGTTTACTGTGTTCCTTACCATTCAATACATCACTCAAGTTCGCATACAGTGAGTTTTTTATTCTGCCTCAAAATCCTCTCTATTTCCTGGGGTTCACACTGTTCCCTGCCTCATTCATAAACAATAAAAATATTAGAAACACCACTGGTTACATTAGAGAATAATTCGTTTAATAAAATTTATTTTACAAAAATAAGAAAAGCTCTTTTAATTCCTGTGGAATAGGTTCAAGTTATTTGTGGGAAAAAAATCTCATCCCCAGTGTAACCTCTCAAATCATTTTAAAAACACCCAGATGGTTCAATGAATTTTAAAAATAGAAACTCCATAAAAAGATGTATGGGGCTATGTAAGAGCAAATAAGGCAAGAGTCGGGATTCTTTCTTTTCCTTACTGTATTCTCCTAAGTAACTCTGACTATAAAAATATACAGTATTCTTACACATTCACGTACAAAAGAGCTATGCCCATCATTAAATTTACAAATATTCTTCTTTCTTCTGGTGGTAATGGAGGGGGTGGCATTAGAAGTCTCATTTAGAGAAGCAATTTCAAGACGACAGGGTTATTTTTAACTACAGAGCAAAACGCCAACATACTATGCATATTACATGTTTAGCTGTTTGTAATGGTTACAAAACAAAACACCTAAATGACTTTGTATAGGTGAATGATTAGGTATGATAATGGAGTCTTGTCTGATAAGTCTTATTTTTGTTTGTTACAGTGTGTTTGTAAATGTTCCTGTGTGTGTGTGTGTGTGTGTGTGTGTGTGTGTGTGTGTACATGTAGATATTGGATGTCTTCCTCAATTGTTCTCCACCTTATGTTTTGTGACAAGGTCTGTCATTGAACCTGGAGCTCAATGATTGGGCTAGATTGTCAACCAACTAGGATGAGACATTCTCTTGATTCCCCTTGCCCAGTGTTGGGATAACAAAAATATGCTTCCACACCTGGCTTTTTGCTTGGGTATTGTGTATTAAGCTCAGAAGAACTTTTAAGGAGAGTGACAGAATATTCCCTTTTACAATTATAAAGGTGGAAAATGGTAACTGATCTTATGTACATACCTTCACACACACACACACACACACACACACACACACACACACACACACACACACCAATGCACACATGTACATTCACCTGAGTTCACACACAGTACACATGAAAGTCACATTTGGAAAGCAAAAGATAAATTACCTTTGAGGTGTAAAATACATACTCCCAAGAACAGACATTTTCTTAAACTCATGGATGAGTTTTACCCATGAAGATTTGATATAACCTATGTGTGGATAAGGAAAGGGTGAGTTCCCAGTACCCCTCTAAAAGCTTGCTTCTGGTTATCTGCTCTAATCCATGGTCTGTATCTCCATCTTTATAAATTTTCCACAGAATTTTAGATAAAATTATCTATTCTTTTCTTTTTGTATTGTTGCTTTCTTGCCTTTCTCTGTGATACTTCTTGAGAGATTGTGTAAGAAAGAAAGAAAGATGAAATAAGTAATGGAGGAAAAGAGAAAAGGGAAGAAAAGAAGGAACAGGAAGTAGTGGGGGAAAGAAGAAAAGGGAAGGAAGAAAGGAGAAGGGAAGAAAGCAGGAAGGAGGAAGACAGGAGGAAAGGAAGGAGGGAGAAAGTAAGTGAGAGAAGGAGAGGTGACAAAGGATGAAATTAAAGGGAAGACAGAAAGGAAGGTAGGAAAGAAAGGAGGGAGAGAGGAAGAAAGGAATAGAGAAAGGGGAAGGAAATGAAGGGAACAAGGGAGAAGTGTGGAAGGAAAGAAGACAAGAGAAAAAGAAGGAAAGAGAAAGGAAAAAATAATTAAGGAAAGTAGGAGAAAAGGAAAGAAAGAAGAAAGGAAGGAAAAAAGGATAAAGAAAGGGGGGAAGATAGGGAAAGGAGTTAGACAGACTGAGTCCAGCCATTCCCTATTGCCTGTGGAAATCTCCATACTGGGAAGGGAGAAAACCCCAAATCCTGAACTGTACCATCAATTTGTGCCTTTCACATCCCCAAGCAATTACTCTTCACACCTCATGGGGAGCACTTTTAGGATCACAAGAACAGTCCTTGTCTTAAAGGAGCAATGTGTTATGAACTCATACAGTAACCTCATGTCGTGCAGAAATCTTGCCAGCTGGTCTTCTGCCTCAAACCAGGTCCCAACATGGGTGTGTAATACAGCATCTATTTTTGGTGTCTTCCCGCAGCAGGCCAGATCATTAAACGTTTTCTCCTTTGGATCATTGTCTGAGGAGGAAATATTATCTTTATTACTAACTCCCTGCTGTATACCTTTAAATTCTTCAGAGGAAAACCCAAAGCACTCATAAATACGAACAGTTTGCAATCTCCTGAGAAAACACATGGAGGTCTTTTCCAACCACGGGGGAGAAAGGCTGTGTTAATGTGGGCACTTGGAGAGCAGGATATATTTCCTGTTTATGTTGAAATATAAGCACAATAGCTATTAAAATAAGCTTAGAGAAGTGGCAGGTGGTGGTTGCCGAATCCCCAATGGTTTTCTGTTTTAGCTTAGGAATGTTTTCCACATCCATTTGACAAATTTCATCATGTTCAGTTAAATTAAAATGTGACTGTACTAAATTCAATTAAGCCATGCCATGATCCTGTAAGCACATCTTCTAAGTTCCGATCTCTCTCTCTCTTCTCTCTCTCTCTCTCTCTCTCTTTCTCTCTCTCTTCTTTCCAGAGAACCTTTCCTTCTTGTAAAATATTTTCCATCCCCAAGACTACTGATGCTGCAACAAATTTTGCCTGCTGAGTTCTTGGAGAGATCAATACACTTGTAAACCTCCCGTGTTTCCTTTCGGACACTGGTGTCTAAAGTTTTCCTTTACCTTAGTATTTTTCTCCTCAAACAGTCTTCTATAGACTTTCTGGAGCTCTGAAGAAACATAAACAGGCATCATTCTATATTCACTCACTTTGGGCCTTATTTCAAAAGATTCAGACTTCCAAGGGTGTTTTTCATGAATGGAAAGGAAGATGTTTTTTGGGAGTCTGAAGCGCTTTGGCCACAGTAATGGATAACTGACAGAATGTAACTGGAACTATGTCTGTTTTCTTTGGACCATCATGGGACCCCCAAGAGGTGTCTCCTTTTTATTTACTCTTTTTTTGTATGTGTGTATGGTATGTATGTGTGTGGGGTGTATGTGTGTGTTTGAATATGGTTAGATATATTATGTGAGTGTGTGTGTGTGTGTGTGTGTGTGTATTATGTGTACAAATGAACTTGAGTGTATGTGCCTGTGGAAGCCCAAGAGTGATAACATGAATCATCCTTGATTGTTCTTCTATCCACTTGGTGGCTCTTCAAGTTCTACACAGATGCAGCTCAAAAAATAATATTTTGTAGACTATATCCATGTCGTTTTCTTGTCATACACTATTTTACTCCCTAAACTCTTACTGAGTTTTGTGAGGATACTTTCTAAAATGAACAAACATACAAGTACAGTTTTCCCCATCTTGGTAACTTTTCCCAGCATCTATACTCTACGTTTTGCTTTTTCCCTATTAGCTATTGTTTAATCTGAATGGTCAGAAGGTGGTGTTATTTTGGGGGAACACTTAGGGCAGGTTTTGATGGTGATAGTCTTTGCCCTTCCAAAATCTTTGTTCTCTGATATTCTTTCTACGTCCTGCCCCAGTGCACTATGGTGAAGTCAGCTATTCCACCATATCTTTGCTACCATGATGGAGCAGAACCAAAATAAATCGTTTCTCAGTTAAGTTATTTCCATTCTATATTGAGGTGTCAGTTATACAAAGGTACCTAATATGGCTAACTTCAGTTGTAATAAATGGTGTCAGATGAGGGATTAAAAACTTTGGCCATTTTCACAATCAGCTTTGCATTGGTAGGGAACTTTTATTCACTGACATTTTTTGGAAATGCCTTTGCTTGATTTTTTTGCTCTAATAGGATGTGGTTCAATCAATGGAGGAAGGACCACAACTATCTACTTTAAAGTTCTTTTCATTGAAATGTCCTGTGGTGAGTCATGTTGAAAGGAGCTCATTGAAGACACATATGTGATTAGGCACAGATGGAAAATAGGCAGATGGAAACCTTCATTGGTTGATGGTATAGATTGCATACTACAGTAGAAAAGATTGAAAGGTGGTTTTTTGATTGAACTGCCTATCAAGCCATGTGCTCTTATTCTTTATTTTTGGAAAATGAACTTTGTGCATGTATAAGTGTTCATGTGTGTACGTGTGTGTATTTGCTGTGCATGTGGGTTATTGAGCACACACACACAGATGTGTGTCCAAGAAGGTACCAAAGAGTGTGTGCCTTTAGAGGTCCTAGGGTGACTCTGGGAATCATCCTGAATTACTCTACCTCCTTATATTTATTTTGTTCTGGAGTTCTCAGCAACCACTTTATTTTGATCTCTGCAAACACATGATAAATTATCCCAGTCATTTGTATATTCAGATTTAAAGAGTGTAGCTTAATCCATTTTGACTGAAAAATGTTTGCTTTCTTTTCAACTCTAATGTTTCATGGGGAGACAAGGCCACCTACACACAAATGATTAAACAAATGGAGTAACGGTAGGCATATAGCTTCCCTCCCCAATTCCATGGTGAAACTGTATTTTAAGTTTGGTTTCCCACTGGCTTGTGGAGAGCCTATCACTGTCATGCTTACACTCATATTAGGCTTAAATTTTTTTAAAAAAGTTTCAGTTCTTTAACTCTCAGTGGGATTTAAAGTGTAAACTTGGTTTTTGCTTACTTTTGTTAAAAAAAGAACTTTAATGCCACTAGCAATGTCTTTGATCTTCTTGCCTCTTGTTGGTTCTCAAACAACCATCTACTGCAATATCTTAGGATCCTGCAGATTCACACCTTGGTACCAGGTACCAGGCAGATCCAGTCAAGCCACACCTAACATGTGAGCCAGGCAAGAAATACCTACATTGCAGTAGAAATTTTTTTCTGCTCTTGAGAAGAAAATGAGTGGATTGTTTATTTTTATTTGATATTGTATATTACATAAAGACCCATACATTTGCCATTTGTCCATTCCCACTCCTGATGTATGTACTATATGAATTGTAAGTGAATTTATTTACACCACTGTCATTTTGTGGCATTTGTGGCAAATTCAAGACAAAACAGCTTTAAGGAGAACAAGGACTTTTATTTTGGCTTATGATTATTATTAATCCAGTTTAACACTAAAATCAGTAGCCAAGGGAACTGACCACAGCATATTCACACATGCACATGACTGCAGAGAGAAGAATGATCCTCATTTGCCACACCAGCATGTCTGGCCAAGTATACTAGAAGGATGTCAACTTCCCTAACCAGCTCCCTCCATCTTATTCACCTGCCAAAAGTCTACTCTTGCCCATCATGGGCTGTGCCTCTCCATCAACTGAACAATTTCCTGCAAGCTTTCTTAGGGCCTAACTGGACCACTGATTCTTTGAAAATGTGCTCAGAACTCAAATCCTCAACCATCAATTTGACGCCTATATCTAACTATAACAAAAGGGCATTCTTCAAGGGTGTGTGTGTGCGTGTGTGTGTGTGTGTGTGTGTGTGTGTGTTTTAAAGTGATACTAGTAGACAAAATATTGGTTGATATTTATAATATATCATTAGCAAATATTAATTAAAATACTAATGGAGAAAATGCATGTTATGATTTCAATATCATATGTGAAATATTCATTATGACATTTCATAGATACATTGAAAGCATGCTGAACATATTCAGCACTTTCCTTATTTCTTTCTCACCCCTGTTGAATCCTTCCTCTTTCCAGTTTCTCATTTCTATTTTCTTCTTTTTTTCTCTTAATGAGCTTAAGGAGCGGTTGCTTACAGGAATGTGAGTGAGGTGTTGTTTTCTGAAATATAGACAACTTACCAGTGGCTACATTACTGAAAAAATATTTCTCCCTCCCCAGCAACCATGAGATTAGCTGCCTGTAGGTCCTCATGCATGTAAGACTTCCACACTCTGAAGGGATGTCAGTGAACACAAATTTGTTCAGGTCTTATATGAAAACAAGAGACACAACATGCCCCCAAGACATGATTCCATCACAGGCCATCCACATTTTTGCCTTCAATGAACAACTGAGGGAGTTTTCAAAGGCATTTTTTTATTTCATGATAGTTATTCATATGATATACCTTCTTACATTATTTCTGGGGTCCTTGGGGTATTGAGAATGGTAGGCAAATCCCAGTGAGCTCAGGTTATTTGCTTTTTTGTTCATCTTAGCTCCAGCTCAGTTTGGTAAGTGTTGCACTTCAGAAATCTCCTGGGAATGCTCTCTGATTTGAATTCTCGTCCAGCATGCACAGCCAACAAAAAGAACATCCTGACGTACATTATAGCCAGAGACTCTTTAAAAAATCATGTGGTCCCCTAGAACTAGGCCAGCTTAATCTCTCCCCATCTTGAAGCTCAGGGAAATTTGCGGAAGAGGGGGTGGTAAGAGTGTAAAGCAAAAGGATGGGAGGAACAATGATATGTAAGATACTCCATACTAGTTAGGGCTGAAGCAATCATAATTGGACTTTGCATGCCCTGCCTCAAACCAGGTCCCAACATGGGTGTGTAATACAGCATCTATTTTTGGTGTCTTCCCGCAGCAGGCCAGATCATTAAACGTTTTCTCCTTTGGATCATTGTCTGAGGAGGAAATATTATCTTTATTACTAACTCCCTGCTGTATACCTTTAAATTCTTCAGAGGAAAACCCAAAGCACTCATAAATACGAACAGTTTGCAATCTCCTGAGAAAACACATGGAGGTCTTTTCCAACCACGGGGGAGAAAGGCTGTGTTAATGTGGGCACTTGGAGAGCAGGATATATTTCCTGTTTATGTTGAAATATAAGCACAATAGCTATTAAAATAAGCTTAGAGAAGTGGCAGGTGGTGGTTGCCGAATCCCCAATGGTTTTCTGTTTTAGCTTAGGAATGTTTTCCACATCCATTTGACAAATTTCATCATGTTCAGTTAAATTAAAATGTGACTGTACTAAATTCAATTAAGCCATGCCATGATCCTGTAAGCACATCTTCTAAGTTCCGATCTCTCTCTCTTCTCTCTCTCTCTCTCTCTCTCTTTCTCTCTCTCTTCTTTCCAGAGAACCTTTCCTTCTTGTAAAATATTTTCCATCCCCAAGACTACTGATGCTGCAACAAATTTTGCCTGCTGAGTTCTTGGAGAGATCAATACACTTGTAAACCTCCCGTGTTTCCTTTCGGACACTGGTGTCTAAAGTTTTCCTTTACCTTAGTATTTTTCTCCTCAAACAGTCTTCTATAGACTTTCTGGAGCTCTGAAGAAACATAAACAGGCATCATTCTATATTCACTCACTTTGGGCCTTATTTCAAAAGATTCAGACTTCCAAGGGTGTTTTTCATGAATGGAAAGGAAGATGTTTTTTGGGAGTCTGAAGCGCTTTGGCCACAGTAATGGATAACTGACAGAATGTAACTGGAACTATGTCTGTTTTCTTTGGACCATCATGGGACCCCCAAGAGGTGTCTCCTTTTTATTTACTCTTTTTTTGTATGTGTGTATGGTATGTATGTGTGTGGGGTGTATGTGTGTGTTTGAATATGGTTAGATATATTATGTGAGTGTGTGTGTGTGTGTGTGTGTGTGTATTATGTGTACAAATGAACTTGAGTGTATGTGCCTGTGGAAGCCCAAGAGTGATAACATGAATCATCCTTGATTGTTCTTCTATCCACTTGGTGGCTCTTCAAGTTCTACACAGATGCAGCTCAAAAAATAATATTTTGTAGACTATATCCATGTCGTTTTCTTGTCATACACTATTTTACTCCCTAAACTCTTACTGAGTTTTGTGAGGATACTTTCTAAAATGAACAAACATACAAGTACAGTTTTCCCCATCTTGGTAACTTTTCCCAGCATCTATACTCTACGTTTTGCTTTTTCCCTATTAGCTATTGTTTAATCTGAATGGTCAGAAGGTGGTGTTATTTTGGGGGAACACTTAGGGGCAGGTTTTGATGGTGATAGTCTTTGCCCTTCCAAAATCTTTGTTCTCTGATATTCTTTCTACGTCCTGCCCCAGTGCACTATGGTGAAGTCAGCTATTCCACCATATCTTTGCTACCATGATGGAGCAGAACCAAAATAAATCGTTTCTCAGTTAAGTTATTTCCATTCTATATTGAGGTGTCAGTTATACAAAGGTACCTAATATGGCTAACTTCAGTTGTAATAAATGGTGTCAGATGAGGGATTAAAAACTTTGGCCATTTTCACAATCAGCTTTGCATTGGTAGGGAACTTTTATTCACTGACATTTTTTGGAAATGCCTTTGCTTGATTTTTTTGCTCTAATAGGATGTGGTTCAATCAATGGAGGAAGGACCACAACTATCTACTTTAAAGTTCTTTTCATTGAAATGTCCTGTGGTGAGTCATGTTGAAAGGAGCTCATTGAAGACACATATGTGATTAGGCACAGATGGAAAATAGGGGGGGAGGGGAGGGGGAGCAGGGGGTACAGGGGGAGGAGGAGGGAGGGAGGGAACTGGTGTACCTAATAAGTTTGTATGAGCTGGAATAATAATAAAAATGTATTAATAAAAAAAATCATGTGGTCCCATAACCAGACTCTATCCTGAAAAGACATGTGGTAGAGTTGTTAAGCAGAGTGAGAGTACCATGCATGTGGGCCTTAATGCATAAAATCTTTAGATAGCAGGTTCATAAAGCAAGACTTGAGAATAAGAAGAGTTCACATACATATGCATTGTTTTCTAATGTCATGAATGGTGTTTCATTCATAAATGAATGAAGAAATATGGTATGGGACTTATGCAGAGGGACAGAATAAGAATGGAGAAAATCATAAGTATGCAGCAAATCATTCAATATATATCCTTTTTATTGGTTTCACTTCAAATAAATTTTTACCTATTAAAATATATTTATTTATTTGTCTTTTTGAAAGATTTAAAATAGGAACACACTTTACAAAAAGTTATAAAGGAAATAAAATTCCTAAACTTTAAGTAGAAATGTAACATTATAGTATATCTTGCATAATGCAAAGATAAAAATTAAAAGACTACATACTGTCCAAAAACTTAAGCAAATTTACAGTTCCTGGTTACAGAAAAGTATTTGTCTTTTAATATTTTATTTTTTTAATTTTTATGGTCATTTTATATTTCCATTTATACAATAAAGTTTAAATAACTTTGATGCACATTCTAGTGTGTTTTATTAAAATAAAATATGTATTAAAGCAGTATTATATGTGTTCATTGGAAAGATATTTAGCATATGATGTCAAAATTTAACATGTTGCAAAGAATTATTATGCTTTTCCACTTATCTAACTGATGAAAAACAACTGTGCTAGAATTATTTTTATTGCAAGTTTTGCAAAACAGTTGCAAACCTGGAAGCGAACCTATTCCTAAAGATTTTGTTTTTAAGACACAGTCACATGCATCCCAGGGTGGTCTGATACTTCTGACTCTCCTGCCTCTACTTCCTGAGTGTTGGAATTACAGGGATGTGACACCACATCAGATTCGTAGAACTCATAGCCTCTTCCATGCAAGGCAAATCTATACCAACTAAACTCCATCCCCAGCCTTGATTTGTTTTATAAATGTGATATTTCCCACAACAAAAATTAGAAAGTTTTAAAAAAAAAACTAAGAAAAATGTAGGCTTTCCTATGAAGGGAAACAGTCACACACAGCAGCAGTAGGAGGGGACAGTGTTTTGTGCCGATGGGAGTCTGGATTCTGGGGGACTTATGGAAAAGGCTAAGATTCAGAAACATTTGGCAGGTAGTACTAGATCTAGGGGAAAGAGGAGAAAAGAGATGAATGATAAAAGCTATAGGTCATTCTCTTTGTCATGCTTAAAGTAAGAATAAACCCATTATGGGAATTGTAAACTGGCCAACTTAACAATAACCCTCTCTGTTACAGAATGGATCATTCAATACTTGTCTAAGCCCAAAGTCAATAGCCCAGGTGTGTCCAGAACTGCCATAGGTTTGCTGACAGCAGGTTTATGTCATGTTGTTTTCATTAAAACCCAGGGATGTCACTTGACTACATGTCAGTTTCCTCCTGCTGTTCCACAGGACAGGAGAGATGTGGAAATGAGTGACAGCGAATCCACAGGGTCCAGCTGTTGTCTGATCACAGGTATCTGAACGATGTTGGCATTAACACCTGCTATTTGTCTGACCTAACCCTTGGAAAACCATATTGAGTCAGTGGCTAATAATAACCTTTTGTGTGCATCTGTGTGTGTGTGTTTGCACATGCATATGGAAGCCCAGAGGGCAACTTGAGTTCATTCCTCAGGTTTTATCCACCATGTTTGGTGATACAGGCATCTCACTGAGACCCAAGACTCATGAAGGCTAGGATACATAATTAGTGAGTCTCAGGGATCTGCTTGTCTCTACCACCCCAGCACTGAGATTATAAGAATATAAGAAGATGACCTCAACATACTTGGTTTTTCTAAGTGGATTTGGCAGGTTAAATTCAGGTTTCAGTTCAAGGCTTGAAAGGCAACAGTTCATCATCTGATCCAATACTACCAGCTTAGTTCTTCCAACATTTATACCCATTTGTACATAGACATTTATATCATTTAGGATGTACCTACTGAGCATAAACTTGCTCAACTCTTTCATTGCTTGTGCATTAAAACTTTGTCTCTCTGCTCAGGAAACAGAATTATCAAGTTGCTCACATGTTCTTCCGACTAGAAGGCCAACAAGGCACAGCCATCATCTTGCTGGAAGTCAGAGATCAAGGCACAGATCTTATTCAAATTTGAGTTCAAATCTTATCCTATGGGCTGGGAAGATGACTCAGTGGTTAAAGTACTTGCTGTGCAAACTAGAAAACAAAAGTTTAGATCCCAAGAATTCATACAAATGCCTAGTAAAATTGGTGTCCTGCCTAGAATTCCAGCTTTGGAAGGTGGAGATAGGTGATCTCCCACAGCAAGCCAGATGAACACCTGGTTTGACTGAAGGGCCCTGGGAAAAAGATGTAAGAATGATTGAAAATGTTCCGAATATCAGTCATGGGCTTCCATATGAACACATAAATACACATACAATAGCACACACATTTACCCACATACAGGCACATATATACACAGGCACGTTCAATGTATAAAGAGTTCACCTACATACATACATACACACAAAGGCACATAAAATCACCCACACATAGTCATAGACAGATGTGCACCTTCCACTACAAACTCATTCACCTACATACATGCACACAAAGTGCATATGCAGCTACAGATATACATCCAACTGCACACATATTCATTCACATATATGCACAGATGTACACATGAACACGGAACTCCAGTATATTCATCCACATGCATACACACGCACACAAATGCACAGGTATAGTCCCACACATGCTCACCTACAACATGCACACACCACCATACACATGAAACCACACACTTGTCACACACACATGCACACACATATGCACATGTTACTACACACACACATGCCTATACATGCGCAGTACATGTATATACATGTAAAATGAGAAAAAAAAATAGTGTCTTGTGCTGTTTATTTTTCTACCCAGTGGATTGAGTTTAAGGTGAACATTGGAAACATTGGTACTTTTGTTTTTTGTTGTTTGTACTAACATGTTTGTGATAGTTTAAAATAAGCACAGTTAATAGACTGTTATCAAGGACTAGTGTCCTGGAATGAGCAAAGAGGCATGAATGAATTCTTCTCTTGTTCACTGTGTCTTTCAGATTTGTACTATGGTGTGTGTTAGCTAATAATCACCAGTGAGTTACAGAAAAGAGAAATCGCCAGGGCAGACACAACTCAAAAAGCCTGCCAAACAGGCTTTTCCAAGGACTCCTCACCCATGTGACACAACATTGCAGAAGGAAAAAAAAAAAAGAGGCAGAAAATAACGACATGCTCGCCACTTTCTTTTCAGGAGTGGAAATGGCCACATTCCACTGAGATTTTTAAGGATACCTCTTTTTGTTCAGATCTGTAATTTAGTGAGGAAAATCCATTATGGTCTCCCCACTTACTGCTTGGTTACTTTGTGACTTGTGATGACTGTTGAGTGTGTGAGACAAGTGGATAAATAATTGTCAGTTGTCAAAGTGGGTAGATTCTAGCACTTAATCACGCAATGCCTGGAGTGGATCTACACCGCAACCCTTCTATTGTGACCTATTCTGAGCAATTGAGGCTGAATTGAAAAGCCAGTAAACCAGGGGCCTCCATCCTTAATCCAACTCGGAAGCGGCTTTTCTGTACTGTGAGGACCCTATTCATTAGAGCAACTCAGCATACAAAGTTCACCAGAGGTTATTACAAATACAAAGCCAAAGCTTATGGGAGCATCTATATCAGAGCAGTTCAGGAGAAGCTAGGCTTGCTCAAGGTAAAGAGTAGAGTAGCAAACTCCCTCAGTCAGGGACCTCAAGCATGCAAGGGGGAGGGGGCAACTATCAGCTCTTTTAACAGCATTCACAGATAAGGGATACATTCTTTCACTTGAACCCCTGAATCAAAATGTTGGTATCAGTCCAATCCCAGCATCCTGGGAGCTGAATGCTCCTTTGAGCATTCCCTCCTTTGAGCTTCTGCATTAGCACAGATTAGAAAAGTCTGTTAAAGCTTTTATTATCCTTCATAGAATTTACAGTTCCTGGAGAGTAAGAAGAGCATTTGAACTTGGATGTCATCAGTCAGGAATGTCACAGAGACAGAAACGACTGTAGCAAATAAATGATAACACTTTTCTGGGTCTAAAGGAAGCATGAGAGGAAGACCTGGGTACTTTATGTTTAGACCTGGGTACTTTATGTTTGTCTATGGCCATAGGTAACCATCTTTTGGCTTTATTGTTTTGTGGTATATTTGCTTTGCTTGTTTTTCACCCACAGTAGTTAGAAGGGTGGTGTCAAAGACTGATTGCCATAGTGGACAAAATGCATTTTTGTCTCCTATAAAGTAGACTTGGTGCAACAGTGTGTGTGAGGTGCTTTTGATATTGAGCATTAGATGGTTCATCAGAATTTTCTTTTACTTACTTTTCTTTTTCATTGTTCATGTATGTCTGTATGGTGTATGTATGTATACATGAGTGGACTTGAGTATGTGTGCATCTTCCATTTTATTGTTATGAGACTGGGTGTCTAATTAAACCCATAGCACACACTCTTAAGGCTACTCTGACTAGCCAGCATGCTCTGGGGAGTCCCATGCTCTGCCTTCCAAGGCTAGAATTACAAGTGTATCACCACATTTTCCTGGCATTTTTACCTGGATTCTGGGGATCTGAACTTATGTTTTTTTTTTTGCTTCTGTGGCAAGGACTTTAAACATTGAACCTCATTCCCAGCCCACATCATAGCTTTTTAATTTTTTCCCTTTAAAAATAAATTTAGTGGCCCAGCAAAATGATCCAGAGATAAAGTTGCTTGCTGGTCTAACATGTTGACCTGAGATTGACTCCCAGGAACCACATAAAGGTATAAAGAGAAAATAGATGTGAGAAATCTGTCTTCTGACTACCAGATGTAACTTTCATTTGACTCTGTCACATTATCAGCATTGCTATAGACTAAGGTAGATATCTGACTATGGTTGGGATTTTTGTGGATCAATGACTTGTGTTAGAAGCTTCATCTACACGGTGGAGATATTTAGATGTCTAGAACTTTAAGAAACAGAGCCTAATCCTCACTAGGGTGTTGGACTCAGAGGCAGGTTTGACATTCACACAGAGGGAGGAAGGGAGAGGCACTGAGAAAGGGGGAAGAAGGGAGGGGGTGAAAAGAAGGACAGAAGGGGGGAGAGTTCAAAGAGGGATGAGTGGGGAGGGGAAGAGGGAGGGAGAGGACAGGGAGTACCTATTGAGCTTGTATGATTAGGAAAAAAAATAAAATGTGGGAGGAAAAAAATTGAAAAAAGAACAACCTACATTAGAGGTGTGATTGAGGGTGTTGTTTTCTTAATGGTTACATAGTTTTTTGTGGAGCATCAGCTGATTCTCAAGAGAACTTGATTATAAAACAGCAAATCTGACCCTAGCATGAGTCTGTACCATCTTGTGTGGCTGCACACTCTGTTCCTCTCTTGCATAGATACCTCTCACAAACTGTACATAACAAACTCTCATCGGACTCAAACCAATACTGAAATCATGTTTTTGAAACTCTGCAATGAAAGGCTAAATAAAGCCTTTTCGTTTTATACATTGTTCAGTTTCAGACTTTTCATGGTAGTACCACGAAGTGCACTAACATGATTCCCTATTCTGAATCAAAGTTCTCTTATTCATTTTTCCTTAATTTTTTGCATATGTGGTGTATGTATGTGTGTGTGTGTGTGTGTGTGTGTGTGTGTGTGTGTGTGTGTACACAAGAGAGCACTTAAGTGTGTGTGCCTGTGGAGGTCCAAGGGCGACATGGAGAATCATCCTGAATTGTTCTACCTCCTTATTGCTTTGCTTTGAGGTTTCCCAGGCCCTGCTTTCCAGGTCCAAATTTACAGATCACTGCCATTTCCCACTGACATTTTTACATCAGATCTGGGCTTCTGAACTCATATCCTTTTGCCTGCAAGACAAAGTCTTTGATCCCTGATCTCTCTCTCCAATCCCTTTTTTAAATTTTTTTAATTTTTTAAATTTTTATTCAATTGTATGCGTGTGCACGCGTGTGTATTTATGTGTGTGTATGTGTGTGTGTGTGTGTGTGTGTGTGTGTATGTGTGTAGAACCACGGATGAATTGGAAACCTCCATGGACCCCCTCCACCTCCTCCTTGTTTACTCTGCCCCAGGATTCACAGGCTCTGCCCTACCAGGACCAGAAACGCAGGCCGCCCCGGTTCCGCCTGGCGTCTATACGTGGGATCTGGGATCTGAACTCAGGATCTTCTGCCTGCAAGGCAGAGGCTTAACCCCTGAGCCACCTCTCCAGTCCTCCAATCCCTTTTTTAACCTAGGAAAGTACTCTACAAACTGATTATTGAGAAAATGAATTTATAACCATCTCTAATTCATAAAATCACATATTTAGTGTTGAATATTAATTCATGATCAGTAATTCCTTGCAATAAAATTTTTATTTATATTATGACTCTGGTGCTTATAGACTGCATACTGTTCAGACTTTTCTTGGTTGTGATCTTCCCATGAGCATTCCTTGTATTATGCAAACAATTCTGACCACTTCCTAGCTCTCTGGAAGTTGGACTGGGTAATTGGTTTTTAAGAGGAAAATCCCAAAGATCGAATTTTTTTCCTATTTCCTCTCTGATCTTTTTCTCTCTGCTTTTTCTTCCTTTCCCTCCTCTTTGTTAAGAAGCCTTCTCTTTCCCAGTTGCTCTGGGAGTAAAAGTCCCCTGACTTTATTTTGAGGGCACTCCCCAGAATTCCAAATCCCAACCAGGAAAACTCTGGACTTCTGCTGTGGCTAAGCTTGAGAGTGGACTGGGGCATTCACAACTCAACAAAGCAACTTAAAGCCAGATACTCATAAAAAATCATTGCACATGTGAGTTTTGCTTTACTGTGTTGAGACAAACAAAAAGAAAGAGGGAAAAGAGAAAAATTGCATTAGAAGTAGCCTAGTTAAGTTCTTGGCATTGGAGCAAAATGTCTTAAAGAGTTTAAAATCCATGCTAAATAGCAGCGGGATGGATTCATCACATACACTAGATGTGAGCTTAGATTTTTCTTCATCTTCAGTAAACGAAATGTGTTGCAATGTGAGATAGGATTCTTTATTGTGTAGCTAATGACTTGTGGGGGTTTAGTTGGTTGCCCACACAGGGAGAGCAGACTCTGGAATCTAAGCAACTTCATTTACATTAAACTCAAAAACTTCCAAAATGGACTTTCAACCCTGCTGTGTTTGCTGTTTGAAACTATGGAGTTTCTAAGATTCTGTGTTGTATAATTCTAGCTTCTGGGATTTGGAAAGTATAAATCATTGATTGATTAATGGTTGAGAGCTGTTTCTTTTTTGGTGTGAATGTGTTTGTGTGTATGTGTTGTGTGGTTTGCATGTGGTTAGATGTGAATGTACGTGAAGGCATGTTCCTCAAGACAGTGTGTGGGTTTCTGGTACTAAGGATGCACTGTGTCATTGAGAACAAAAGTTACTGACTCACCAACATGGAGTAGGATGTAGCTTGAATCATCCCTGCCCATATGAGTAACCCTTAACCATATTCCTGTAAGGAGCCTTAATAAACTGATTAATTTATCAAGTAAGACCTTGGGACAGTCATTACCAATATGAGGTGGCTAGCCAATTGTGCAGCATCTCCTGAGGGAAGGGTCACACGTGTGTTATGAGGGATCCAACTCCTCCGGTTCTCCTGTTTGCAAAGCAAACATGTTTTCCAAGTGAGCTCTTACCACAGGCTCCACTTCTCGTGCGATATATAGACTTTTAAGCCTTGTCAGCAACAAAGGTCCTGCATTTGCCCCTCCTTCAATTACAAGGTAAGCTGAGTGGTGCATCTCATTGAAAGTCATAACAAAATGTACTCCCTCTGATGTGTAATCCTCATTTCCTGTTTCCTTCCTTTTCAATTGTGTCATCCTGAAGGAAATGACTTACAGCTGTGGTGAATTCAAGATGAATCAGCATGAGCATTAGCAAAGTGACTACTAAAGAAAAGAAAAATCAGGAACCTTGAAGTCTCCTTTGGAAGAGATTTGAGTTCCTGGAAGGTGAAACAGGACACATGACCTCCAGGTGGAGCTGCTATGTTGCTTTTCTACACAATGGTATTTGCAACTTGAGGGTTTCTGCTCTCTCTACACATATGTGTTTGACTTTCTTGCATTTGCAAAAATAAACGGGGTAGAGATGTAACTTGCAGCCATCTTCTTCCTGTTGCATTTTTCTGTATGAAATAGCTCGGCATGACTGTCTTCAGGTACTTTGGGCAGATGGTACTGGGAAATAATTTCTGAGTTGTCTCCACAGGAGAGTGGCTTGCAAGAACCAGGGGCTGGCTATCTTGGAAATATGGACTATGTAAGTTATGTCTTCCCAGTTTTACATGTGGCTCTTGGCAGTTGGTCCAGACTTCAGAATTTGAACTTCCTGAAAACTTAAGGGAGAAAAAAATGCAAAGAAACTTCTAAAAATATTGGTTAACCTTTCTAAAGATTAATTTCTAAATTTCTAAAAATGTTTTCTGAGTTTCATGTTTAAAAAAGCATAAAATTTTTGTGTCTGTACCTGTGTGTACATGTATGTTCTTGTGTATGGATGTGTATATGTTTGTGGGTGCATATGTGTTCGTGTATGTATGTTCATGTCTACGTGAGTGTGGGTGCATATATGTTCATGTGTGTATGATATATGCTCATGGGCATGTTTATTTGTGTGGGTTCACATATGTTCATGTGTATATAAGTGCATATATGTTCATGTATATCTGTGTGTGGAGTGCATATATGTCACATACATGTTCAAATGTATGTCAACATATGTGTAAGCATGTATATGTTCATGTGTCTATGCATACGTGCAGGTACATATATGTTCATGAATGTGTAGCTTTCATATGCTTATATGTTCATGTGTCTCACTGTATATAT
This sequence comes from Typhlomys cinereus, assembly GCA_023101885.1. NCBI lineage: Eukaryota > Metazoa > Chordata > Mammalia > Rodentia > Platacanthomyidae > Typhlomys > Typhlomys cinereus. Next base: position 118,027 of record JALPQD010000259.1, read on the forward strand.
ATGTTAATGTGTGCTTATGTGCATATATTCATGTGTGTCTATGTGTGTATAGGTGTATGTATGGTCATGTGTGTGGGGTCATATATGTTCATATGTGTCTATGTATGTGCAGATGCATATATGTTCACTATGTGTAAGTGCATATATGTTCATTTGAGTATGTGTATAAGTGCGTTTATTTTCATGTGTATGTCTATGTGCGTGGGAAATGCATAAATGTTCATGTGTGCTTTTTTGTGTGAGGGTGCATACATGTTCATGTGTGTCTATGTATGTGCACTTGTGTCAGGATGCTTGTGTGCATAGATGCCACACTTCAGAATTGGTTGTCTTTCTTAATCAACCTTCATTTATGTTTCTAAGACACGGACTCTGACTGAACCTGGAGTTCACTGATTTTGCCAGACTCTTTGGCCAGCAAGTATTCTAGATATCCTCCTGTTTCTACCTCCCAGTACTGTGATTACAAAGGTACACTGCCCCACCCAGCTTTCACATGTGTGCTAGAGAGGCAAGCTCAAGGTGACCACCAGTCTATGTATTGAGCTGTGGTCACTATTTAAAGTCTTAAAAGAGCTAAGTTCCATTTCCTTGAATTTATATGCCTAGATATTATTGTATTACTTTAATAACTCATTGCTGAAATAAATCCTTGTCCCAAACAATGGAGGGAACCAAAGGGTTCCTGGTCCAGCCTGACAGGGGAATCACACCAGCCACATCATGTCCACCACAAAGACCAATACTAAGCGCTTGCTTGCTTACTTGTTTGCCAATGCTTGATCAGTTCTCTCCACCTTAACTGTCTTCCCAGGATTAATCCTAATAACTGAAGACTGAGTCATTCCACATCAATCATGCAATCAAGACAATCTCCTGCATGCATGCCTAGAGACATGCCCTAATTAGATAAATTCATCATAGGTGTGTCCAGAAACTCACCTTCCAGGGGACTGCTGAGACTGTCCTTTACAAGTATTAACTGGCCCAAAGGTGTTATATACTTAAATTGTGAAGTATGTCTTGTCTACTTCAATTTCTTTCTCTTAAATACACACCAAATAAATTTGGAGCATGGTAATGAAGCATGTAGTCACAAGGGTAAGTAAATCTGAGTCAATGAATAAAAAATAGATGAACATCATGCCAGTTAGATATTGGTGTCAACCTAACATTTCAGGGCTGAGCCTTTAAACACAAGTGAAGAATTAGTCATAAAGACAAGCCCCATATAACCCATACCAGCTGGGATCTTCTCTCACAAAGGTGTATAAGATGGAGAGAGCTGGTTCAGCAGTTTGGCATACTTTGGCATGATGGTCTGCAGGCATTCTGACAAGAGCAAAAGTATGTCACTTTCTCAACAATCTCTGTGGAAACTGTGTGGCCAGTTCCCATGGATACTGCTGTTGGTACAAACTGTCCTTTCATGCTGATGTAAGGGAATTGTAAGCAGGAACAAGACCTCAGTTCCCTTAAGTTGTTGGCTTCTGTATTATCTGTACGAAGACAAACTTCCACAAACATTATATTTGCATATTGCCTTAAGCTTTTCATATTGTATTAGTGAAGATATCAGTGAAGATATCAGTAACTATACATTTCTAAGATCCAAATTAAAACTTTTGATTTATATTCTTTTATTGCAAAACTGTTGCTCATGGAGATTAGTTCACTGGGGAAAAGATAATGATCATTTCAGATACCCTACTCTTTTTTTGTAAATAAATTAATAAAATTTTAAACTATACACATGGAATTTATTGTGCAACCAACATATCAAAGACAGACAAAAGATTTTTTTTCAATTTCATCATGAAAGAAAGTTAAAAACATGTACATATCAATGACTCCCATTCTCTTGAGTAGTTACATGTTGTTTTTGATTTAGAATGCAAACAAAATTACATTACTGTACTTGAACCATTTTTCTATGAATTGATGTGCTATTGACATATATACTATCCCTGGTGAATTAAGTTTTTCCTTGAAGCAATGCAATCAAACAAGGTAGTCAATCAAAAGGTCTTGAATTTTTCTTTTCTATTTCATTAAAAGAGAGGTGTGAGTTGGCAGGAATAGGTGTAAACTTGAAGGATAGACAGTGTATTAGTTAGGGTTCTCTAGAGTCACAGAATTCACAGAACGAATATATATATATAAAATATATATATAGGAAATTTATTGAGTTGGCTTACAGATATGGCCGAGGTAGTCCAACGAAGGCTGTCAGTAACTGAGGTAGTTCCAATGATGGCTGCCAACAGCTAGTTGCTCAGTTTGGTAGTCAAGTAGGTGCTGGCTGAAGGCTGGAGAACTCCTAGAGTCTTAGTCTAGTGGAAGGTCGAAGGAACCGGCGGCCGGAAGGAAGAACGATTTCTAGCACAGCTGCAAGAAGGGATCTGTTCTCCTTGGTGGCTCCTTTTTATATGATGCAGTTTTGGGAGAATCCTTTGAGAGCTTTGGAGTTCTGATAGGATCTAGGGCGTGTACTATCCTTTCAAGTAGTCTCAGTTGATCCTTTTCCAGAGGTAGTCTCAGCCCAGCTTAGTTAATACCCTGTGTGTCAAGTTGACACCCAGGCTTAACTATCACAAGTCCACCCCTTGTCAACTTGACACCAAATCACATTTCCTTAGGCCATTAAAAATTCTCCAAATAAAACAGTAAGATTCATAGTTCCGCCTAACATAATATAGCTATCCACGTACAACCGCACACGCATTATTTTTTCCAAGATCAATGACAATGCCCCTTAAGAAATGCTTAGTCTTAGTGTCCCATAACACAATATCATAATGTAGATTATAGCATTTCATATCATAACTACAGATTAACATTATATTACATTACATAAATATCTTCTTAGAGTATGTGCACATGCACAAGTTTATTCTTGACAGTCTAGACCAGAAGCATTCATGGCAATTATAATCCTCGTTTCTATAACTGGTTACATGGCCTTAGGTGGTATTTATAACTACCTTCTTTTACTACCCATTCTGTATTTCCTCCACCTTCAGCAAGTACTTCTGCAGGTCTTGGCTCTTTACCTGGAGGGGTTATCCATACCTTCATTCCTGAAGGATCTGGACCATTTACTGTCTTTCCTGTGTTGGGTTGCTGTAAATTCCCATTGACCTTAATCACAGGACATGGTAATAGCAAGAGATGCCCTAGTGGATCTCCTATACTCCAGACATATTCTTCCTTACCACCATTGTGGAGAACCAGTCCAATTTCTCCTTGGTGGTCTGGGTCAATCACCCCTCCTAATACTGTTATTCCTTTCTTAGCCTGTTGGCTCAAGGGCATCAGAAGTCCAAAATAACCAGGAGGAAGCCTTAGCTTCCAGTTCAAAGAAATAGTTGCTGTGTCTCCTGGCAGAAGCATTCCCTGCTTTGGACTCAAAACTTGTAAGCCAGTAGAATACAGGCTTGTGGGAATAGGAAGCAAGAATTTTCCTAATGGGTCACTAGGAGTGATAGTAAGAGGAGCTATTCCTGTTTCCACCCCTTGATTCCTGGACCCGTGAATCCTGGCTATAGGAGACACAGTACCATATATTGGACGCTGGTTTAAGGCATATACTGCCTTCTGGAGAATTCTGCCCCATCCCTCCAGACTATTACCACCTAATTGATGCTGTAATTGTGCCTTTAAAAGGCCATTCCACCGTTCTATCAAGCAAGCTGCTTCAGGATGGTGGGGAACATGGTAAGACCAATGAATCCCATGGTCATGAGCCCACTGTCGTACTTCTTTAGCTGTGAAATGAGTTCCCTGGTCAGAAGCAATGCTGTGTGGAATTCCATGACAGTGGATAAGGCATTCTGTAAGTCCCTGGATGATAGTCTTGGCAGAAGCATGACGTGCAGGAAAGGCAAATCCATAACCAGAATAAGTATCTATCCCAGTAAGAACAAAGGGCTGCCCTTTCCATCTTGGAAGTGGTCCAATGTAGTCAACCTGCCACCACGTTGCTGGTTGGTCACCCCAAGGAATGGCTCCATATTGAGGACTCAGCGTTGGTCTCTGTTGCTGGCAGATTTGGCACTCAGCAGCAGCTGTAGCCAGGTCAGCCTTGGTGAGTGGAAGTCCATGTTGTTGAGCCCATGCATAACCTCCATCTCTGCCACCATGTCCACTTTGTTCATGGGCCCATTGGGCAATGACAGGAATGGCTGGGGAAAGAGGCTGACTATCCACAGAACGCAGATACCCTACTCTTTAAGCATATAGCAGTAGCTCATTGTCTTGTTTGTTGATTGCAGGTCCATTTCCATACCAAAGATGTTCAAAAATGCCAAGATTCTATTTGGTACTATTTGGTACTAAAGAAACCTATGGTTTCTTTGGGGCATAAAATGCCTGAGAAGATGGCTAATGAACAGTGAATTTCAATCAAGCATCATGTTTATCAAGTTAAACCTCATGCTAGGCATTTGAAAATTTCAGATCCCGAGCTATTCATTAGCTTTAAATAATTTATTTTGAAGTGTTCACATTGCCTTTTAAAAATTTAACTGCAGCACCTGCTCACTATTCAAAAATTAAAAGATTCCCAAAAAGGGGAGAAAGAAAATGCAAAGTATTTGAAGCATCATGCAGGCAATAATCCTTTTGGTGTCTGCTGACTTTACATGCTGGGGTGTTATTCTATTCATAACAGTAGAGTTAACAAAACAAGCCTAAAGACTTGGTAGCTTTCTCTTACAACTTCATATTTTTATAGTTATTTAGTGTCCTCATTTTTAATATTTAAATTCCCCTGATCCTTTAGAAGACAGAGTTGGATATACCATCTGGAGCTGAATGATCCACAGTCATAAGTTCTCTGATGCCCACAAACTGTTGCTAAGCAAAGTTGCTGGACTAGCAGTTGCTAACTGCCCCAAATGGGAAATTCAACGTTAGTATCCACACATGAGAGAACAAATAGTATTTGTGTCTGTGGAACTGACTCACCTTGCTCAGCATAATTGTTTTCCAACTGCATCTGCTTTTTAGTGAAGTTCATAATTTCATCTTTCTTAATAGCTAAATGATATTTCATTGTGTATGTCTACCACATTTTCATTATCCATTCATCAGTTGATGGACATCTAGGTTGATTACATTTCCTTGCAATAATGAACATAGTCACAGGCAACATGATATCATGTAACTGAATGAGTTCCTAGGAAAGCTGTGTAGGTAACCTAGTTCATGGTCCCACCTTCCCTACACACAAAGATGTGGGTAAGGGCATGGAGAGATGTCTCAGGGGTTAAGCCTTTGTCTCACAAAGATCTCATGGTAAAATACTGAGTTGAAATGGCAAGTAACCAGCAGTTCTGGTCCTAGAAGACAGAGTCTGTGAAATCCCACAGTGAAGCAATAATGAGGTAGAGCAATCCAGGGTGATTCCTAAAGTCACCTTTGAGCCTCCACAGGCACACATAATGCTCTCTGAAACACATGGACACATGTACACACACATACACACACTGACACCTACATACATGCAAAGAAAAGGACATGACAAAATTAAGGCAGAGATGAAATTTTTGAGAAATTTTGGTTAGAAAGGAAAATGGCAAACATTCTTCAAGGATTAGGGAAATTAAAATATTGAAAAATGAAAACATGATCTGTTTTCTAAGCAATCCTGCATTTAGTTACAAGGTAATTTATACACAGAGGAAATAACTCAATACATACTAATAATAGATTGAATGACAGTAGGTAGTATTTCACTATTTAGTGTATCAGAACTCACTTTTCTATTTCTTTGTTTCTAGAAATCTTACCATGTTTAATGAGCTTCATTATGTCTACACACAAAATTTTGAAATCAACATAGGAAAATTTCATAAGAAAAAGAAACCCACCAAGTATTTCACTATTCCCTTCTGTTTCTTTGTGTTAAGGAGCCATATATTTCTGCATGGTTGAAAGAAGAGGGATGGATTTGTTTCCCCCAAACTCTTCTCATGTCTTCTAAATGATAATTCAAGAAAAAATAATGCTGTAATTACCATATCATGTTAGCAAAGATCAATTTAGCAAAGATCTATTTAAGTCGCTATGCCTGGTCTTCCTTTCACAGGCTTTCTCTAGAGCAATGGCTGCTATGAACTTTCAGGATTGGGGGCAATTTTGTAATTCCCTAATGAATATACTCCTTCATTATAATGGATTGACCTCTGAACACTCATGCAAATCTTATGGCCAACTGTTTTATTAATTGCCTGGACCTTTCTTGCTGGGCCTGGAATTCCACCTTGAGCAAGGATCACTTGCAATTAATCTTTTTCTAATTCTTGACTGTGTGGCTTATCGTTATTGATTCCTTTTTTCCCAAGCCAATTAGATATTTTAGCCTTTTTCAGACTGACATGAAAATGCAGGTCCCATAAATGACTTCTGTGTCAGAAGGAAATAGCTCTAGGCTGGCCATCCATTGCTGCTCTACAATGCTTCAATTCCTTTACCTGTATGGGCGTGGGATTCTCATTGCAAGCATCTCTCACAAGGCATAGGTGAATTCAAGTATTCCATTCACTCACTTCTGTGTGGACTCGGTTGATGACTGACAGAGACAATTCAGGTCTGTCTTGTACCTTATAAATCAGAGTTGACAGGGACAAATGGGGTCCTCTTTGTCATAACCTTGCATAGTGTGGTCATGCTCAACTTTCAGGACCTTGGACAGCACCAGAACTTCCTCAGGAGTCTGCACCATGCCATTTCCTCTCTCAGCAACTGCAGAATAAAATCTTACTGCTCAGGGTACAAATCGACCTGAAATGTCAACATCGAGTTTCATTTCCTTCCTCCATTTATATGTACCATCTCTCATTTCACTTCTTTCTTGTGAGTGAAACAGATGCTGTAGTAGTCAGGATTCTCTAGAGAAGCAGATTCTATGTAATGAATATGTCTGTGTGTGTGTGTGTGTGTGTGTGTGTGTGTGTGTGTGTGTGTCCTTCATATAGTTAGATAGATAGACAGACAGACAGACAGATAGATAGATGATAGATAGATAGATAGATAGATAGATAGATAGATAGATAGATATTAAATATAAGGAGAATTTATTGGGTTAACTTGCAAGATAAGGTCATGTGTGTGTATGTGTGTGTATTCCTTTTATAGATAGATAGATAGATAGATAGATAGATAGATAGATAGATAGATAGATATTAAATATATAGAGAATTTATTGGGTTGACTTACAAGATGAAGTCTAGGTAGTCCAACAATGGCTACCTATAGCTGCTCATTTTATGAGCTGAATATCTCAGCAGTCCCAGTGTAGTATTGAAAGCTGGAGGATTCTTGGAGAGTCTGTGGACTTCAGTAATGCTGGAGAGTTGAAGAAGCTGGGTTCTGGCATCAATGAAGAATAGTGGCTGCAGAGATGAGCTGCCAGGAGAGGGCAAAAGAGAAAGTCAAGCTCTTCTTTCTTGCACTTCTTTTTATCTGACATCCTATTGGAAGGTGCCCCCTCTTCCACGTTTAGGGTAGGTCACTACACTTAAAATGGCAGATAATCACTTCACATTGTCTGATGATTGATCTGCTGGTTAATTCTATATCTAGTCAAACTGCCAGCCAAGGTTAACTATCACAGATATGTGAGGAAACAAACTAAAAATAGAAACCAGGTTGGGTAGAGGAACATGAGAATAAAATTTTTGAGTTTGCAAGATTCATGCTGAAACGTGTCTTGAACTGTTTGTCTGTTGCTCTGAGTCTACTACATTTCTACTTGCCTGTCATTTCATCTCTCAGACCTCCTGCATGCTCCATTTGACATCCTCATTTATCTGTACTTCTGTGGCTCTCTGCCCTTTGGCTTGGCATCCTCGTAGAAGTCTTCTTTTCTTGGACTTGCATCAGTAACCCTAGTACATCAAACTTTGTGGAAGTCAGGCTGTCTGATAGGTGGCCAAGGGCCTACCTATTGAAGTGTCCACATGGGAAGTTTGGGGCTCCTTTTCATATCTTTTGACATGACTGCCGGGTCACTGGCTCCCTAATGCTGGTAGATAAATATTTCATCTTTGAGTGTATTTTCTCCACTACCTAAAAGACTTAGAGTGATATATTTTGGAGGAAAAATCACTTTGGAGCTGCACTTATTTGTGAGATTAGAAACACATTGCAATCAAGTCAATTAGTACCTTTTCACCATTTCTGGAAGACACCTATCCTAAAGTAGACAATAATATGAAGAATTCACATTCATATCACTATTTGAAATGTCTGACTGCTCTTGAATTTGCCACAATTTCTCATTCTCCACTTGATTACCACCAATAACCTCTATGTTTTTACACCTGAGTTCTAAGTCTCAGTTTTTTATCTGCTTTTCATTTGGATACCATGATAGTTCCCTTTAGTTGACATGATTCTCCTATATTTATCATGCTCATGAATTGCAGGTGACAACTTGACCACAGAAGGCTGAGCCTTTAGGCACACCTGTTATCATGGTTTGAAATGTGAGTTGTCCCACTCAGTCTCATGTGTGTGAATCTTCAGCTGTTTGGAAAGGTCATGGCACTTAGGAGCTGGAGCCTTGCTATAGGAAGCCAATTACAGGAGGTGGGTCTTGAGATTGGCTAGCCACACCCTGCTTCAGTTAGTCAGTCTGCACTTGCAGCTTAGTTCTCCCAGGCTCTATGATGGATGTGACCTGAGACACCTCCAGTTTCTGCCAGTCAGCCACGGCTTTCTAACCCCAAAGAACTATAGCTCCCCTCTCAAACCATAAGCTGAATAATTCTCCCTTTCTCCCCTAAAGTTGCTTCAGCCTCAGTGATGTCTCACAACACAAAGAGTAACAGTGACACCTATGAAGTATTTTTAAGTTCATTCAAACTTCTGAGCAAGCCTGTGAGGGTTTACATAATTGATGTGGAAAGACCCAATACATAGTGGGTGGGAATATTATCTCAGAAAGGTGGATTACATTGAGAGCGAGAGCGAAGAGAGAGGAGAGAGAGGTATTTGGAATTTAACAGGCTGGCAGGTAGAAAGCATGGTCTCCTTGCAGCTTTTCTTTTTTTTAAAAATAATACATTTTTATTATTATTTCAGCTCATACAAACTTAATAGGTACACCAGTTCCGTCCCTCCCTCTTCCTCCCCCCAAACCCCCTGCTCCCCCTCCCCTCACCCCTCCCCATCCCCCCCCCGTGCCTCCCGCCCCAATTCCCAGAGTCCTTTCTTGTGCATGCCTGACTCTCCTCTGGGCCCTTCTCTCCGATGACGTACAAAGACCCAGTGGCCTTTCCCTGAACCCTTTCCTGTGTTCCCCTTAAGTATAGGAACACTATTGTGGCTGTCAATCCCTATCCCTTGCCTCCAAGGATCTTGGTGCCTTTAGCAGATGCTAGACTTTGTGAGGTCAATAGTGTGTTGGACATTGCGCCAGGCATGCAATGTCCAATTATGATTGCTTCGGCCCTAACTTATGTGGAGTATCTTGCAAATCATTGCTCCTCCCATCCTTTTGCTCTTACACTCTTACCGCCCCCTCTTCCGCAAATGTCCCTGAGCTTCAGGATGGGGAGAGATTAGTCTGGCCTAGTTCTAGGTGGTTGATATAGAGTCTCTGAAGTTCTGGATAGTGGTTTGTTGATTTTCTTTTGCAGTTTTGTTGCTCCTGCAATGCCTTTCACTCCATCGTGATGGGCACTGTATGTCACCCCCTGGCCAGAGACAAAAAGCTGTTAAACTGGAGTCTTATTATAAGAGCACATTCAAGGGTAGATGTAATGCTTATACCCAAAAGTGGAATCGCAGGGTCATATGGCATTTGCCAATGGGAGGGGTCAATCACCCATTTACAAAATGGTTACTTTTTAATCTGCCAGACTATATGCCCTCCCCTTCTGGTGAGTTCATACCCCCTTAGTTGTAAATGATCAGGAACGAATGTCTGTGAACTTAACTAGGTGTCACATTACTTTCTTGCAGTCCTTGATGGAGGTCTATTTTCTCTACTGTAACATGGTCACTTCTCTCCTTGTTTCTGGTGTGGCCCTCCAACCCCATCCCCCATCCCTCCTGTTCACAATCCTTACAATTACTGTAGGTAATATATAGATTTACCTATGAGTGTCTCAAGATGGGCTGGGTGGGTTTGGTATTAGGAGCCACCTATTAGGGAGTACATACGGCGCTAATTTTCTGGGTCTGGGATACTTCACTTAATATAATTGTTTCAAATGACATCCATTTCCTGGGAAATTCCAGTAATTCATCATTTTTGATGGCTGAGTAGTACTCCATTGTATAGATGTACCACAGTTTCCTTATCCACTCATCAACTGTTGGACATTTGGGTTGATTCCATGTCTTTACTATTGTAAACAGTGCTGCTATGAACATGGTCGTGCTTGTGCTATCGAGGTAAACCTCTGCTGCATGGGGGGTTATTCCCAAAAGTGGGATAGCAGGGTCATATGGCATTTCAATCTTTAATTTCTTTAAGAATCTCCAGACGGCTCGCCAGAGTGGCTGTATGAGCCTGCACTCCCACCAGCAATGTAGGAGAGTTCCCCTCTCTCCACATCCTCTCCAGCATTTGTTGTTTGTGTTGTGGATTTTTGCCATCCTGACCGGGGTGAGATGATATCTCAGGGAAGTTTTGATTTGCATTTCCCTGATGGCTAAGGAAGTGGAGCATTTTTTAAGATATTTGTTAGACATTTTAATTTCATCCCTGGTAAAATTTCTTTTAAGTTCCAGGGCCCATTTTTTAATTGGGCCATTGGTTTCCTTGATGTTTAGTTTTCTAAGTTCTTTGTGCACTCTGGACAATAGAGCTCTATCAGATATGTGGTTAGTGAAGATTTTCTCCCATTCTGTGGGTTGCCTTTGAGCTCGCGTTACAATCTCTTTATCTGAACAGAAGCTCTTTAATTTCACAAGATCCCAGCTGTTGAGAGTTGGTAGCAGTGACTGTGCCATTGGATGTCTGTTTAGGAAATGTTTGCCCAGCCCAATCAGATCGAGGGAGCTCCCTATCCTTTCAACTATGGTTTTTATAGTCTCTGGCCTGATATCAAGGTCCTTGATCCATTTGAAATTAAGTCTTGTACATGGTGACAAGTACGGGTCCAGCTTTAATCTTCTGCATGTGGAGATCCAGTTTTGCCAGCACCATTTGTTGAAGATGCTGTTCTTTTTCCATTGGATTCTTTGGGCCCCTTTGTCAAAGACCAAATGGCTGTAATTTTGTGGGCTTATATCTGGGTCTTCAATCCTTATCCATTGATCTGTGTGTCTGTTTTGGAGCCAGTACCAGGCAGTTTTTATAACTATGGATTTGTAATATAGACTAAGTAAGGTTCGGTATGGTAATACCTCCAGCAGTGTTTTTGTTACTCAGGATTGTCTTTGCTATCCTGGCTCTTTTGTGCCTCCATATGTATTTTGAGATTTTTTGGTCAACTTCTTTGAAGAATTGCTTTGGGATTTTAATTGGTATAGCATTGAATTTGTATATTGCCTTTGGTAGGATGGTCATTTTTACGATGTTGATTCTGCCAATCCAGGAACATGGGAGGTCTTTCCACCTTCTGGTGTCTTCTGCAATTTCTTTCTTTAGGGTTTTAAAGTTTTCATTGTAAAGGTCTTTTACCTCCTTGGTTAGGTTTATACCAAGGTATTTCATTTTTTTAGGGGCTATAGTAAATGGGATTGTTTCTCTTAAGGCTTTTTCACTTCTTTCATTCTGGGCATATAGGAAGGCCTCTGATTTTTGCGCATTTATTTTGTATCCTCCTTGAAGCTTTTCTTATAGATATGGTGTGACCAGTTACATTAGCTATTCATTTGGGTATGAACTCTCTTTCCAGACTGAAGAACTATAACCAAGAATCACAAACACGAATACCCTTATTCCCTTGTTTTGCTTCTGCACTCATTCAGCAATAAGTTCATGAAGCTATTATACTTATGTGAGCTTGATTGCTCCCAGCCTAAATGGCCTTTCTAGCTTGGAAATTCCCCCTCCACAAACTCATTTTAATCTTACAATTTTTGTGAAAATCTGCCAAGCAGCTCTTGACTGCCCTCAGTATTCTAGTGTCAAAAAATTGCTATGGCTTTTATCATTTGAGATATTTTAAACATTTTCTTCTGCATTCCATCCGTTTTAGAATCACCTTGTAGTTGCCTTCATAATTGACTTCCTCTTCTCACTTATGTTTATATAATATTGGATTCCTGGGTCATTGGAGGAGACAGTAATATCTTAAATGTATGCATTGATACCATTGAGACTCACAGCGTGCAAAGGGCTATCCAAAAATAATGAACACATGTTGTTGCAGTTGCTCTGCATTGTTGCTGGCAAATTCAACAACAAAATGGCTTAAGGAGAACAAGGAAGTTTTATTCTTGGTTTAAGATTCCTGGTTACAGCTCCTTATCCAGCTTGGCAGGAGAGCTCACACCAATACCAAGGACTGAGAGAACTGGTCACACCATAGTCACATAATTGCTAGACCAACACGTCTGGCCAAATATATAGAAGGATGCCAATTTATTCAATTAGCTCCCTCCATCTTATTCACTTGCCCAGGGACTAGCCCCATCCACCATGGGTTGGGTCTTCCCTATGAGTTCAACAATATTCTGCACACTTGCTCAAAGCTTCACTCAACTACTAATTCTCTACAAATGTGCCCAGAGCTTGAAATTCAATGATCAAGTTGACACCTGTATCAACTATAACATATGTGTTACTATAATCACTTTCACAATCTTGAAGAATTGTTGTTCACTTTCTACATTTGTTGTTGATGGTGATTTTACAAGTACAAATCAAGCCTCTAAGCTGGTATTTTATGATTGCTTATTATTTCTAGAAATCCAAAAGATTGCTCTGTGGTGACTTGATATCTCAAAACCTGGGTAAATTACATGCTGTAATATTATATGATAAATTCATTGGACTTTTTCTTTATATTTTTAGGGCATTACATGTAAATTTGAGTCATTTATACCCCTCTGATTATCCAATTCACTACTTTTTCCTTCTGCTCACATGTCATTTTTGCATGTGTGGTTTATTAAGTCCCATCTATGTTCCTGTTTAATGGCATGTACCTAGGCACTTGCTGAAGCAAACACAAAATGCCAGTAGATATACCACTAGTGAAAGTTGTTCCCCTTCTCGTCTATCCAACATTAGCCTTTGTTAGAGAGAAGTGTGGTATCTCTCTAGGTCTTTCTCTTTCATGACAGAAAGTAGATAGATTAAATCTTGTAGAGAGATTCCATCTTAAAATATAGATAATTTGACTTCAACATTGGTACATGCATGCATTTTTTTACATGCATGCTTTTTATTCTTCTCTTTGCCTTCAGACCTGCAACATGGTATTGATGAGAGACAATGATGGACAACTTAGATACATTTTATCTACATTCTTTGAAAGAAACTGTAAAAGTGTTCCATTATTAATGTAAATTTATTTGGATTTTTCATGAATATTCTTTACTACAATGAGTACTGAGCTTTCCTAGCTGCTTCCAAGTGGATGATTTTTACATGTACCTGCAGCATCTTAAAAATTATGATCATGTATTAATGTACAAAGTGAATTTTCTGACAATGTTCTCAACGGTATATATTCTGTGCTTTGAGCACATTCATCTCCTGTCCTGCTTTCTCCTCATGATGCACACACACTATTCTCATACACCACAGCAGTCATGAAGAACAGCTGTACATATTAAAGGAAACAAGACAGTTTTCTTTCCAAAGATGATTTATTACATGAATATGATGATCTCCAGTTCTACCCATTTCTTCTAAATGACATAATTTTGTTCTTCTTTATGATTGCACAAAAGTTCGCTGAGTAAAGACATCATATTTTCTTTATTAATTCTTCTATTGGTGGTCACCTAGGCTGGGTCTGTAATTAGGTTATGGTGAATAGTACTGTAATAATTATGGGACTAATTGTATGCTGGCTTTTATGTCTTGGGGTCTGTCATCCTGGAATTGTTGCATGTATATGTTACAAAGCCATGTGAAATCTTGTATGTTCAACATTCGGTTGAGAAAGTTGTAAAGGACTGAAAAGATTTACTCTTTTATGTGTTGTTTTCTGGAGATTACATACCATGCAATGATGAGTCAATTTCAGTCCCTTAAAGCTTAGGTAAGAGATGACTCTGTGGTTAAAATCTTTACTTCACAAGCAAAAAGACCAGAGTTCAGATCCACACATCCCATGTAAAAATGTTGGATGGATATGCTTCAGCCTGTAATTCTGACCTTGGAAGGCAAAGTCTGGGAATCCCCAGAGCAAGCTGGCAAGCCAGACTAGTTCTAATGGTTGCTCTAGGTTTAATTAAAGACCCAGGCTCATAGCAGCAAAGTAGAAAGAGTGATCAAATACTATTCACAGTATCACCCTTGAGCCTCCACAGGCCCACACACTCACATGTAGTTGTGCACATATACCTGTACACACACATGCACACACATATGTACACAGGTTAAAAAAAAAACTATGGGTCGCAAAAGCATCTATGCCTCTCCTATCCCTGTTGCTCCCAAAGAAGAGTGCATCCAGTGTTCAAGAAACACCCAATAATAATAATAACAGTTCCAAATGCCTTTCTTATTTTTAGAGAGATAGAGGAACTGGTTAGCAGTTGTTTTCTATCTCTCTTGACTAAAGCACAACAAAACCATTCTACCTAAAATTATGTCATGAAAAACACAATTAGAATGTTTTGTTTTAGCAACTGAGGAAATGGCTCAGTGATTAAACACTTTGCTTCCTAAGCAAAAGGACCTTAGTCAGATTCCCCGATCCCATGTAAAAATTCCAGGTGGAAATGGTGGCAGTCTCTACTCTGCCTCTGGAAAGCAGAAACTGGGAAACCCAAAGCAAAGCATTAGGAAGATAGAGCAATCCAGGATGATTCCAGATGTCTTCCTTGGACCTCTATAGGCACACACACTCACGTGTTCCCTTGTACACACACACACACACACACACACACACACACACACACACAATTAATAAAATTAAAGTTTTCCTCTAAGCACATGATGAATTCTCCTTGGGTTCTAGAATATTCCCAGGTAGGTATTTGCACATCGTGCTCTAGAGTGCCTTTATTTTGTGACAAAATGAATTGCCATGTTTCAGATAAGAGAGTCAATTTGTTTTTGGCTCAAACTCTGCTCTGCTATTTATACGAACCATATACAAGGGAAGCAACATGGAGTCACATCTCTACTTCATTTCAAATTCAATTTTGTCCATTCCATTCAAGGCCTCCCTCTTTCCATACCTGCATAAGCATTATTATTGAGTAAGCAAAGTCAGTAAAGTCAGCTGTGGCTGCTTGACTTTCATCCCATCTTTTTTCTGATAAAACATGATTAATGAAAGAAACCTGAGCTACAGAGAAGAACTTAAGAATGATGGCCCCAGTGTGTGTCTTTTGATAAAGGGGCATGGGGTTTTTAATGTGATTTTAATCATGGAAGACAGCATACAAACAGCACAGGGTGATTGGAGGGTTCCGTGAAACAGAATTGACTGGAAATGGTAAAGACATTACATCCTTGAACTTACTGAGGCTATTTTTACCTACCCAAGCCCGCCATAAGATCAGACGCATTGATATGATATGATGAAGGGAGGAAGAGCTAGCTCACAAGGCCCCATCCCTCTCACAGCGAGTACTGGTAGACAGTGCTGTTTTCCACAATGTTTACTGGTGTACCCTATGCTGAAGCAATAGGTCCTGACATCCTGATGCAGCTTAGGTATATGTCACTTCTGCAGGCTATCTCCATCCAAGTCAGTGGGAACATATATGGCATTGTGAAAGAATGAAAACATACAGACAGGACCACTTTGCAAGACAGTAGCAGATGTGTGAGTCTACAAGGAACAGGGATGTGGAGATGGAGTTGTTATGTTACAGTTGGGACAGGACAAATGGCCAGAATTTTCTGAGTAGGTTTTTTCAACCTTCTCAGAGCTGTGAATGTCTTTGTATCTATTCAACATTTCTCTGTCCTTCATACACTAAGTCAGTCTCTCTGTCTGTCTCTCTCTCTCTCTTCTGAATATTTACACAGTTAAGATAAATCTCTGCTCATCCAGAATTATCTACATGAAACTTCAGATAATTTTGGCCATGCACAACATCTTGCATGTGATTTCTTAAAATGTAATGCATCCATCGGTCCTACATGTAGGGACCCTATACAGAGGTTGAAACAGTTCTACTTCAAGTAGTGTTTTTTTCTCTCTCATGTGACTAGCATGTTATGGCTAACAGTGCCCCCATCCTGGTTGTTGTGCCTTCATGGAAATGTACTTTTATAATCTTTGTTGACTAGTGCTTACTAAGCTCTTCAAGTTGGATTAAATTTCACATTCTATGAGATACCATCCTAACTTCGTCTTTCTGCATTCACAAACCACACTTTGTGTTCCCATGGGCTTAATTCATTACTGGTATAACTGCAGTCACTGGAGTTTATTCTCTGCTGTGAATAGTTTGGATCCATGAGAGAGGTGGAAGAACAGCTATGTTTCTTCTCATTAATGAGAAATTTAAAACTGGAAGGTCAGTATAGCCTGGGATGGAGACTGTCTTCTTGTTCATCTCCTCTACAAATTTCCTCTTGAAGCTGGACTCACACAACTCAAACATGAAAAAGACAATGAATCCATAACTTTGAGATGGTCAGGCATCTTTATAAACCAACTAAAGCTGCTGTCACCTAAAATTCATTAGCAAACCACTTCGCCTGGCAAGATTTTAGTACGTTGGAGGAATCTGATTTACACACACACACACACACACACACACACACAAAGAAATGGATAAATAATTTTACATGTTATAAAAGTATCATCTGTGTATAAAGAGGTAGAACTTTTTTCTACATACACATACAGAGGGATTGTGGTGATGGGTGAAAGCCATCACTTGAAAAGTCTGTCAATTAATGAAATAAGTACATGATGCTTATCAGTAAGACATATAGTGACCACAGGAGAACAAATTATAAACAGAGAGTTGAATTGTCAAGACCATCCACAGTTTCCATGGTATGACACATTAACAGAATAAGAACTCAGGCTTTTCCCACCCACCCGGGATGCCACGCAGTCCAGCCAGTACACACTGCGACCCAGGTAAGCTCCCCCTGCTCACCCCCAAGCCCCAGGCAACCCACTAGTCCCAGCTCCTCCCACCAGCCAGCCTGAGCAGGAGCTGCTCCAGGCCAACTAATTTAGTTCAGTGAAAAACACAGAAATTGAAAGAAGGTCTTAAGAGTTAAAACGACAATGCCCAAGTCAAAGTACAAATCCATGAGTAACAAAACCGAAGAAAACAAATCTCCTATTGAAGGAAATAATCCCATAATGATAGACTCCAATCAGAACAAATCCACAGAAAATAGCTAAGAAAGCCTGACCCAAGATAAAAACTTTCAAAACATGATCATTACCATGATCAATACTATGAAAGCCCCTTTTGCACCCCACCCCACTCCGCCGTTGGGGACGCGCGCGCGGTCCAGCCGGGCCTCAACCCCGCGCCCTAGCTGGTGAGTCCCCGCCCCGCGCACCGCCCACCAGGACCCCACGTCAGCCCACAGGGACCCGGCTCCGACTCCCACCATCCAGCCGGAGCTGTGCGCGCGGGGCCGACGGACGAGGAGGACCTCCCCCTGCACCCGGGCCCCGCCCCAGCTGCCCTCGGGTTAAATAGCTCCACGCCGTCGCCCCCATCCCCCCTTTGCACCCCACCCCGCTCCGCCGGTCGGGTCACGCGCGCGGTCCAGCCGGGCCTCACCCCACGACCTAGGTAAGTCTCCGCCTGCCCCGCCCACCAGGACCCCAGGCCAAATAATTCAGTTTAGTGAAATTCAGAGATCTTAAGAGTTAAAATGACAATGCCAAAGTCAAAGTGCAAATCCATGAGAAGCAACAATCAAGTAAACAAATTTCTCACTGAAGAAATTAATCCCATAATGTTAGACTCCAACAAGAACAAACCCACGGAAAAAGGCCAAGAAAGCCCCACCCAGGATATAGACTTTCAAAATATGATCATTACCATGTTCAATACTATGAAAGAGGAAATCAGGGAGGAATTACATAATCGAATCAATCGCTTTGAAGAGGAACACAACAGACATCTGGAGGAGTTGAGAAAAACAGTGCAAGAAACAAAAAGTGGCATAGAGCAGTTAAAACAGACTCAAGCAGAGTTTAAAACTGAGCTAAAAGACAAGTTATCTTCAACCCAGAACGCCACAGAGAGTCTTATCAACAGAACTAACGAAGCAGAAAACAGAATTTCAGACCTTGAAGATAAAGTGGGAGTACTAACCAGCTCAATGGAAGAGGTTGTTAAAGCCAAAAAGATACTTGAGAGAAATATCCAAGAGATATGGGACACCTTGAAAAAGCCTAACATGCGTATTCATGGAATACCAGAGCAAGAATCTCAAAATACCGCCCCTGAGGAAATTTTTCAAATGATCATCAAGGAAAACTTTCCTCATCTAAAAAAAGAGAGGCCCATCCATGTACAAGAGGCATTCCGCACCCCAAACAGGTACGACCAAAATAGAAGCACCCCACGGCAAATAATAGTTAAAACACTCCACATTCAAGATAAAGAACTGGTGCTGAGAGCTTCAAGGGAGAAAAAACAAGTCACTTTTAAAGGTAAACCTATTAAAATAACAAATGACTTCTCAGTCGAAACAGTAAAAGCAAGAAGAGCTTGGAGAGACATACTTCAAGTATTGAATGAGCAAAAATGTCAATCCAGGCTGATTTACCCTGCAAAACTATCAGTCATGATTGAGGGAGAAAGAAAAATTTTCCAGCACAAAGACAACTTGAAGGGATACATGTCCACCAAACCAGGCCTTCAAAAAATGCTAGAAATGATACTCAAGCGTGAAGAAAAAAACAGGCATATCCAGGAGAACAGAAGGCAAATATAACACCATTAAAAGTGAAGCAATATACTTATAAAAGCTACTAAACATAATAAATGTCTGGAATTAACAATAGTTTCTCCATTATAACACTAAATGTTAATGGACTTAATTCACCGATCAAGAGACACAGATTACAAACTTGGATTAAAAATCACAATCCATCAATCTGCTGCCTGCAGGAAACCCATCTCACCACAAAAGATAGGCACGCTCTAAAAATAATAGGCTGGTCAACAATTCTACAAGCAAATGGAAGCAGAAAACAGGCAGGGTAGCCATTATGATATCAGACAAAGTGGACTTCAAACCAAAGAAAATTATAAGAGACACGGATGGATACTACATTTTAGTCACAGGTACAATTCACCAGGAAGACTTCACAATACTGAACATATATGCACCCAATACGGGCCCCTCCACATTCATTAAGAAAACCCTACAGCGTCTAAAGCAAGAAATCAATCCCCAAACGATAATTCTTGGGGACTTCAACACCGCCCTCTCAACTTGGGATAGATCAACAGGTCAAAAGCTTAACAGAGACACTTTGGAACTTAATCAAACCCTGAAAGAAATGGACCTTACAGACCTCTATCGAACTTTTCACCCACGCACCAAAGAATACACATTTTTCTCAGCAGCACACGGAACTTTCTCCAAAATAGATCACATATTGGGCCACAAAATGAATCTACACATATACAAGAAAGTTGAAATTCTAACCTGTGCCCTATCAGACCATCACGGCCTAAAGCTGGACATCCACAACACATCAAACAAGAGAAAATACACTAACTCCTGGAAACTTAACACTATGATGCTGAATGAGAACTGGATTCAGGAAGAAATTAAAAAGGAAATTCAAGATTTCCTGAAAGTGAATGATAACGAAAATACAACTTACCAAAATTTCTGGGACACAATGAAAGCTGTTCTAAGAGGTAAGTTCATAGTTCTTAATGCCTACGTCAAAAAAATGGAAACATCAGAAATAAACAACTTAACAATGCAGCTTAAAGCTTTAGAGAAACGAGAGCAATCTGATCCCAAAAGTAGTAGAAGAGAGGAGATTAGCAAAATAAGGGGAGAAATATCTGAAATCGAGATTAAGAAAACGATAGAAAAAATCAATCAGTCAAAAAGCTGGTTCTTTGAAAAAATCAAGAAGATTGATACACCCCTAGCTAAACTAACCAAAAGCAAGAGAGAGAAAACCCAAATTAACAAAATTAGAAATGAACATGGAGTAATCACTACTGATACCCAAGAAATCCAGAGAATTATAACATCATATTTCAAAAACTTATACTCTGTGAAGTTTGACAACACAAAAGAGATGGATGAATTTCTAAGTAAACACAACTTACCTAAATTGAATCAGGAAGTTGTGAATTATTTAAATAGTCCTATAACATATAAGGAAATTGAGGAAGTAATCTCGAATCTTCCCACCAAAAAATGTCCTGGACCAGATGGATTCAGCACAGAGTTCTACCAGACATTTAAGGAGTTAATAACACCAATACTCCTTAAACAGGTCCATCAAATAGCAAAGGAAGGAACACTACCAAATTCCTTCTATGAAGCTAATATCGTTTTAATCCCAAAACCTAATAAAGATTCACTTAAAAAAGAAAACTATAGGCCGATCTCCCTGATGAACACAGACGCAAAGATTCTCAACAAAGTCTTAGCAAATCGGATTCAAAAACATATTAAAAAGATCTTTCATGGGGACCAAGTAGGCTTCATCCCCGGCACACAAGGTTGGTTCAACATACGCAAATCAATAAATGTAATTCATCATGTAAACCAGTCCAAAGTCCAAGACCACATGATACTCTCGATAGATGCAGAAAAAGCTTTTGACAAGATCCAATAGCCTTTTATGATCAAAACACTAGAGACAGTAGGAATGGAAGGAACCTTTATCAATATAATAAAAGCTATATACAACAAGCCCACAGCAAGGATTATGCTCAATGGGGAACAATTGGAAGCATTCCCACTTCGATCAGGAACTAGACAAGGCTGTCCACTCTCACCACTTCTATTCAATATTGTACTTGAAGTCTTAGCTGAAGCCATAAGACAAGAAAGGGGCATAGGAGGGATTCAAATCGGCAAGGAAGAAGTCAAGCTATCCCTATTTGCAGATGACATGATCTTATACCTGAGGGATCCCAAAAACTCCACCAGGAAGCTCCTGGAACTAATTGAGAAGTTCAGCAGGGTGGCAGGATACAAAATAAATGTGCAAAAATCAGAGGCCTTCCATATGCCCAGAATGAAAGAAGTGAAAAAGCCTTGAGAGAAACAATACCATTTATTAAAGCCCCTAAAAAAATGAAATACCTTGGTATAAACCTAACTAAGGAGGTAAAAGACCTTTACAATGAAAACTTTAAAACCCTAAAGAAAGAAATAGCAGAAGACACCAGAAGGTGGAAAGACCTCCCTTGTTCCTGGATTGGCAGAATCAATATCGTGAAAATGACCATCCTACCAAAGGCAATATACAGATTCAATGCTATACCAATCAAAATCCCAAAGCAATTCTTCAAAGAAGTTGACCAAACAATCTCAAAGTTCATATGGAGGCACAAAAGACCCAGGATAGCAAAAACAATCCTGAGTAACAAAAACACAGCTGGAGGTATAACCATACCAAACCTTAGTCTATACTACAAATCCATAGTTGTAAAGACAGCCTGGTACTGGCTCCAAAATAGACACACAGATCAATGGATAAGGATTGAAGACCCAGATATAAGCCCACAAAGTTACGGCCATTTGGTCTTTGACAAAGGGGCCCAAAGAATCCAATGGAAAAAGAACAGCATCTTCAACAAATGGTGCTGGCAAAACTGGATCTCCACATGCAGAAGATTAAAGCTGGACCCGTACTTGTCACCATGTACAAGACTTAATTCCAAATGGATCAAGGACCTTGATATCAGGCCAGAGACTATAAAAACCATAGTTGAAAGAATAGGGAACTCCCTCGATCTGATTGGGCTAGGCCAACACTTCCTAAACAGACATCCAATGGCACAGTCACTGCTACCAACTCTCAACAGTTGGGATCTTGTGAAATGAAAGAGCTTCTGTTCAGATAAAGAGATTGTAACGCGAGCTCAAAGGCAACCCACAGAATGGGAGAAAATCTTCACTAACCACATATCTGATAGAGCTCTATTGTCCAGAGTGCACAAAGAACTTAGAAAACTAAACACCAAGGAAACCAATGGCCCAATTAAAAAATGGGCCCTGGAACTTAAAAGAAACTTTACCAGGGATGAAATTAAAATGTCTAACAAATATCTTAAAAAATGCTCCACTTGTTTAGCCATCAGGGAAATGCAAATCAAAACTTCCCTGAGATATCATCTCACCCCGGTCAGGATGGCAAAAATCCACAATACTAACAACGACAAATGCTGGAGAGGATGTGGAGAGAGGGGAACTCTCCTACATTGCTGGTGGGAATGCAGGCTCATACAGCCACTCTGGTGAGCCGTCTGGAGATTCTTAAAGAAATTAAAGATTGAAATGCCATATGACCCTGCTATTCCACTTTTGGGAATAACCCCCCATACTGCAGAGGTTCACCTCGATAGCACAAGCACGACCATGTTCATAGCAGCACTGTTTACAATAGCAAAGTCATGGAATCAGCCCAAATGTCCAACAGTTGATGAGTGGATAAGGAAACGGTGGTACATCTATACAATGGAGTACTACTCAGCCATCAAAAATGATGAATTACTGGAATTTGCCGGGAAATGGATGTCATTAGAAACAATTATATTAAGTGAAGTATCCCAGACCCAGAAAATTAAGCGCCGTATATACTCCCTAATAGGTGGCTCCTAGTACCAAACCCACCTAGCCCACGTTGAGACAGTAATTGCAAGCATTATGAACAGGAGGGATGGGGTAGGAGGACCACACCAGAAGAGAGAAGGGACCATGTTACAGCAGGGAAAATAGGCCTCCACTAAGGACCCAAATAAGTAATGAGACATCTGATTAAGTTCACAGATTTTTGTTCCTGATCATTTACTACTGAGGGGATGTGATCTCACCAGAAGAGGAGGGCATATAGTCTGGCAGATAAAAATAACCATTTTGCAAATGGGTGATAGACCCCTCCCTCACTGTGGTTTCCCACTTTTATTACATCTACCTTTGAATGTACTTTTATCACAAGACTCTAACAGCTTTTTGTCTCTGGCCAGGGGGTAACATACAATGCCCACCAGGATGGAGTGAAGGGCATTGCAGGAGCAGCAAAACTGCAAAAGAAAATCAACAAACCACAATCCAGAACTTCAGAGACTCTATATCAACCACCTAGAACTAGGCCAGCTTAATCTCTCCCCATCTCGAAGCTCAGGGAAATTTGCAAAAGAGGGGGCGGTAAGAGTGTAAGAGCATAAGGATGGGAGGAGCAATGATATGTAAGATACTCTATACTAGTTAGGGCTGAAGCAATCATAATTGGACTTTGCATGCCCTGCGCATTGTCCAACACACTGTTGACCTCAGAAAGTCTAGCATCTGCTAAAGGCACCAAGATCCTTGGAGGCAAAGGATTGGCAGCCACAGCAGTGTTCCTATACCTAAGGGGAACACGGGAAAGGGTTCGGGAAAGGCCACTGGGTCATTGTATGTCATCGGAGAGGAGGGCCCAGAGGAAAATCAGACATGCACAAGAAAGGACTCTCTGGGAATTGGGGTGGGAGGCACTGGGGGATGGGGAGGGAGAAGGGTGGGGAGGGGGAGTAGGGGGTATGGGGGGAGGAGGAGGGAGGGAGGGAACTGGTGTACCTAATAAGTTTGTATGAGCTGAAATAAAAAAAAAATACTTTGAAAGAGGAAATCCAGGAGGAATTAAATAACCGCATCAACCACTTTGAAGAGGAACACAACAGACACTTGGAGGAGTTGAGAAACACATTTCAAGAAACAAAAATAAGCCTAGAGCAGTTAAAACAGTCTCAGGCAGAGTTTAAAACTGAACTAAAAGTCAAGTTATCTTCAACCAAGAGCTCAACAGAAAGCCTTAACAGCAGAACTAATGAAGCAGAAAATAGAATTTCAGACCCTGAAGACAAAGTGGGAGTATTAACCAGCTCAATGGAAGAGGTTGTTAAAGCCAAAAAGATACTTGAGGGAACTATTCAAGAGTTATGGGACACCCTGCAGAAGCCTAACATGTGTATTCATGGAATACCAGAGCAAGAATCCCAAAATACCACACCTAAGGTAATTTTTCAAACTCTCTTCAAAGAAAACTTTCCTCATCTAAAAAAAGAAAGGTCCATCCATATACAAGAGGTAATCCGCACCCCAAATAGATATGACCAAAATATCAACTCGCCATGGCAAATAATAGTTAAAACACTTCACATTCAAGACAAAGAAACGGTGCTGAGAGCTTCAAGGGAAAAAAAAACAAGTCACTTTTAAAGGTAAACCTATTAAAATAACAAATGACTTCTCAATGGAAACAGTAAAAGCAAGAAGAGCTTGGAGAGATGTACTTCAAGTATTGAATGAGCAAAAATGTCAACCCAGGCTGATATACCCCACAAAATTATCCATCATGATCGAAGGAGAAAGAAAAATTTTCTAGCACAAAAACAACTTGAAGACATACATGTCCACCAAACTAGACCTTCAAAAAATGCTAGAAATGATACTCAAGCTTGAAAAAAAAAAACAGGCATATCCAGGAGGACAGAAGGGAATTATAATGCCACCAAAACATAAAAGCGAAACAATACACTTACTAAAGCCACTAAACATAGTAAATGTCCTGAATTAAAAATAATTTCTCCAGGCGGCGGCGGCCCTGCTTGGCACTCGGCCGCGCCTCCTCCTCCTCCCCGGCGCTGTTGACCCTCGGCTCGCTCCTGCGCCTGCCCCCTCCTCTCCCGCCTCCTCCTTCCCCGAGTGGTCCGCAGGGGCCAGATGGCGGTGGCAGCCAGGAGGCGTAACAGAAAGCCCCGGCTCGGAGCCGGAGACGCTGGGCTGGAACCGGGTGGCATTTCTCTGAAGTCATTCATCAAGACTTTTCAACATTGCTACAGATATAAATAGGTGAAACCACCCGGCGGCCGTTGCTTCCCAAGGAGCTCGCCGGACGCTGTGCCACTTAGCATGCATGCGGCCCGCCGGCGCCCGGGACCACGTTGCTTCTGCTGCTGCCCGCCACGGGACTGAATGACCCCTGCCGCGACCTCCCCCCTGGGCGGACTCCCGCCCCACCGACCGACCTCATTGATCGACCCCGCGGCCTCGCGCCTCTCTTCCCACCGTGAACATCAATATGTGTCATGTCATTGTCACCTGCCGGTGGATGCTCTGGACCCTCCTGAGTATTGTGGTGGCCTTTGCGGAACTCATCGCCTTCATGAGCGCAGACTGGCTTATCCGGAAAGCCAAGAGCCGAGGCGGCATGGAGCCGGCGACCTCGGGTGGGGTCACCGAGCCCTACCACCCAACCCTGGGCATCTACAACCGCTGAATCCGCAACCGGGGCGTGCAGCACGTCCCGCGGGACACGCTGTGTGGGCCCTACGCGGAGAGCTTCGGCGAGATCACCAGCGGCTTCTGGCAGGCCACTGCTATTTTCCTAGCCGTGGGGATCTTCATTCTCTGCATGGTGGCTTTGGTGTCCGTCTTCACCATGTGTGTGCAAAGCATCATGAAGAAGAGCATCTTCAATGTGTGTGGGCTCTTGCAAGGAATCGCAGGCCTGTTCCTTATCCTTGGATTGATACTCTACCCTGCTGGCTGGGGCTGCCAGAAAGCCATAGACTACTGTGGACATTACGCCTCTGCCTACAAGCCTGGAGACTGCTCGCTGGGCTGGGCCTTCTATACCGCCATCCGTGGCACGGTCCTCACCTTCATCTGTGCTGTCTTCTCCGCACAAGCAGAGATCGCAACTTCCAGCGACAAGGTCCAAGAAGAAATCGAAGAGGGGAAAAATCTTATCTGCCTCCTTTAGTATGGAAGAAACTTGGAGCATTTTTCTTTTTTCTTTTTTTTTTTTTTTTTTGCATAATCTTGTGAAATAGTCCTTGTCATTTGAATCAAGTGAAGAACCAGCTTTGCCTACCAGAGCCACATTCCACAGCCTCGGCCCTTCGAGGGCCAACGAGGGGTGCCTCCCACTACGCAGCATTACTGGATGCACAGAGTGAGGTGCAGACAGAGCACAGAGCCCCTGACTGTGGCGGTGGAGCCTCAGTAGACCGTCTCCCCAGCGCTCAATGAAGGATGACAATCTGAACTGCCAGGGTGGGGCAGTCACTCCCTGGCATCACAGCACAAGTGAGCAGGCCTCACTGGCGTATGGGGCAAATTTCTGGCCCACAGCTGCATGTCTGTGAGCATCTCTCAGAACAAGGTCTGGAGAGTAGGGTGCTGGTTTTCTCCCTAGGTCTTTTAAGATGTCTGGGTCGGAGACTGGAGAGGAAGATCCCAGTCTTACTGGGGATCGACTTTATGCTGAAGGTCAAGGCGAGACACCAGGTGATGCTCAGCTGACCAGAGGGGTCACAAGGCCACTGCAGACTCCTGCTGTGGAACTTACTCCAGGCTGAATTCCAGGGCACGGTGGGTCCGTGGAACTGTCATTAAGACTTGGAAGTTTGGACTAAAGAGACAATCATGGAAGAATACCCTTGGCGATCACAGGCAGATTCTTTCCCACAGAAGCCAGGCCAGCGCCTGTACTGGCCCAGTCCTCGCCCTGCGGTCAGTCTGCTCCTAGGTTAGAACTGCAACTGACTGCCCGAGGACACCCAGCTGCAGAACAGCTGTGGCTCACACAGATGTTCACGAGATGCCAGAACCTCAGCATTTGTAGAACAGCCTTGTCTCCGTTGGGCAACCTCCTGCTCCCAGCAGCAAAATGGCCTTCATAGCCTGGAAGCACCTCCAGACATTTTTGTATTGTTAACTAAACTCCCATCAAATTGCTCAACTTGAGTTGCTCCTGATGTCATGCAGAGGGGAAAGCAAAGACAGGAATTAGCCCGAGCCCTTAGCCCACACCTGTTTACAAAACTCAAATACCACTATTAAGAGGGACTCAGGGCTTTTAACGTAGTTTTCATAAGTTATCAATTGATTCAGGAAGCCAGTAAAGAATGACCGAAACCAAAACTATGCGGTCTGGCCTTTTGTGAGCCTCACAGGAGGAATGGACACACTACTTGGTCCACTGAACTTGCTTTTAGTCTGATTTGGCTTTATGGATTTGCTCCATTGAGGGCTTAGTTTAAAAGTTCAAGTTACTGAGCACCTTGGCTGGCAAGCCTGTCATACGCTATATACCACAGGGTCTGCAACCTTGACTCATATTTTATAACCTTGCCCCAGTGACTCATCGTAAAGCTGCATTAGCTTAGCATCAGGCCTTGGTACAGAACAAAGAGTTGCTTTATAACGGTGGGATGGCCCACTGAAGTTTTATGACATAAGTTGATTTGATCTATCTTTCTCATGGATGAAAGGCGAAGTGAAGAGAAGTGTTAAAATGGGTCTTAGGTTCATGTTTAAAACCAAATAAGCAAAGTGGAGGAGAGAAGGATGAATAGGTGGTGTTTCCCCTTCCTCATCCTAGAGAAAGGCTCAGGAAACATTAAGGGATCCCTGAATGCATGGGCCACACAAGAGCAGCTCACTGCATTATGTTCTATGCAGGTCCTTCTGCCAGCACAATAGCTTAAAAAAACAAAAACAAATAACAACAAAAAAAACCCGGGCAACATTATGCATTAAAAGCAACTTTGTCAAGCAAATGTTGACAGAACCATTTTTATTCTTAAACCATCAGATTAAAATTTTTTTTTTTTACAATACGCAACCTCAGCCGCCTCCTCACAGATAAGCCCTGTGTGCAGAGGAGTATCCACATACCCGTCTGTTCTTTGGCTAAGGTGGCAGTGGACACATCGGTCACCCTGGTGACAGTCACACATGAAAATGTGATCCCGCTGCCAGAATAAACTCATCGACAATATTTGTCACTAATTTAGATGTTAGAAATGACCAAAAAAGGGGGCATAAAACAAGACACCAAGGCATTAAAAACTACCAAAACTCTGGCTTAATAAAACCAGGGTGGAGATTGAACTTTGGAAATTTGGAGTAAAAATCTGAGATTGGGTTTTTTAAACTTCAGTTCAATACACAGACTTTCTTGGGGATGACAAGCTCATCTAAAAAAATCACGCTGGTCCAGACCAAAATCTCTTCTGCACAGCTCTTTAAATACCACTTGTTGACCTGCACTCACTGTTCCAATAAATAGGATCTTCAGTGCTCCCCGAAACATCTTCCTTTGTCTGCATTTGTGCTTAGAGTTTGTGCAGGCTGACTTCTCAATAAACTCCAGAGCACATGTATTTGCTTTGGAGTCTGTGGATCTTTTTAAACCTGTGTGCTAATTCCACAATGTTATATTAATTGTGCAAAGGTTTTGTATAGTTTTCAAACATCTGTGGTGTAATAATGATCTTTGTTAACATGTATTCTGTAAAGTGCCATAGTCTTTTTTATGTGTAGCATATTTAAAAATATATGTATTATACACACACACGTTTATGTGAAAAATGTGCAATAACAAAGGTGTGTGTAAGTTTGTTTTGGCGAAACTGGACAGGAGTCAAAACAGGCATGCTTCTGTTTTGGCAAAAGAGAGTTACACATTTTTGCCTTCATGGCTACTTATTAGCCCATAACACAATCTTATGTGAAGAGAAGAGTGGTATGAAATCGCTTACTCCTGGGTCTCCATTAAAGAATCACGCTATTTATGTGAAAGTGAAGCAAGCAAGCCAAGCCCAATGACTGCTAGTCTTATGAAATGTGAAGCTGCCGCGTTGCCTTTTTTGTTAGTGCGAGAACTCATAGCTGGTACATTATTCACTGAAGAGCTGTCTCCTAACATGCTTCCACAGACCGTGCTAACACTAGACCACTATCGAAGGGCTAGTCGCATGCCTTCTTAGCCATAAGAGTCTGACCTAGGACAGACTTTTCTGTGCAATAACGTGGCCACTGGAAATCCTGGCCTGCGTTTGTATTTGGGTAAAGACACCCAAGGGCCAAACGTGCTGAAGGGACAACTGGGATTTCTTCTGAGACTGTGGTGAATGAAAAACTCCTTCCAAGGCCGAGGGGGTCTTAGGTCCCATGAAGGAACTTGGCCACCCTTGATATTCAGTAGTCACTTGCGCAAGTATGAAATTGTATTTACAGCCGAAGGACTCAGTGGGAGCCTTCAAACTTGTGGTTGTCCTAATCTGTTGTAAACAAATGCATCATTTTCGCATTGGTTAGGTTCTGTGCATTGTATTTCCACAGTGTGCTCCCTTCCCCTCCACACATCTGAATTAAAACAGATTTTGCAAACTCAAAAAAAAATAATTTCTCCATTATAACATTAAATGCTAATGGAATTAATTCACCAATCAAGAGACACAGATTACAAACATGGATTAAAAATCACAACCCATCAATCTGCTGCCTGCAGGAAACCCATATAACCACAAAAGATAGGCACATCCTAAAAATAAAAGGCTGGTCCAAACTTCTGCAAGCTAATGGAACCAGGAAATAGGCAGGGGTAGCCATTATGCTATCGGACAAAGTAGACTTAAAACCAAAAAAAAATCATAAGAGAAACAAATGGTTACTACATTTTAGTCACAGGTACAATTCACCAGGAAGATCTCACAATATTGAACATATATGCACCCAATACGCCCCCCCCCCATTTATTAAGCAAACCCTACAACATCTAAAGCGAGAAATCAACCCCAAAACAATAATTCTTGGGGATTTCAACAACGTCCTCTCAACATGGGATATATCAACAGGTAAAAAACATGACAGAGACACTTTGGAGTTTAATCAAACCCTTAAAGAAATAGACCTTACAGATCTCTATTGAACTTTTCATCCACGCACCAAAGAATACACATTTTTCTCAGCAGCACACGGAGCTTTCTCCAAAATAGATCACATTGGGGCTGGAGAGGTGGCTCAGTGGTTAAGCCTCTGCCTTGCAGGCAGAAGGTCCTGAGTTCGGATCCTAGACCCCACCTATAGATGCCAGGCTGAAACGGGGGCGGCCTGCGTTTCTGGTCCCGGTAGGGTGGAGCCTGTGAATCCTGGGGCAGAGTAAACAAGGAGGAGGTGGAGGCGGTCCATGGTGGTTCCCAAATTTGCCCGTGGTTCTGCACACACACACATACATGCACACACACATACACACGCACACACATGTGCCCGCAAATACATGCAGAATTGAATAAATAATAAATAACAAAATAGATCATATATTGGGCCACAAAATGAATCTCCACATATACAGGAAAGTTGAAATTCTAACCTGCACCTTACCAGACCACCACGGCCTAAAGCTTGACATCCACAACACAACAAACAAGAGAAAATACACCAATTCCTGGAGACTTAACACTATGATGCTGAAGGAGAATTGGATTCAGGAAGAAACTAAAAAGGAAATTCAAGATTTCTGAAAGCGAACAATAAAGAACAAACTTACCAAATCTCTGGGACACATGAAAGTTGTCCTAAGAGTAAGTTCATAGCTCTTAATGCTACATCAAAAAAATGGAAACATCAGAAACAAATACTTAACAATGCAGCTTAAAGCTTTAGAGACACTAGAGCAGTGCTAGGGCACCTGGGTCCTTGACTACAGTTGTGAGGATGGACGGTCGGGGGGCACAGAGGACAAGCGGGGGCGGGGGGAAGGGGCGACGGTTCAGCCATTAAAGTGCTGGATGTATAAGCAGAAGGGCCGGAGTTCTTACTGCCACCTTCCAAGTAAAACACTGCTGCAAAGTGTGGCTGTCGGCCTGTCATTCAGCCTCAGAAGGCAGAGCCTGGAGTCCCCAGAACGATTGGTTAGCCAGACTGGTCCCGTCAGCGACTAGAGACTCAGTCTCAAAATAACAAAGGAAGAGCGATTGTGAATGATTCCCCACGTGAACCTGGGACCTCCACAGGTATGCGCGCGCACACACACACACACATGCACATATGCACACACACACACACACATGCACATATGCACACACACACACACACATGCACATATGCACACACACACACATGCACATGGACACACGTCGGGGTACTGCATCATATAGCAACACTTCCCTCCTGGACAAAACGGCCCCATTTCATAAAGAGGCGCCTCCAGGCCCGTATGTGCCCTTCTCTCACCCGAGATGGCGCCCCGGGCTTCTCTCTCCTCGTGTGTGTTCCTGCGGGCAGGCTCCAGCTCCCTGGTACATCTTCAGATAACTGCACTCTTCTCTTAGAGGGTGAAAACCCGAGTGTCTGTTCCCCAGCTCGCCCCTAATGCCCCCTAGTTGTACTGTACACAAGCTGGGAGAAGACGACACCCCTGCTGTTCCGTCCACTTGTGCTGGGACAGCCATTCTGCTCCTGCAATAGATCTCTTGGGTGAATGTGGCCTGTGGGGGGGTCCCCTGAACAAGCTCCCTTCAATACACACATGTGAATTCCTACATGTGCACATATAGTGTGCCCACATGCACGAGAAGGAGGATCCCAGCGGTCCTGAGTGCGCAAGTCTCACTCAAAAGCTCAGAAACAAGCAGCAGTGCTCCCCCAATGCAGAGTCATAAGTGGCTTCCCGGCAGGCCGACTCAGAGGTCCTCTCCTCTTTGCCCTGGCCGGGATCTGACGTCTAGTAGATGGCCATGCCCACGTCAGCTCCACGTTCTGGGGGGACTGTCTGTCCTCTTCACTTTTGAACTGCCCTTGGCCAGTGTCCCGCCCTCACGGAGGACGTGCACCCCCATCGGAGCGAGGCCTCTGCAGGTCCGTGACAGGGACGGAGGCAGAACAAGCGCTGTGCGTGTCGCCAGGGGCATCGAGTGGCACTCAGAAGGCAGCTGTGCGGAACCACCTCTAACTCCAAGCTCCTCGCAGCTGGACACTGCATTCACCTGCCAGCTCTCGAAGTCGATCTTTCAAAGCAGACAGAGGGGATCGTGTCACAGCCACGGCGTCCGCATCCTTCCTCCCCTTCGTCTGCTGCAATCTGGGCGTGCGGCTCAGCAGGACTGCTCCGAGCTGCTGCCGCGCCGCATCCCTCGGGCGGCTCTGCAGAGTGGACGTCCAGGGTCAGCTAACTGTAGATTCACGGCCAGCCAGGCCACTTCTGGCTTGCAAAGGATTTCCTGCTCCGTCTTTGCACCTGGGAGGGGAGGCAGATGACTCTCATCCCATGGTGGGAATCCCCGTCTCAGCTGTTTACCTGTTCAGAGCTCCGAGCTTCCCAGGCAGTGTCGCGTGGCTTTGCTAGATGAGTGGGAGGCAGGGCACAAACCTCTGACCCGTAAGGCTGGGCGCCTGGACACGATCCCCAAGGAAGCCAGGGCACGCCCACCTAGGCGACTCCACACTGAGTCCCACGGTGGTCTGCGCTCACAGACTCCTGGAGCCTCTTTGGGTCTGCAGCCACAATACTTCTTGCCCCCACATACTCCCAGGGCCTTGTGCCTGCTCCCGGGCCTGGGCAGGTGTCCCCTGGGTGAAGGCTGTTTGAACGGAAGACGTTGAGGAAACCTGTTGTCTGAGCAAGCAGAGCCTCTGCCAGCTCCCTGGTGGTCCTGGTGGTCCCCCTGGTGGTCCCCCTGGTGGCTCCTAGGAGGCACCTTCCCTCTGCTCTCACCCGCCCTCCTCTCCTCCCGTCCCTCTCCCGCCCCCAACTCCACAGGAGACTCCAGCACCTTCAGAGCCGAGTCTGGGCCCTGTCATGGCGGCGTCCACACTTCAGAGCGGGCTGTCACCACCGTCACTGCAGAACAAGCTTGGCCATTCCCTCTCCACACACACGCTGCTCCCCACCCGTAGCTTGGAGTTCTGGGGCCGCCTTCAGGGGCAGCCACGCGTGGCAGGTGGAGGGGGCAGAGCCAGCTCGTGGGCGTCGCCACAAAGACGCTCATCACGGCTCCGCTCAGGAGACGCTGCCGATGGTTTGCAGGTTTCCAGACTCTTTCCCACACTGATCAGATGCTGCGGCGAGAAGCCATTCTAGGGACATCGGTACGCGCGCACCTAGAACAGCCTGTCCACATGGTCATGGTGCGGCGTTCTGGTCAGGGCCCAAGGACTCCACTGACGGCTTCAGGGGACAGATGCCGCGTGGTAGTCAGGGGACAGCAGTACTGTTGGCTGCATCGTTGTTGGCTTGGTGGTCAGGAGCTGCTTCTCCGGTGTCCCTGTGCTTGACGGTGTGTGTGCGCCTCTGCTGCAGACACACCGTGGCAGGATGTGAGTGGCTGGCGCAGCGCTAAAAGATTCTGCCATAAACCCTTGAAACAAAATCCGTCGACAGCCACAGCCTTGTTGAGATCTCCACTTTCCTTCAACAGAAGCAG
The DNA here is from genome assembly GCA_023101885.1 of Typhlomys cinereus. Classification (NCBI taxonomy): domain Eukaryota; kingdom Metazoa; phylum Chordata; class Mammalia; order Rodentia; family Platacanthomyidae; genus Typhlomys; species Typhlomys cinereus. The sequence continues at coordinate 151,516 of JALPQD010000259.1, forward strand.
TCTGTTCTCTTGAGAAAATTTAATGTTCCTTCATGTGCTGGGGCTGTAGGAAGTAACATGTGAGAAAGGAGAAAAGAAGGTCAGGCTAGAGCGCAGGGCTGAGGGGGCGGGCAGGGCGAGTGGACGTGTCGCCAGAGAACGGCGGGTCACCACAGGGGTGGACAGAGCCACCGCTCTGCACACGAAGTCGCAGCGTCTCCTTTCCCACTGTACAAGGTGGCAGCTATGGTTTTCTTGCGTCTGTCTGTCTTTTTCTTTCCTCCTGAACTATCTCGGGGTAACGATGGCTGGCACCTAAGGACATCATGCTTTTCTTTGCAGGCTAAAGGTGAACCTCAACATGATAACAGATGAAAAAGGGGGGAAAGGACATTGTGGATGTATCCAAGTGCTGATCAGAACAGCTCTCCAGTGGTGTCCTTCCAAAGCTTTGCTTGCAAGTGGCTGGATGGCAGGTCCTTATCTTTTCCTTCTAGAACGTGCTTAGGACCTTGGGGAGGGGGTGATGAAGGAGCCGCTGTGTTCTGGGCCAGGTCATATCATGTGTAAGTGCTAATCAGCAGAAGGGTTTTGTGCGTATAAACCTTACTCTTCATTTTCCAGCAACTGTAATTTTAATGCAAAGTGGCAGGACAGCAGAAGGCAGCCAGAGTGCTCAGGGGAGGGGACAGACGTGCTAGAAGCAGGGACAAAGAGCTTGCCTGCCTGTCACCCACCCTCAGCTCCCCACCTCTCTGTGCAGCACCAAGGCGGTAGAGCCAGGAGCGTGTGTGCCTGTGTATTCTAGCTGCCCGTCATCCATGCAAATCCTCATCTAGAAGTTTCTAGAATTTTCTTTGCAGCGCTGTCTCTTGTGGCAGAGTGTAGTGTTCTCGTCACCTCCCAGTACCTTGGTGCATGTCTGTTCAGGGTAGAGAGAGTGACAGACAGCTTCCCAGCAAGCCTCACAGCTTGCAGTACGGCAGGGCGGGGGAGAGAGGGCCAGAGCCTAATGTGTCTAGACAGCATATTTCAGGCGCCGAGAGGAGGTGCAGACATTGCTGGCACTCGCCATTCTTGCTCCGTGGCGGTGTGAGGCTCTGCTCCATCTTCCTCTCTGATTTCTCCTACAAGGAGCTGAGGTGCCAAGCGTGCAGGAAATGCCACCTTGACTCCCCTGCTCCCCAATGCTGCCTGTAAGCAGTTCCCTCAATCTCCCTTGACTTGCAGCCAGTCTTGTTGTCGACCAGAATTGTCAACAAAGTGCGGGAAGAACACGTCCGTGGTGATGGACATCTTTTCCCTTTCATTCTCTAATTGCCTAGGGCGAGCCGTCCTCATCGCCAAGGAAGGAAAGCTAGAGAGGAGTATGCATCGCGGAGTGAACCAAAGGCTCCGGAGCACCTGACGCATAGAATGGAAAGATAATTATTTCAGGTGAGACAGAATTAGCTATCAGAGATCATGTGATGATGATGGACAGATGTCAGAGGACAGTTAACTCCATCAGTGGATGGGTCAACGTCATGAGACGTCCACACACACGAGGATATGGGTGCAGAGGGCAGTCTGACCTCCGACGGCTGATACTGATTCTCAACGTGACAAGATCTAGAGTCCTTTGCAAACGACCTCTGGGCTTGTCTGTGAGTGATTTCCTGAATCAGGTCAAGTAAGGCGGGAAGTGCCATCCTAATTCCAACACTGACGGAGAAGAGGAAGGTCTGAACCAGCATTCAGAGCTCTCTGCTTCCTGACTGTGGATGAGTGCAATGTGACGTGGGTTTCAAGCTGCTTCCTCTCTGGGTTAGATTGTCCCTCTGAACTGTAGGCCACACTCAACCTTCTTCCTTATTCACTTTGCCTTCATCAGGCATTTTGTTGTAGCAACAGAACAAGTGAGTAACACAATCTCTTTCTTGAGCATTTTTTAAAAATTCATAGAGCAAGTTTTCTCTAAGAACTTCAACCAGGGACAAATTAAAATTGGGGGCACAACTGCAAATCTACCACCAGTCCAACCAGGGACCCACACAGCCTTCCACCCATTGCTGCCCCCCTCCCCAGCCCCTGCCTGCGACCTCAGCAGTCAGCCCAGGCCTGGATTCTCAGCTCTGAGAAGGAACTTGTCCAATTTGGCTGAAACCATCAGAGGCTGAGGACAGAGAGCAACCGAAATAGAAAGCTGGAGAACATTTGGGGCTCGTGCTTTCCATGCTGTGAGTCATTGCTGGTGCATCTGCATGCAGAATGTGGAGCACATTCTTGCCCAGAAGAGGGAAGAGAGTGCTCATCAAGGATCCACTTGCCCGTTGTTCACGGCCAGAACAGAGCGAACTTTTGGAACCCTCGGACTGAATTCCGGAAGTGCATGACAAGGCATTTGTGGAGACCTCCGGGGCTCTAGAAGAGCTTTGCTCACTAGATGGCAATGCAGGGGACACAGTGCATGGGCTCAGGGACGCTTGCCAAGTGGAGAATGGCATCTTGGGGTGTTCTCGGGGTGAACTTCCACTAGTGCTAGGGCTGCATGCACAGCCTTCCTCTCAAGACATTCGGAAGGATTCGCAGCTGCTGCAGGATCCGGTGTGAGTGCCCCGATACCTGTTTGGGGACGTGTCTTTCCTTGTATTGTCTGTGCCGAGCCCTGGGAAGGCCCCCTTTCCCCTCTCGCTTCTTCAGCTTTCCAAGGGGACCCCTAGGTCTTTCACCTCTCCTTGTCTCTTCTTCCTCCTGCTAGACTGTGATGGTGGCTCTCTCTCTCCCTCTCTCTGTCATCTGACCTTGAGCTCTTCCACCCTGATGTTATTGCTCCCGTGGCCATAGGGCCCCAAACTAAATAAACTCCTTTTTTCTAAGTCTCAAAAAAAGTCCTGGTAAGGCCAGGTCAACCTACAGAGTAGGGTGTGGTCACAGTGTGGGGGCGATCTTAGGTTTCTTTATGAGAATTGAAAATCTCAGATCTACGCTCCGCCGGTCGGGACGCGAACGCGAGATCCAGCCGGGCCTCACCGCGCGCCTAGGACCCCAGTCGCCCACAGGGACCCGGCTCCGACTCCCACCATCCAGCCAGAGCGGCGCACAGGGCCAAGGGACGAGGAGGACCTCCCCTGCGCCCGGGCCCCGCCCCAGCTGCCCTCGGGTTAAATAGCTCCACGCCGACGCGCCCATCCTCCCTTTTCACCCCACCCCGCTCCGCCGGTCGGGACACGCGGTCCACCCGGGCCTCACCCCGCGCCCTAGGTAAGTCCCCGTTCGGGCCCCGCCCACCAGTACCCCAGGCCAAATAATTCAGTTTAGTGAAATTTGAGAGATCTTAAGAGTTAAAAATGACAATGCCAAAGTCAAAGTGCAAATCCATGAGAAGCAACACTCAAGTAAACAAATTTTCCCACTGAAGAAATTAATTCCATAATGTTAGACTCCAACAAGAACAAACTCGCGGAAAAAGGCCAAGAAAGCCTGACCCAGGATAACGACTTTCAAAATATGATCATTACCATGTTCAATACTATGAAAGAGGAAATCCGGGATGAATTACATAATCGAATCAATCGCTTTGAAGAGGAACACAACAGACATCTGGAGGAGTTGAGAAAAACAGTGCAAGAAACAAAAAGTGGCATAGAGCAGTTAAACAAACTCAAGCAGAGTTTAAAACTGAGCTAAAAGACAAGTTATCTTCAAACCCAGAACGCCACAGAGAGTCTTATCAACAGAACTAATGAAGCAGAAAACAGAATTTCAGACCTTGAAGACAAAGTGGGAGTACTAACCAGCTCAATGGAAGAGGTTTGTTAAAGCCAAAAGATACTTGAGAGAAATATCCAAGACATATGGACACCCTGAAGAAGCCTAACATGTGTATTTATGGAATACCGGAGCAAGAATCTCAAAATACCACCCCTGAGGAAATTTTTCAAACGATCATCAAGGAAAACTTTCCTCATCTAAAAAAGAGAGGCCCATTCATATACAAGAGGCATTCCGCACCCCAAACAGATAGGACCAAAATAGAAGCACACCGCGGCAAATAATAGTTAAAACACTCCACATTCAAGATAAAGAACTGGTGCTGAGAGCTTCAAGGGAGAAAAAACAAGTCACTTTTAAAGGCAAACCTATTAAAATAACAAATGACTTCTCAGTCGAAACAGTAAAGCAAGAAGAGCTTGGAGAGACATACTTCAAGTATTGAATGAGCAAAAATGTCAACCCAGGCTGATTTACCCTGCAAAACTATCAGTCATGATCGAGGGAGAAAGAAAAATTTTCCAGCACACAAGACAACTTGAAGGGATACATGTCCACCAAACCAGGCCTTCAAAAATGCTAGAAATGATACTCAAGCGTGAAGAAAAAAACAGGCATATCCAGGAGAACAGAAGGCAAATATAACACCATTAAAAGCGAAGCAATATACTTATAAAAGCTACTAAACATAATAAATGTCTGGAATTAACATAGTTTCTCCATTATAACACTAAATGTTAATGGACTTAATTCACCGATCAAGAGACACAGATTACAAACTTGGATTAAAAAATCACAATCCATCAATCTGTTGCCTGCAGGAAACCCATCTCACCACAAAAGATAGGCACGCTCTAAAAATAAAAGGCTGGTCAACAATTCTACAAGCAAATGGAAGCAGAAAACAGGCAGGGGTAGCCATTATGCTATCAGACAAAGTGGATTTCAAACCAAAAAAACTTATAAGAGACACGGATGGATACTACATTTTAGACACAGGTACAATTCACCAGGAAGATTTCACAATACTGAACATATATGCACCCAATACGGGCCCCTCCACATTCATTAAGAAAACCCTACAGCGTCTAAAGCAAGAAATCAACCCCCAAACGATAATTCTTGGGGACTTCAACACCGCCCTCTCTACATGGGATAGATCAACAGGTCAAAAGCTTAACAGAGACACTTTGGAACTTAATCAAACCCTGAAAGAAATGGACCTCACAGATCTCTATCGAACTTTTCACCCACGCACCAAAGAATACACATTTTTCTCAGCAGCACACGGAACTTTCTCCAAAATAGATCACATATTGGGCCACAAAATGAATCTACACATATACAAGAAAGTTGAAATTCTAACCTGTGCCCTATCAGACCACCACGGCCTAAAGCTGGACATCCACAACACATCAAACAAGAGAAAATACACTAACTCCTGGAAACTTAACACTATGATGCTGAATGAGAACTGGATTCAGGAAGAAATTAAAAAGGAAATTCAAGATTTCCTGAAAGTGAATGATAACGAAAATACAACTTACCAAAATCTCTGGGACACAATGAAAGCTGTTCTAAGAGGTAAGTTCATAGCTCTTAATGCCCACGTCAAAAAAATGGAAACATCAGAAATAAACAACTTAACAATGCAGCTTAAAGCTTTAGAGAAACTAGAGCAATCTGATCCCAAAAGCAGTAGAAGAGAAGAGATTAGCAAAATAAGGGGAGAAATATCTGAAATCGAGACTAAGAAAACGATAGAAAAAATCAACCAATCAAAAAGCTGGTTCTTTGAAAAATCAACAAGATTGATACACCCCTAGCTAAACTAACCAAAAGCAAGAGAGAGAAAACCCAAATTAACAAAATTAGAAATGAACATGGAGTTATCACTACTGATACCCAAGAAATCCAGAGAATTATAACATCATATTTCAAAAACTTATACTCTGTGAAGTTTGACAACACAAAAGAGATGGATGAATTTCTAAGTAAACACAACTTACCTAAATTGAATCAGGAAGTTGTGAATTATTTAAATAGTCCTATAACATATAAGGAAATTGAGGAAGTAATCTCGAATCTTCCCACCAAAAAATGTCCTGGACCAGATGGATTCAGCACAGAGTTCTACCAGACATTTAAGGAGTTAATAACACCAATACTCCTTAAACTGTTCCATCAAATAGCAAAGGAAGGAACACTACCAAATTCCTTCTATGAAGCTAATATCGTTTTAATCCCAAAACCTAATAAAGATTCACTTAAAAAAGAAAACTATAGGCCGATCTCCCTGATGAACACAGACGCAAAGATCCTCAACAAAGTCTTAGCAAATCGGATTCAAAAACATATTAAAAAGATCATTCATGGGGACCAAGTAGGCTTCATCCCCGGCACACAAGGTTGGTTCAACATATGCAAATCAATAAATGTAATTCATCATGTAAACCAGTCCAAAGTCCAAGACCACATGATACTCTCGATAGATGCAGAAAAAGCTTTTGACAAGATCCAACAGCCTTTTATGATCAAAACGCTAGAGACAGTAGGAATGGAAGGAACCTTTATCAATATAATAAAAGCTGTATACAACAAGCCCACAGCAAGGATTATGCTCAATGGGGAACAATTGGAAGCATTCCCACTTCGATCAGGAACTAGACAAGGCTGTCCACTCTCACCACTTCTATTCAATATTGTACTTGAAGTATTAGCTGAAGCCATAAGACAAGAAAGGGACATAAGAGGGATTCAAATCGGCAAGGAAGAAATCAAGCTATCCCTATTTGCAGATGACATGATCTTATACCTGAGGGATCCCAAAAACTCCACCAGGAAGCTCCTGGAACTAATTGAGAAGTTCAGCAGGGTGGCAGGATACAAAATAAATGTGCAAAAATCAGAGGCCTTCCTATATGCCCAGAATGAAAGAAGTGAAAAAGCCTTGAGAGAAACCATGCCATTTACTATAACCCCTAAAAAAATGAAATACCTTGGTATAAACCTAACTAAGGAGGTAAAAGACCTTTACAATGAAAACTTTAAAACCCTAAAGAAAGAAATTGCAGAAGACACCAGAAGGTGGAAAGACCTCCCTTGTTCCTGGATTGGCAGAATCAACATTGTAAAAATGACCATCCTACCAAAGGCAATATACAGATTCAATGCTATACCAATCAAAATCCCAAAGCAATTCTTCAAAGAAGTTGACCAAACAATCTCAAAGTTCATATGGAGGCACAAAAGACCCAGGATAGCAAAAACAATCCTGAGTAACAAAAACACAGCTGGAGGTATTACCATACCAAACCTAAGTCTATACTACAAATCCATAGTTATAAAGACAGCCTGGTACTGGCTCCAAAATAGACACACAGATCAATGGATAAGGATTGAAGACCCAGATATAAGCCCACAAAATTACAGCCATTTGGTCTTTGACAAAGGGGCCCAAAGAATCCAATGGAAAAAGAACAGCATCTTCAACAAATGGTGCTGGCAAAACTGGATCTCCACATGCAGAAGATTAAAGCTGGACCCGTACTTGTCACCATGTACAAGACTTAATTCCAAATGGATCAAGGAGCTTGATATCAGGCCAGAGACTTTAAAAACCATAGTTGAAAGGATAGGGAACTCCCTCGAGCTGATTGGGCTAGGCCAACACTTCTTAAACAGACATCCAATGGCACAATCACTGCTACCAACTCTCAACAGTTGGGATCTTGTGAAATTAAAGAGCTTCTGTTCAGATAAAGAGATTGTAACGCGAGCTCAAAGGCAACCCACAGAATGGGAGAAAATCTTCACTAACCACATATCTGACAGAGCTCTACTGTCCAGAGTTCACAAAGAACTTAGAAAATTAAACTCCAAGGAAAACACTGGCCCAATTAAAAAATGGGCCCTGGAACTTCAAAGAAACTTTACCAGGGATGAAATTAAAATGTCTAACAATTATCTTAAAAAATGCTCCACTTCCTTCGCCATCAGGGAAATGCAAATCAAAACTTCCCTGAGATATCATCTCACCCCGGTCAGGATGGCAAAAATCCACAATACAAACAACGACAAATGCTAGAGAGGATGTGGAGAGAGGGGAACTCTCCTACATTGTTGGTGGGAATGCAGGCTCATACAGCCACTCTGGCGAGCCGTCTGGAGATTCTTAAAGAGATTAAAGATTGAAATGCCGTATGACCCTGCTATCCCACTTTTGGGAATAACCCCCCATGCAGCAGAGGTTCGCCTCGATAGCACAAGCTCGACCATGTTCATAGCAGCACTGTTTACAATAGCAAAGTCATGGAATCAACCTAAATGTCCAACAGTTGACGAGTGGATAAGGAAACTGTGGGACATCTATACAATGGAGTACTACTCAGCCATCAAAAATGATGAATACTGGAATTTGCTGGGAAATGGATGTCATTAGAAAGAATTATATTAAGTGAAGTATCCCAGAAAATTAAGCGCCGTATGTACTCCCTAATAGGTGGCTCCTAGTACCAAACTCACCCAGCCCACATTGAGACACTCAAAAGTAAACCTATGTAACACAGTAATTGCAAGGATTATGAACAAGAGAGATGGGTTAGGAGGGCCACACCAGAAACAAGGAGAGAGGAGACCATGTTACAGCAGAGAAAATAGGCCTCCATCAAGGTCTGCAAGTAAGTAATGAGAAACCTGGTTAAGTTCACAGACGTTCTTTCCTGATCTCACCAGAAGGGGAGGGCATATAGTCTAGCAGATAAAAAGTAATCATTTTGCAAATGGGTGATGGACCCCTCCTTCAGTGAGGTTTCCTACTCTTATTACATCTACCCTTGAATGTGCTATTACAACAAGACTCCAGTTTAACAGCTTTTTGTCTCTGGCCAGGGGGTGACATACAGTGCCCAGCAGAATGGAGTGAAGGGAATTGCAGGAGCAGCAAAACTGCAACAAAAGAAAATCAACAAACCACAATCCAGAACTTCAGAGACTCTATATCAATCACATAGAACTAGGACAGCCTAATCTCTCCCCATCCTGGAGCTCAGGGACATTTGCGGAAGAGGGGACGGTAAGATTGTAAGAGCAAAAGGATGGGAGGAGCAACGATTTGCAAGATTCTCAACAATAGTTGGGGCCAAAGCAATCATAATGGGACTTTGCATGCCCTACGCAATGTCCAGCGCACTGTTGCCCTCATAAAGTCTAGCATCTGTTAAGGGCACCGAGACCCCTGGAGGCAAGGGATTGACAGCCATAGTAGTGATCTTATGCTTAAGGGGAACAAGAGAAAGGGCTTATGGAAATGCCACTGGGTCCTTATATGTCATCGGAGAGGAGGACCCAGTGGAGAGTTAGGCGTACACAATAAAGGACTCTCTGGGAATTGGGGGGGAGGCACTGGGGGAAGGGGAGGGGGAGGAGGGGGGAGGGAGGGAACTGGTAAAAAATTTTAAAATGTATAATTAAATTTTTAATAAAAAAAAAGAAAACCTCAGATCTCAACCAACACTACCCAGTGTGTGATATCTACCCAGCGCGTTGTTATTAAGCTCAGCTTTTCAATCCTGTCACTCGTTTTCCCTGGTCTGCTGTCCTGTGGTTCAAAAGAGAAACATCAGAGGAGACACCCAGTGAAGGGTCGGGTAAGACCAACTGCTTTCCAAACAAGTCAGGAGAGCGACAACTTTAGAAAAAGATGGGAATTTCAGTCCTTCATCTTCCCTGTAGCACGGAGAGTTACCCATGTTTCCATTTTCTTCAATTTCTAGAGATTTCATCTATCCAGGAAGGAGTCTATCACAAGACAACATGCTCACATATAGGACATGAAGTGCAACATTGATTATATTGGACTGAGGTGAACCACTTAAAATTCACTGAACTGATTAAATCAAAACACATTGAAAGGGACATGAAATTTGGGCAATCTTATAAAACCCGAATGTTTAACAGCCTCGAGCACAGCTACTACTCTCACTGTTTCTGGTTTGTACACGCAGTAGCTGAAGCCCAGAGGAGTTACATGACTGTGAAAATTCCCTGGACGCTGAGCCAGAGGTGTCACGCTGCTCTGGCAGCCACAGGACTGACTCACATTGTGCTAGATTGCCGGGCGGTCAGTCAGGAGAAGGCAGAAATGCGGGCTCCCGCACAGCGGGCATACTTTTGAATGTGGAGCAAAGATTTTAGCAAGGCCCAAGAGAAGTCCTGCAATACCATGACTTCGGAGAGCTTTGGAATATAAACAGAGAAAGAACTGCAGCCCGTGTAGCTCCAGGGAGGGTAGAGGAGCGGAGAGGAGGCTGGGAGAGGAACATCTGCGCAGCACTGCTGGGGCCATAGAAGGACCAGTGCAAACCAGAAGCTCGGAGAGTGACGTCTTCCAGGAGCAGGGGAGAAACATGCCAAGCGGCTCAGTTGCAAGACAGAGAATTAAATGGGCACATTGAGGAGCAGGCTGCACACTGCAGCGCTCTACACAGGGTCTCCCCAAACCACTGTCACCAAACACACCAAGAGGCAATGAAAGAGAGGCCAGAAAGCACCCGGTATGGCACGTACTGAAGTACAGCTCAGCAGCAGCCTTGGCTGACTCAGCCACGGTGTCCACACCGTAAAGTACTCCAGTACTTTACTCCAGTAAAGTACGACAATGAATGTCTAAAAATGTTCACAGATGGCTGGGGTGTGAGGCATGATGGGAAAGGGCCAGGATCAGAGTGAGGGGAGGCGAATTCTAGAAACAGATGAAATAATTCCAGAGAGGCACATCTGGGTGATTTAGGGAGACAGTCACAGAGCATGCAGAGTCCAAGCTACTGGACGAAAAAACTCAAAGAAAGATATCCAGGAGGATGATTCTTAATGAAAATAAAAGTCCACTTCCTAAGAAATCAATTCACCAAGAGACAGAATAAAGCCATCCACACAAATGAACAACAAAGCACACAGAAAGATTCAAATAAATAGTGCTTGGCATGGTGGGGAGGATTTAAAAACACAGAGCTAATGATGTAAAGGCAGCTCACTATAAAGAAACTGGGTTTGAAATTGAGGCAGATTACCTCTACAAGTGAGAAGTAAGGACTTTCAGGTCTAAGGACTTGATTCCGGCTAGGAAACCATGGGACGTCATTTTGGTGTGTGTCATTTTCTCATCACAAATTATTTCTATAACATATAAACAATGCATAAAAGAGTTGGCATCATAATTAGGCACAGGTGTCAACTTGAAAGTTGAAGATTTGAGCTCTGGGCACATTTGTAGAGTAATAGTGGTTGAGTTAAGCCCAGAGCAAACCTGCAGGAGATTGTCTAGCTGATGGGGAAGGCCCAGCCCATGTGGGTGGGACTAGGCTCTGAAATAAAATACCGAGAGCTGACTGAGAAAGTTGGCATCCTTGTGTTCACTTGGCCAGATATGCTGGTCTGGCCAGTAAGGATCGTCCCTCTCTCAGCCATTGTGTAGAGATGGTGTAGCCAGTTCCCTCAGCCTGGTGTTGGTGGTGCTCTCCTGTCAAGCTGGACTACAAATCTGTAACCAGACTATTATAAGAAAATAAGCCTCTTATTCCCTTAAGCTGTTTTGATAGTGATTTAATCAGCAGCCATACAGGCAAATTGCTACAGAATTTGGTACCAGGAGTGGGGTGTTGCTGATAAATCTGGCTGTGTGGATTTTGAATGGTTTTGTTGGACAATTTGAAATACTTGAAGCTTTGGAGTTTATGGATTGCAAATACCATTTTATAGAGTTAAATGGGCCATTTAGAAAATGAAAATGGTGAGAAAGTCTCAGATTGTTTGGACCTAGTTTGTGATGAAGGGAACAGGATTTTGGTAAAATTGAATTTGAAGATGATGGACTGGTTGCTTGACATAGGAGAGCTGTATGGATGCTGTGAAGCTCTGGATGAGCAAAGGGCAGGCAGCAGAACAGTTGCAGTTGTTGGAGGAATTAACATCAGTGAAGGAAAACCTAGTGACTTGCACAGGGGCTGTGGAAGATGTGAAAACCACCGCATGGTGAGTCTATGGGTTGATAATCAAGATTCCTTCAGGGGCTGAAAGTACGAGCTGAAGCCATTTTTTCCTTTCAGAAATTCTGGCTGCCTAGGAAGAGGCTTTTCCTGAGTCAGTCTGCTAAAGTTGGTGCAGCTGTGGCTCGAGTGGACCAAGCTGTTTCAACTCCGCTGCGGAATCTGGCAGTGTCTTCCACATGGCGCTGGTTTCGGTGCATAATTACGGAGCAGCGAAAGCTTGGTACCTAGTGACAGGCGTAGAGTTCCTTCAAGGAAAGGTGAATCGTATACCTGCAGAGCAGAACCCAGAGTGTTGTTTGAGATGCCAGAACCGTGGGATGTGTGCTGAGGATGGCTGCGAGCAGAGATTCAGCCTTGGTCAGAGGAACTCTGATTCTATAACTTTGAGCTGCAAGCAGAGACTGAGTATGCCGCCTTGACTCTGTGATAAGCAACAGAAGGTGGACGTTGAGGTAAAGGATGCGGTATTTGATTTGCTGGACTCTGGTTTTAATTTAATGTTTTTTATTATGTCAAGATACTTCTGTTTTATCTGTTTTAAAGTATTTAATCATTCTGATTTAATACACTCTTAAGGTTAAAAAGTTTTGAACTTTGAAAATGTTGGAACTGAAGTTTTTTTAATTATTTATTCAATTGTGTGTGTGTGTGTGTGTGTGTGTGTGTGTGTGTGTGTAGAACCACGGGCGAATTCGGGAACCACCATGTACCGCCTCTACCTCCTTCTTGTTTACTCTGCCCCGGGATTCACAGACTCGCCCTACCAGGACCAGAAACGTAGGCTGCTCCTGTTTCCACCTGGCATCTATACGTGGGGTCTAGGATCCGAACTCAGGACCTTCCGCCTGCAAGGCAGAGGCTAACTCCTGAGCTACCTCTCCAGCCTCGGAACTGAAGTTTTAATGAAGGAACATTTTAATTTGTCTATAAAATATATTTATATGTTTAAGATAACTTTTAACACCTATGGGGACAAGGATTGAAGGTTACAGTTTAAAAGTGCTGTGTTTCTTGGGTCAGGTTGACAAGGGGTGGAGCGTCATAGCTAGACACAGTATCAACTTGACAGTTGAGGGTTTGAGCTCTGGGAACATTTGCAGAGAATTAATGATTGAGTTAAGCCCAGAGCAAACCTGCAGGGGATTGTCTAGCTGATGGGGAAGGTCCAGCCCATGGTGGGTGGGATTAGGCCCTGGAATAAAATACAGAGAGCTGATTGAGAAAATTGGCATCTTTGTGTACACTTGGCCATATGTGCTGGTCTGGCAGGTAAGGATCGTCCCTCTCTCAACCATTATGTAGAGATGGCGTATCCAGTTTCTTTGGCCCTGGTGTTGGTGTGAGCTCTTCTGTCACGCTGGACTACAACCTGTAACTGGACTATTGTAAGAAAATAAACCCCTTGTTCCCTTAAGGTGTTTGATGGTGACTTAATCAGCAACTATGCAGGAGGACTGCTAGAGTTGGTATGGAGATTAAATTAGAAACACTTGTTAAAAAAAAAGACCTCAATGAAGAACGTCCCGGCCGGGGAAGGCTGGAGATGACTTGCCACGTGAAAAGAGGCTTCTGGATCTCTCTCCAGCTCGACTGCGACCTGCTTCCACTACCTTCAGAGGCCTCACCAAAGCATCCACGTGGTCGTGTGGTTTGCAAAATGAAGATGCTCTGCTTGCGGTTGTATACGGCCTCGCTGTCTCTCTGCTCTGGTGCCCAGAACAAATAACATCTTCATGCTGTGCGGGCGTCCCCTGTCCTGGGGAAGGAACGGCCCAGTCTCCTGCTGGTGCTGAGTGGATTCGCTCAACACTTGGTGTACCCAGCCTGGAGTGTGGGGGGGGGGTTCCGCGCCTCACCATCCTGGGGCATGGGTGCGAGGATTCCCAGCACCCAGCGGGCACCTTGGATGCAAGGCCAGCGTGCCCCAGAAGGGGAGCCTGAGGCCTAGACATGGCTGGCCAGAGCCAGCTCCTTTGTGGCCTCCTTTGCTGGATGCCGCCTTCTGCCTGTCCCCTGGTCAGACACCCCGACCCCCGTGAGCAGCACTGGTTCTCACCACACCCTCTGCCGATGGCCTTCAGGTTCCAGCCCAAATTCTTCCTCTACAGCCCACAAGGGGCAGGATGGTTACTCAGGACTTCTTTTCTGAAAAGAAAAGCAAGCAGGGCATTCTGTAGCTTTGAAGAGAAGGGAGTAGTGGAGATGGACACGAGAAACCACCCAGACTTAGACGGAGAGCTGGAGACACAGCTGTGGTGGAAACAGCTCAGTATAACTAACAGAAAAGGTCTAGGGTATCGGTAATGGGATTTTGAATCAAGTTTATTGTCTAGGAAGTTACGAAGAGGTTGTGTGTTAGCGCTGTACAAACCCTGAGTGGAATACACGGATGAAGCACAGCACATGGTAAGATGCGGTTCCTTTGCACCGTGTCACAGCCAATCCTGGAGATGAGCAGAGCACAAGAGAGGTCACCCAGGATGTGGCTGGTGTCAGCACCCTCTTCAGGACTGGAAGGCATGTTCTACAGGGCGAGGGAAGCACGTCCTGCCCGCTTGGGGGTCAGAAGAGGAGAGACACAGAGAAATGATCCGTCCCAGCCTTACCCAGTATCTCTCAGGGAATGAAAGACACCCATGGTGAAGGATTCAGTTCAGGATGAGGCATTGGAGGCTGAAAGCAATATGAGCAGTGACCCTGTCAGTCAAGCATAGACTGAGTTATGCACCGAAACAGCTCCACGCACTCATGGCTTCCAGTAGAATGATCACTCGGAATAAAATCCAGTGTCCCCGGTAGCCTGCAGGGTGATGTTTGCTGCAACCTCTCTTCCTCCTCCTCCTCCTCCACCTTGCTGCGGCCCCACCAGCATTCTTCCTATTCAGTTATCAACAGCGCCTTGGAGCATCTCGTTTCACTCTCTAAGTTTGGCTTCCTCAACAGGAAAATGGGGGCAGCAATAATTACTCAAGTGTTGAGGGGATCAGCCAAGTATTCAGAGCCCCTTAACCTTCTGTGGGACTCCAGGCAGACCTCATCTGCATCCACCTCACCTGCTGGATTTCCCAGTTTAACCTCAAAGACGATCCTAGGCATAAGGGACACACTTGTGCCTTGCAGGACTTTATGCCGTGGGGGTCCTGGGCCCCGTCCAATGCACTGACAGGCACGAAGGTTTCTGCAGAGATGGCCAACAAGCAGCCCGACCACTATGATCCTTACGGAAACCCTGTGCCAGAAAGCAAACTACTGAATCTGGTTGCTCGCTTCCCAGACCCCAAAGACTGACTGGCGAGTTTGCACTCATCGGCGCCCCTTCTCCTGCACCATCAAAGTCAACCTCCAGATGTTTTCCTAAACACAAAGTTAGAAGGCGCGTCTGTCCAGGGAAATGAGACGATGCTCCTGAGCCACTCCCAGGGTCCAAGACCCCAGGTCCCATGCAGCAGACGCAGGACAGGGAACTAGAAAACCCCTCAGCAGGCAAAATCAGGCATCATGTTCTTTCCACTTGTATCTCCTCAGCAACTCTCGACATCCGCAGCAATGGAGGTGGCAGTTCTAGGACACGAGGTAACTTTCATGACAAGCATGCTATTTCCTGGGCTCCTCACCTCATGTTGTCCCTTATTAACTCCTCTGTTGTGACAGGAAACGTCTGTGGGCTGGAAGCACAAACCTTACAGTAAGGCAATGTCACACTAACCTTCCTTTGCAAGGCTTGGAAAATCTATTAAGTACAAGGTTTCCAGTTTTAAAGACTAGTAAACATTTTTATTCCGACAAGGAGTAATTTTAGATGCCGATTAACATTTACTAAAAAGGGAATTTTGACAGGAACTAGCAAGTTAGAGGATGATCTTCAGTAGGAGGGAAGCCGCGAACACGGACCCAGACAGGGAGTGTGGGAAGCTGCTGCATTGTTGTGTGGCTCTAGCGCATCTATGTTTGGGCCCTGTGATAATGCAGAACAGTCTCTCTGCCTCTTAAACATGCACACACACGTGCACACATGCACACACATGCGCACACACATGCACACACACACATGCACACATGCTTCAAGTAACAGAAAATGCATTTACATTATGAAGTTTAACTCATGATAAAGTATATTTCTGCCATCATTGGCCAATTTATAACATTTAATATGATTGGTCTGGGCACTGCCAGGAAAAGAACACTGTTAATGAAATAACTGGGCATGAAAATCTGGATGCCTGGGTTAAAGATGTTTTCAGCGTTCCTCAAGTACATTTAAAGTACCTTAGAGTTGCATGTCAAGAATTCACACGTGCCATTTCAAATGATAGATCAAAAGCTCTGTCTTGAAATATCAACCATAATTTACATTTCATAAAATAGCCAAAAGGTCTAAGGAGATGGTGCTGTGGGTCAAAGCCCCTGGTGAGTAAGTTGGGAACGCAGGTTCAAATCTCAGAGCCTACTTAAATGGTCAGGGCAGCTGTTCGGTGCCGTATGTGATGGAGGGTGGAGGGAAAGGGAGAGTCAGTCGTGTTTGCTGGCTGCCAACCGAGATCCAGGTTCAGGAGGAGACACTGTCAGAAGTGATTAGGGCAGAGCAAGCCAGCCAGGGTCCTCTTCTGGCCTTTGTGGATGCAGCTGGGTGCACACACACACACACACACACACACACACACACACACACGGCTTACACTCCCACACATGCACCGCATGGATGTATATTCACATTTTTTAAAGAGCAGTTCAGAAATTCAAGCTGTATATTGCTGTTTGAAGGACTGCCTGCACGCCATAGTGGACTTACTCGCACGCACACAGCATGAGCACGCCGTGTTCGCTGCAGCCTGGCGTGCAGGTGCCCCTCTCATTACTCCTGTGCTGTGCACAATGCCGCCAGTTTCCTTGACTCCTGGCGTCGATATGAACGCTCCTCACAATACTTTAAAGCCGACTTCGACCTCCTTGCTCGTAGGTCTGAGTCTGAGATTTTCTTATATTACTATGACTGACAGGTCCCCATACCTCTTTGGCTATCCTGCTTCTATCTGCTTAGAAGACGTATTTGCTTTTTTATCTTGATTGTTTCCAAAAGACCAAAGAGGAAACCTCTTTTATCCCAAACCCCAATGTGCGTGCAGCATAGACCTGGCCATGTCACAGAATTTAGGATTATTATCAGGAAACGGCCGAGAGGCTCATAGAAGCAGGCGCGTTACACAATCCTGTGTGATTCTGGAATGCGGGGAGCAGAGCAACGCCCCGCTGTGAGACTAGTCCGCCCGAGGACAAGCTTACCTGATACTTGATGTAGCTTCTGCACCGAGCGGGCAACAGTTGCTTGGAGTTCAGTAACATCCGTGAGAATTTTTGATATCGCCATCCAGTTCTCTCTTGGAAGAAACATAAAAGGTATAGAAGGATTTCCAAGGGGAAGGCAATCTACAGAGCCCCAACTCTCACTGAGAGGAACTTGTGGGAGTTTCCGGTTTTCTAACGGCGAGTGTACCAGTTAGATAGAGGTGTCAACTTGATCACTGAAGGCTGAGTTTTGGGCACATCGTGAAGAATTAGTAGTTAAGGCTAGCCCTGAACGAGCCTGCAGCAGAGCGTCTAACTGATGAGGGAAGACCCAGCCCACAGTGGTAGAACTTTTCCTGGGTAGGTGGATAAGATGGAGAGAGAGCTTGTTCAGAAAGGTGGCATTCCTTGGCCTACTTGGACAGGCTTGCCGTCCGGCACGTGAGATTTGCCCCTCTCTCAGCCTATGGGTCTGGTGTGGTTGGTTCTCTTGGATATTGGTGTTAATATGAACTCTCCTGCCAAGTTGGACTAAGAACTGTAACCAGACAACTGTAAGGCAGACTTGTAAGCTGTTTGGCATCAACTTATCTGCACCATGCAGTGCAACTGCAGCAGAGCGGGAGGTGCCATGGGACAGGGCTGGTAATTTGAGGGCTAAGGAGCTGTGACTCAGAAGCTTTAAGTGAAGTCCCGGGGAAAATATAACAGCTAAGAGTGCACGACGGACTCCAAGAGCAGAGGACAGCTGGCACCGAGGGCACAGAGAGGCAAATGTTGCCCAGGAGACAATCTGCGGGACTTGCAGCACCATGGGGGGGGGCAGCAGCTGGTGACTGTCTTGGCTGCTTAAAGCACGGATGGATCATCAGGAGCCGGAGCAGCACAAACGAGAGGGGCGTGTCTGGGGAAAGGCTGAGCCAGGTCACACTGACGCTTCCCGTAGGATGCCACAGAATGTCAGTGAGCAGCGGGGGGAGCCTCCCCTCCCCACCCCCCATGTTTCTCCACCTCTTCTGTAGTTCTGAGCACCGCTGAGCTTCCAAATTCTCTCTGAAGTCAGGGAGGAACGAAGGAGAAGGGAAGGGACGCACTGCCTGCCTGACCGACAAGCTCTCAACTTAGATCATGGTATATCTTCCCGTTTTCCCACTTTATGGCTTAATTGTCACCTTGGGTGCACAGTTACCCCTGGAGGGTTCCCAATGAGAGCACTGATAGGACTAAAGAAGATTGTAGATTACAGATTTACTGAGTTTGGAGGAAATCACATGGTCTCTTAGAATCCTTTCTCCTGAAAAAAATGGAGGGTAAATTACTGAATTCTTCTGGTAGCCAAGATGTAAAGTCTGGAAGAGTGCAAACATATTAAGTAAGGTTTCCCATTCTCACAATCGGCACTATGCCACCCCTGAACGTTCATGGTGTGAAAATAGGACCATCATCAACAAGCGCTTTCTTAGCTCGTCCGAAACAGCAGAGGTGACCTGTTCTTCCTGTGCTCTTCCCCACACAGCATCCAGGGGTTTCCATTGCCTGGCTCCTTGTCCAATACAGTGAGGACAAGGTGGGCGGTTCCCTTGGCCAGTGCGTGATGGGCTGACACCCTTATCTTAAAGGCAGACACACTTCTCACTCACCTGAGCCTTGTAAGCACAGAGCAGCTGCGGCTGTGTTCGTCAGGAATGCTAGCAGGAGGCCCATGCCGCTCACAAACTGATTCGTGCGCTCGCTTTGCGTCCTGCATTCTAAACTCACCACGTCATTGTGGATGGTTGCAGATAATTTACTCCAAAGGCTGGGGAAGCACACGTCAGAAGAAGGAAGGAAGGAGATGGCGCGGAGCAGAGAATTCCTGGGCCCTGGCAAAGGTCTGACTTGACCTCTAGAGATGGAACTTCTGTCATCCAGGTTTCTGACCGCTACAGTCCGGTGAGCAGGCGGGTGGTCTCGGTCTGACCACTACAGATCAGCGAGCAGGCGGGTGGTCTCGGTCTGACCGCTACAGTCCGGCAAGCAGGCAGGTGGTCTTGGTCTGACCGCTATAGTCCGGCGAGCAGGCAGATGGTCTCAGTCTGACTGCTACAATCTGGCAAGCAGGTAGTCGGTCTCAGGGAGCCTTTGCATCTTCGAGTCATGTCAGGGGGACTTTGTCAATGACAAGGGGTTCCTGAGGCAGGTTGCAGATTAGACTTGGGTTCCCTTCCAGGGAAATTCTTGTTCTAGAACTGTCTATATTAAAGCAGTGTCGGGGGAGATAACTCAGCAGTGAAACCTGCCTGGCACACCAGCCTGGTAACCTGAGTTCAAACTCTGAATCGCCCATGGGGAAGCCTGAAGGCGCTCATTCACAATCCAGCATTCTGTGCTCAGGTGGGTGGAGACAGGAGGCTCAGCTTGAGTTCGCGGCTAGCTCGCCTGGGTTCTCAGCGCAGTGGCAGAGACAAGGAACTGTCTGCTTTCGTGAGGTGAAAGAAGAGAGCCGATCCCCAAAAGTCGTCCTCTGACATCCAAATGAACCAAAGACAACCACACCTTTCTCTGCCCTGCCTTGCCTGCCTGCCCAGGGTCCAATCCTACTGACCAGGGGCTGAGTCGTCCAACATCAATCAGATAATCTTCTGTGGATTTGATTAGGGGCGTGCCTTAACTAAATAATTCTTCATTCCCAGTAGGTGTGACTAAAGGCTCAGTTCTTCATTGCCAAGTGGGCACTTGGAACTACCTGCCATGTTCCATCCTTGTCAACTTGACAAACTCTTTTAAACCGCAACCGTCTACCCTTTGTCCCTAGAGAAGTTCATCTTGTGATATGAAATACATTTGCCCCATTCCTGAAAGTTCTCATAAGCCAACTTTACAAGTTGCCATAGGCCCTAAAAATTCCGCAATCATCAACAGCTCAGTTTCAAGATTTTAAAAGGCCAAGTCTCTTACATGCAGGTTCCTGTATAGTAAAAGAGAACAGGTTAAAAACATCCGGCATTTAACATCAAGGAATAATCAGTCTTGCTTTAAAATGGAGGCATCAAATAAAAAAGCATGGCAAAAATCCCAATCAAAATTAAAACGAAAATCAAGTGAAAATTAGACCAAGTCCGGCAAGGTAAATACCACATCCTGCCGCTCAGTCCCCATCCACCTGGTTGACTTCATCATTCCACCTCTGCTGCCGACAGCACCCAGCACTTCTCGCTGGGCCAGATCTAAGCTGTGACTGCAGAGCGCCTCAGCACACAAGCCCTGGTTCTTGCGTCTCTGGCACCCTGGGATTTCCCCTGCAGCTGCAGGTTCATTTTCTTTCCATGATCCCCCACCCCTGCCACACGATGCCAGGGCTTAGTTACTCTCTACAGCTACCTCAGCTCCATGCCAGCAAGACCAGTACCTCCTGGACAGTGCTGCCGCTCTGCCTCCAGCCCCAGCTGGAGCCTGCAACCGTAGCTGCATTGGCCGCTGCAGGCTCACCCTAGAGAAAAGCACCTCTCCAGCGGCCATTCTGGAAGAGGGAGAGAGCACATCAGATTAGTCTCCCTCTGTTAAATGACTGGAATT
This sequence comes from Typhlomys cinereus, assembly GCA_023101885.1. Taxonomy (NCBI): domain Eukaryota; kingdom Metazoa; phylum Chordata; class Mammalia; order Rodentia; family Platacanthomyidae; genus Typhlomys; species Typhlomys cinereus. The sequence continues at coordinate 172,134 of JALPQD010000259.1, forward strand.
TCACAAAATGGAGTCTCCACAGGGCAGTGTTCTGCCCTCAGGACAACCTTCCCACCGTGCAAAACACTAGGTTTCTCTCCAGTGACGTCATATCCTCTCCAATGACGTCATATCCTCTCCAATGACGTCATATCCCAGTCCTTACATCTACTTTGCCGCCTGTTCTCTCCTTGACGTCTGAAACTTTGGCCTGCCCAGATCGCTCTCCTCTGTCCAACAAATCAGTCCAATCATTTTCAGCTCACTTTCCCTTCAGTCCTGGTCCCTGTCCAACATGAGCCTCTGAGCCTCAACTCTCAACCTTGCCGCCCTCCAGATTCTCCGTGCCGCAGCCCCCGGGGCTCTGTGACACAGTTTTCTTAGCTCGAAGTTTCCAACAAGCGTTCAAAAGGCACGCGGTGAAACCCCTCGCAGCAAGACCAGCTTCTCTGGCACCCAGACTGTCTTAGTTCCGTGTTTCTGCTCTTGTGATGAATACATGACTCAAGCAGTTTAGGGGGACGAGGGTTTTCTTTTTCCAGCACCACAACTTCAGGTTACAGTTGATTATTTCATGATTACTTCCAGTAGGGGGCAAGGGGACTGACCAGCCACATCTACAAGAAGAGCTGAGAGAAAACCACACCTTCATCTCGCCAGCCTTCCAGAGACACCAGTTCTTCTCTGTACTCAACACGGGGCTTGGGTTCCCCCTCTTGGGCTGAGCCTTCCTCTGTTGATTAGATAATGTCTTACAAGCGTTGCCTTTTAATAATTCTTCATAGGCTTGGGCAAAGGCTCAGTTATTAGTTGATAAGTGGATAGCAGGAACTAACTGCTCCTTGGGCTTGGTCTTATCCCTAGAACCGGGCTCCTGGGGACCACAGGGGGCCACCGACAGACAACGGCATGGATTTGGCTAGATCCCGCCTCCTATTCCTGGTAATGCTGGAATCTCAGCTTCTACCCTCAAGTAACTCAGCTGGTCAGCCCCTGGTAGGATCCCCGTCTCCCAGTGAATCTGATCTACCTGGAGACTTGCCAAAAAGAAGGGGAGAGTTGGCCTTGCCCTCCTCAAAGCCATCTCTTACCCCTCCCTCTCAGTAAGACACAAGCAGAAACAGCCAAGATGGATTCTGCAAACCCTTCTGTCTTGGTCCTTTTGTGGACAAGATGAGCGTCTTCCTTTTCTTTCTTAGGTTGCGTCTCCTAATACTCAGGGCTTTTGCTGTCTCTGAAAACTAATGTCCTCCAACCTCTTTACTCTGTTGCCAGTCTCTAGCATGACCTTTCCCTGGGCATCCTGGATCCCAGAGTCTCTGTATTCCTAGACCCAACACTCAACTTTGCCAATCCATGATGTAGCAGCTCACCTGCATGGCTGCTGATAAAATCATGACAAACGGCTGAAGGGAACAAGGGGTTTATTTTCTCTTCCAATAGCCCAGTTATAGTTTTTAGTCCAGTTATCAAGAAAGCTCACACCAACACCAAAGGGCTGAGGGAAATGGTCATACTATTTTCATGTAACGACTGAGAAAGGGATGAAACTTACTTGCCAGACCAGCATATCTGACCCCTTTCTCAAACAGTTCCCCTTATTTTATTCACCTGCTTGAAACTAGTCCCACCCACCATAGGCTGAGCCTTCTTCATCCACTAGACAAATCTCCTGAAGGTTCACACTTAACTATCAATTATCTACAAATGTGTCCAGATCTCGAACCTCCAACTGTCAAGTGGACTCCTGTGCCTGACTGTGGCATATAGGGAATGAAGGGTCCGCCCGATGGTTGAAACTTCTACCCATAAATGTATCGGTTCCACTGCAGCCCTGAGCTCGACTCTGAATCACAGCTTGTAACAATGAGCAGAGGATTAAACGGACGCCAGAGACCCTGGAGTTCCATCCATGGACTTTGTGTCTTTGAGGAGGTTTAGCTTAGCCAAGGAGTTTCTGTGACGTATCGTCCTTCGAAAAGTCTGATCAACTCCCTTAGGCGAGAGGCACAAACGCTGTCAAGCGGCCACCAAATGACAAAGGCTTTCTGACTAGGAACCGACTCAGAAGGCCAGGTCATCTGTTGGAATGGGACGAATCGCCAACTTGACCATATTGACAGGGAAGCTTGACTCGGTCGCTGTGGGCTCTGGTCACCTGCGTTGATCCCATTTCTCCTGGGATTCAGGCCACAAGTGTTCTTACCTAAAAAGCCATCCAAAGGTCAAGGCAGATGGCTCAGTGTTAAAGTGGTTGTCATGCAAACAGAAAGACAGATGTTGAGATCCCAAGATCCCCCGTTAGCTGCTGGTTGGATGGAGCAGACTGTCTGACGTGTCAGCCGCCATCTGGGAATCTCCAGCCAGCTGGGTAAGCAGACCTGCTCTGCTGGCAATCTCTAGGTTCGTTTAAAAGCCCTATCTCAAAAGAACAGGACATAATAGTATTCAAGGACGATGATTCCTGTCAGACCTCTACATGGACAGGGACACATGAACTCGTCTCCCACACATATGTGAACACACCTACGCACATTCATGCACCGCACACACTCACACATGAAAAGAGAAATAGGGAAAGCAAAAAAGCACCCAGGAAGTTTCTGGAAACTTCTTGATCAGTCCTTGTGTCTTTGAGACTGGCTGTGAGCTGGGATGGGTGAGGCTGAAGGCCCTGTGGAAATGGACATGAAATCAAAGACCAGGTCTGCACCGTGGGGAGTTTCCAGGCGTTCTGACCACAGTTCTTTGTTTCCAGGTGGCCTCCCTCCCTCCCTGCCTCCCTGTCTCCCTCCCTCCCTCCCTGCCTCTCTGCCTCCCTCCTCCCTCCCTCCCTGCCTCTCTCTGCTAACGAATCATGAAGATGAACAAAGCACTGTGCTAGAGGACTTAAAGTTACAGAGAGGGACTTTTCCAGTTGCTCAACGCACCTGAGTTTTTCATGGGAGATATGTGTTCCCCACCCACCCTCATCTCAAGGAGATTTTATGTACCCTGTAACCCTCCCAAAGAATAAGAACCTGCGACTTAGAAGACACATCACCTAATGTATTCTGACCGTGACCTCGATTTTCCCTCAATGTGAAACTCAGAAGAAGCTGTAATGATCCTGATTCTATTGTCGATTTTTCTGCAAACATGTTATCAGAACTAATCCCCTGCATACTGGGACAGAATACAAGTGATTTTCTTGGGTCTCTGTCCTGCCAACTTGCCAGCAATAAAAGGAAATGTTTTTTCTTGTCTAAATATAAAAGCAACAAAAAAAAAACACCATTAAACTTATTCCTTCAATAGAGACACTGAAATCAACAAATCTAGGAGGCCGCACGACGTCCTTGTTTCAAGTGTTTTTCCCCTTCCCGAGGGGACGCTGTGGAGGAGGCTCAGCCTGCGTGTGCACACGGCCCACGCACGCTCACTCCTCCATCTTTCGCCCCTCTGGAGGCGTGGGCTGCATTGTGTAATCACTGCAAATGGTGTATGAAATGAAAAAAAAGAATCCCACACCAGAAGCCCAGCCAAGGCTCTGTATTCATGGCATTTATACTGGGGAGACTCAGAGGGGCTGGAAAGAGAGAGATGTCCCACCAGGGACCTTGGATGATGCTTTCTAAAAATCTTCCTCCACCCTCTTCCCTGAATGTCGAACAAAATATTTGAACAGTAACAAAGATGCAAAAATGAATCCAATAAGTGTCCTTTAAGACGGATTCCAGGCATCTTGTGAGAAAGTATCTTTAAGTCCTTGAAGTGGGAAGAGTGGTCCGCACACAGTCTCCTAGTCCTACACTTGACCTTGTGGTCTACCCCCATTTACGAGAAAGTACTACTGTCCATCATTTCTGAACATGCACTCTGGGCACATGCTATTATGTATTTATGATTTATAATCCACTACTTAATCATAAGCTGGGATCTCAAGGCATTATGCATACTTGAAGCAAGGCTGTTTGCTCACAATAGGGAGTATAAATTCATCTTTTAAATAGTCTTCTTGAAAATTTCAAATATTTTGCCCACATTTAGGCAGCATAAGTGGCCAGGAGTCTTACGCCATTCACCCAGCACCTGTTTTGTGCTTGTTTATCTCCAGGAGCGGAATCATTCTCCAAGGGTGGGCTTGCTGTGAACAGGATAAAGATCGTGGAGCCAAGTCTACTGGGTGTGTAAGACATGAGCTACCATGGGACAGGTTCAACACAAAAATGACTTCTGGGTAAAGATTTTCAGGATCTGAGAGAGGTAAATTCACAAAGACAGGCAGGTGAGAAAGGTTTCAGGCACAGAGGAGAGACTAGAATCACAAGAGCAGGCCTTATCAGTGGCTTTAGAGCAGTCTCACAGCAGGCGAGCCTGTCAGCTCCACTCTCTTCACCCTGCGTTCATGCTGTCATATCTTGGGGAGACACCTAGGATTGGTATCTCTGGGTTGGAACGTCATGGCAGGTGAAGCCTCCAGCTGTCTTTTTGCATCTCTCCCAGCATCCCTTCACATCCCGCTCATCACCCATAAAGGTCGGGCTGAAACGCTTAGTCACTTTGGAAGGCATGTGATGATGTCTCCGGGGGAAAAAGACTTTTGGTTTCCTTCATCAGTGATGGCGTGGGGGACCTGGCAGCTGCTGCTTGCCCTGATGTAAGGCATCGGCGGCTGTTCAAGCCTTCAGCTGGCTTATTTACAGGCTTACAATCAGCTTCCCTGCTCTCCACCTCTGTCCTTTTCCAGGCATCTCACTTGAGCGCATTTCCAGATCGTGCCTAAACTTTTCCTTTTCTTAGCATTTGGTTTCGAGAATGGATGACATTTGAATCATTTCTGAAGTCTAATCTGTCAGTTTCTTCTATGGACGATGCTTTCAGCACCATCATTGAAGAAACACTTTCTTTAGGCAGCCACAGCACGTGTGACGTGTCTGCTCACTGTGACAAAACACTTGCTTCAAAGCAAGTTAAGAGATGATGGAGTTATTTCAGCTTGTTTCTTAGTAGTGGTGTGTGTGTGTGTGTGTGTGTGTGTGTGTGTGTGTGTGTGTGTATCACAGGAGTCCTGAGGTGACATTGAGATTCACCTTGGATTGTTCTACCTCCTTTGTGCTTCGTTCAGGGGTTTCCCAGGCTCCACATTCCAGGGTCAGGAGTGAAGGCTGCCACCTTTTCTGCCTGGCATTTTGATGTGGTATCTGGTGATCTGAACTCAGGACCATGAGCCATCTTGCCAGCCCTCGGTTTGTGTCTAAGAGACACAGTCAGTCCTGGCACAGGGGGTCATGGCGACTGGAGCAGGAGTGTCTCATTACAGCCAGAAGCACTCAGTGATGCACGCCAGCCTTCCGATCCCTGTCTTCTTCCCGTCCGTCTTGAGGTGCTCGCCCATGGAGATATACTTAGGGCGACTCTTCCTACCTCAGTCACCAATCTGGGAAAGGTTTCTCAGACATAATGCCCTCAATGAGAGTAGAACCCGTCCTGCTGAGAACATTCACACCACAGAGGCAAGCGCTTCCTCACGACCTCTTCTTATAAATGCATTTCTGGTTTTTGAATATGTTTAAGTTCATATTTCATGTCTGATGCAGGCAAAATAGCAATCTCATTCATTAGTGTAGACCTTCAGCTGCTTGACGTTTGTGGGAATGACTCTTCTTGACCCTGGATTGCTTTTTCTCCACTTCCAAATCAACAATACTGCATGTGTGTGCTGCTTCTAACCTATTGCATAAGCATCTCTATAGTAAATCAAGAAATAGAAAAGTATTAATTTTCCAGTTTTTAAGTTGTTTTGATTTCTGCCAGTCATTTTCCAATTCAATAAAAAAGGTCATCCGAGGCTTTCACTGGCTTGCTTTGTATGGTTCCAGGCAAATTGGCACTCAATAATGCTGAGTTTCTTGAATCTTGCAAATAAATGAATGGCTATCTACTAATTTAGCTCTTTAATTTTTCTTGGCAATGCTTGTTTTTGTTTAATGTACAGATTTTTTTTCATTTATTTAGCCAAATTTATCCTCATCTCATTTGTTCCCATTCTTATCAATGGCACTACTTTATTTTTAGCTTCCACCTATTTGTAAGAAATATATGGAACACCCGAAATATGTGATCTACCTTAAGCAACCTGTTAAACTTTGGTTTTAGTAGCTTTCTTTTTTTAATTATTATTTATTCAATTGTGTGTGCATGCATGCGTGCGTGTGTGCGTGCATGTGTGTGTGTGTGTGTGTGCGTGCGCGCGCGCGCGTGCGTGCGTGCGTGTGTGTGTGTGTGTGTGTGTGTGTGTGTGTGTGTGTGTGTAGAACCACGGGCGAATTCGGGAACCACCATGGATGCCTCCACTTCCTCTTTTTTTACTCTGCCCGGGATTCACAGGCTCTGCCCTACCAGGACCAGAAACGCAGGCCGCCCCCGTTTCTGCCTGGCTATACGTGGGGTCTAGGATCCGAATTCAGGACCTTCCGCCTGCAAGGCAGAGGCTTAACCCCTGAGCCACCTCTCCAGCCCCTGGTTTTAGTAGCTTTCTAAAAATGGGTTCATTTAGATTTTCTATAGAAATAAATGGTCATGTCATTAGTGAATTGTAATAGTTTTACTTCTGACTTCAGGATATAGCTCTTTATTTTTATATTTTGCCTGACTACAGTACAAAGCTATATAGAAGACCCTAGGGCACTTTTGTTCCAAGTCTCTGAACTGAACTTTTTGCAGCTTTTTACTGCAGACATGCAGCTAGCTATAGTTCTTCACGTGTAACCTTAAACAGGTGGGGGTTTCTTTCTGTCCTAGTATGGACATTTTCTACAAAGAGGTTGTTTATTTTGCTTAATTCATACTGTATGCTTACACTATCTACATTGGCAAAAAAATGGCAAAAAAGAGTATTATATATTATGCTGTTTAGGGGGTGGAACTTAGCATGTCATCAATTAGATAGAGTTGATTGACAATGTTGTTTAAATCTTCTGTATCTTTTCTGAGTTCTGTCAGTTTTATCATGTATTGAGTGATAAATTATAGGCTCCTGATATGATGGTTGATTTATCTTTTTCTCCTGCTTTTCAAGAAGTTATTTTTTTCTGACTACCTGCATGCAAGTGGAGTTTGGTCAGCAGGCAGTCTGGGTCTGACTTTGTTGGTGCCTCGCCTTCTTTGCATTGCTAGGCATGTTTTTGAACTTGGCTCTGAGGCACAGTCGGGCTGATCCTTTGGCTCCTGCTCTAAAGATTTGCTAGGCAGGACCAGAGTGGTGCTCAGCCCAGGGATAATTCCCCTTGTCTCGGGCAATGCCACACTGAACACTCTGCCCAGTTTCCTGAAATTCTTGTGGTATCCCACATGCTATTTCGGCCATCTGAGCACTGAACTTTAGTCTCACTTCTGCTAAGAAATTCTGGACATTCATGGTTTCTCAGTTATGTTTAACCAGAACAGAGCTAAATGTTTAAGTCCTGTATTCAGGACCTGGGAAATTCTTTTCTCTTGCTTGCTCTGTCCTCTGCCCTCTGCCCTTTGCCCTCTGCCTTTGCCTTCTCTGGTAAGACCAACTCTGGGATCCATGCTGTCTTGGACCCTGGTTACCCCTCTGCCTGTCTAGTTCCCTCACTCGGAGTCACAAGTCAGGAACTGCGTGAACATGTTGCGGGCGGAGCTGCCTTCCATTCCTGCCTGTCCACAAATCTCACGCATGTGTCTTGGTAGCCATCATTCCCTAAGTTTAATTCTTTCAAAAGACGTGTTATTTGTTGTCCCCCGACGGAGCCACACTGCTAGAAGCAGCGGTGGAGACCGGCTCAAGCGCGCGCGAACATGCTAACTCCCTCGCTCCTCAAAGCGTCTGCCCTTGACCTTGAATGGAGAGTCCGCCCTGGACTTGCATCTCTCTACACTGTGGATCACTGGCAAGCTACCAAGATCTCTGTATACCTTTTTGAGCTGTATTCTTATCTTGTAAATGTTGAAGGAAATTAGGCAATGATATCTTTAAATTTACTTATTTTGTTGCATTAAGTCCAGAAACGTGGCAAGAAAGAAGATAATCTCATAGAGTGTCCCTGACTTCTCTCATAAACCTACCCACCAGCAGGGATATGCAGATACAGCAAAGAATTAATTAATGCTGTGCAATTAATGTTGTGCTTTAATGCTATGCTATTAATGCCGTGCTATTAAATATCAGTAGGCACCTCTCCATTTCTATGTAAAGCCTAATACAAAGATGAGCTCTTAAATTGCCTTTCCTAGCCCAGTGGTTCACCTGCCAGACCCCTGGGTCCCTACGTCTGACTTAAAGCTGTGGTGTGAACTTGGAGCTTTATTCTCTCCAACAGACTCTGTGTTCTCAGGAATGTATTGTGGATGAAACCGCAGAAGGAAATGGGACGAGCGTCAGAGGGCGCGAGTATTTCAGTGTTCAGTAAGTGTTATTCCACTTGTAAAGCTGCCCCGACATCAGGACACAGAAAGGAAACTTCCCCAGCTTTCGTTCTCACTAGTAGTAATAGATTGACCCCAGAGCCTCATGCACGCAAATGCGTGTCCACTCTGGCTCTGCTTACTATGACAATAGGATGCATGACCACTTCTCTGCTTTCCTGAAGGAGAAAAAGACTTGCTCTGTGCAGATTGTCACAGCTAGGCACAGGTGCCAATTTGATGGTTGAGGATTCGAATTCTGGGCACATTTATAGAGAATAAGTAGTGGAGTTAAGCCCAGAGCAAACCTGCAGGAGATTGTCTAGCTGATGGGGAAGGTCCAGCCCATGGTGGGTGGGACCAGGCCCTGGGCAGGTGAATAAAATACAGAAAATTGATTGAGGAAGTTGGCATTCTTGTGTACACTTGGCCAGACATGCTGGCAAGTAAGGAGCTGTTATGTGGAGATGGTGTGGCCAGTTCCCTCGGCCTTTTGGTTCTGGTTCATGTTCTTCTGCCAACTGGATGAAGAACTATAATCAGACTACGGTAAGAGAATAAACCCCTTGTTCCCTTAAGCTGTTTGATGGTGATATTTAATCAGCAACCATGCAGAACAATAGACTTTGGTACCAAAAGTGGGGTGTTGTTAACAAATCTGGCTATTTGGACTTTGTGGATTTTGAACAGCTTTTTTGGAGGAATATGGCAATGTTTGAAAGCATTGTGAGTATGTGCTCTAAAAACCATTCCGTTTGTGAACCATTTGGAAAATAGGGTGCTGAGTGGATCACGGATTATTTGGGCCCATTTTGTGATGAAGGGACAAGGACTATGGTGGAGTTGAATTTGAAGATGATGGACTGGTTTGCTTGACAGAGGAGAGCTGTGATGATGAGTGTGAAGCGTTGAATGTGGAAAGGCTGGTAGCAGAACAGCTGTCATTGTGGGAAATGAGCCTCTGTGAAGGAACGCCTCGCACCGGCCCTGGAACACGGGAGACATGAACACACCATACGGCGCTTCTGTGGTTTAAAACCTGGATTCTTTCAGGGGCCAAAAGGCCAAGCTGAGGCTGTGTTTTGCTCTTCAGAAGTTTGGTGCCTAAGAAAGGGCTTCCGGAGCAGCATGCGAACGTTGTCACAGCTGTGGTTCGAGCTCTGTTTCAACCTCGGTGCAGAGTTGGCCAGCACTACCCGGAGGTACTGGTTTGGAAGCACATCTGGACGCTGGCTGGGAGCACAGTTAAGGGGTTCATGGGTGGCAGCAGAAGTTTGACACCAAGTGGCAGATGTGGAGTTTCTGCAAAGGAAGGTGAAGCTTTCAGTGGCAGAAGTGGACCCAGAGTGCATCGGAGCAGCCACCCCGGGATGCATGCTGAGGATGGTTGCAAGTGGAAATGCAACTTGCTTGTACAACTTTGAGCTGCAAAGAGGGACTGGAATTACCTAGAATATTTGAGCCTCTGTGACTCTAGGATGAGCAACAGAAGATGGACATTGAAGTATAGGATGCAATATTTAATTTGCTGGACTTGATGATACTTTGATATTTTTTATTGCATCAGATACTTCCGTTTTAATGTTTTTTAAATTATTTATTATTTATTTAATTGTGCATGTATGTGTATGTGCGCGTGTGTGTATGTATGTATGTGTGTGTGTTTAGAACCACGGACAAATTCGGGAACCACCATGGACGCCTCCACCTCCTCCTTGTTCACTTTGCCCTGGGATTCACAGGCTCCGCCTACCAGATCAGAAACGCAGGACCAGAAACGCAGGCCGCCCCCGCTTCCGCCTGGCGTCTATACGTGGGATCTAGGCTCTGAACTCAGGACCTTCTGCCTGCAAGGCAGAGGCTTAACCCCTGAGCCACCTCTCCAGCCCCCTGTTTTAATGTTTTTATATGTGCTAAAGTGTTTAACATATTGACTTGATAAAATCTTAGGGTTAAGATTTTAAAATGTCGATACTGATCTTTTAGTGACACAATATTTTAAAATTGGTCTAGAGAAGTTTTTAGAGTTTTGGAATCTAATTAAATGTATATAAATTTAACATTTGTAGGGACAAGGATTGAATGTTACAATTTAAAAGTCATATGTTCTTGTGTCAATTTGACAAGGGGTGGCATGTCATAGAAGGCCCAGGTGTCATCTTGGTGGTTGAAGGTTTGCGCTCTGGGCACATTTGTGGATAACTAGTAGTTGAGTTAAGCTCAGAGCAAACCTGCAGAAGATTGTCTAGTTGATGGAGAAACTATAGTGGGTGGGACTAGGCCCCTGGACAGGTGAATAAAAGACAGGAAACTGGTTGAGGAAGTTGGGCTCCTTTGGTACATTTGACCAGACATGCTGGTCTGGCAAGTAAGGATCGTCCCTGTCTCAGTTGTTATGTGGATATTCTTTGGCCAGTTCCCACGGCTCTTTGGTGATGGTGCATGCAACCAGACCATCATAAGAGAATAAACCCCTTGTTCCCTTAAGTGTTTGATGGTGATTTTTATAAGCAACATAAAGATGAACTGCAATAGGGATCAAGATGGCAGATGACTAGACCCCCTTCAACTATTGGATTCTTCCTTTCACCCAGGAGTGAATTTGATTTCCCCATAAAACTACCACCATGCACCTCAGAAATTTTTATCTTTTAATTATCACGTGGGTTGGTGAGACAGCTCAGTGGGTAAGGTTCCTGCTTGCAAATTTGTTGACCCGTGGTCAATCCTTGGAATCCCATATGGTTTCTCTCTTCTTCTCTCTCTGCAATAAATAAATAAATATTTTAAAAATCTTCACTCTATTCCAGGCCTTGGGTGCGAACAATAATCATGTTATCATCACCCTTGTTTTACCAAGATTGTTCCTACAATGTGGAAGAAACAGTGTTTGATGGACAGAAAGTCCAATGTTGGTTTTCATTTGTTCTTCATAAATTCACCTTGGAATGTTAATAGCAGGAGCACCCCATTTAATCTTCATCTCCCAGAATCTCCAATATTTAGGGGCTTGTTTTCAGACCCCATATTTCACCAAACGTTGAGCTGTGCTTGTTCACATCTGCTGCCGAGATGAATCAATGATGCCTTGGCTGGGGGAGTGGCCTTCAATGAACACAACTCTCCTTTCCTAGCTACTTAGAGTCACATAGGAAGTGGCCCTCTGTGGTAAAGCTACAGGTGTCTGGCGCGAGTGAGAAGCAGAAATAATTTAGAAATTAGGTGCAATCACATAGGTATTGCTTCCTGATGACATATAATGGCATATACTTAAAATGTAGTTTGATGAAGTCTGAGCATTAAAAATGTCCATGATGTCACACCCCACATATGTGCACAATATTTCCAAGCTATAGAATCTTTGTTGTAGACATGCTAACGCTCCCAACAGTAACCCCATAACCATTTATTTGTCTTATTTTTATCGAAGTCGTTTAGTTTTCTCTGTATTTGCATTTTTGTCTTTTTTTGAGGAAGAGAAAGGCAGACAGAAAGATAAAGAGAGAGTAATTCTTACTATGCAGTCCAGTCTCAACTAAAACGCAGCATGTGGCCCAGCCCGGACTCCAGGTTGTGGTAATCCCTCTCCTCAGCCTCCAAGCATATGTGGATTATGGGTATCAGCTGCCATGTCTTGCTGGTTTTCTCTGTGTTTGCACATGGTTCGGTTGAAATCACCCCTTGTGCATTCTTCTATAAGATTTGCCCATGGCACATGTGCAAGTGGTTCACACTTCAATTTTCCTTTGCCTCTTTTATGGACCTACTGTTATTACCTGTCCCTTCTTTCAGTTGACACATGAGAGGTGCTTTTTTATCCTTCCAGTTTTTGGTAGCAATGTGATTGTCATGATTAGGCACAGGTGTCAACTTGACAGTTGAGTATTTGAACTGTGGGCACATTGCAGAGAATTAGTTGAGTTAAGCTCAGGGTGAACCTACAGGAGACTGTCTAGCTGATGGGAAGGTCCAGCCCATGGTGGGTGGGATTAGGCCCTGGAATAAATCACAGAGAGTGGTTGAGAGAGTCGGCATCTTTGTGTTCACTTGGCCATACATGCTGGTCTGGCAAATAAGGATCATCCTCTCCCAGCCATTATGTAGAGATGATACGGCCAGTTCCCTCAGCCCTAGTGTTAGTGCATGCTCTCCCGTCAAGCTGGACTACAGACTTACTGGACGGTCAGTCAGAAAATAAACCCCTTGTTCCCTTCAGCCGTCTGAGGGTCATTTATCAGCAACCATGCAGGAGAACAGCAGCAGTGAGTCTATGTACAAATCTCCTTGTTGACATTTGTTTTTATTTTTTTTCAAAGAAAATGAATTAGAATGGAATTTTCTGATCCTTCTCTTTATATTATGTGTGAATATCTCTCATTTCCCATTTGAGCCTGGCTCACTGCCCCATTCCCTGCCAAGTAGTGCAACTGGAAATTTGGGGTGCGTGAGCCCAGGGTTGAAACTCTTAGACACAGAGGATTCTAGAACTCTTAGAATACTCCGTGTCTCTGTAACTATGAGCTAGCAGAGGTGGGAGCCAGAACATCAGCTAGGGCTGTGCCTGGGTCTGTCCTCAGGGAGAGTTTGACTTCCTCACAGCCTGCAGCTGGATTCTGAATGCAGTGCCTGAGCCCACTCGGCCATCCTGACAGGGTGCACCTCTGGATTCCAGTGAGCTCTGCGGAACAGCAAGGCAGACAGGTGCGATGATAAAATGGTTTTCTCAGAAGCCAAGCAGCAGGACTGTTGCACAATTTTTCTTAGGATGAAGGACACGGTCACTACCGTGTGAGTGTGAAAATCTAATCCCAAGACAATCAATGTGTTAGGAAGTGGATCTTTCAGGAATGCCATGAGGTCATGAGGACACAGATGTCATGGGAGATCTAACATACCTACGTTAGTTAGTCTTCCTGTCACTAAGTCAAAGTACCTGCAATGTGATTTGAGGAAGTACTTATGTGGATTTATGGCAGGAAAGACATGGTATCTCGCCATCACATTGCTTGTCCATGGTCAGGAGAGAGAGAGAGGGGGGGGAGAGAGAGAGAGAGAGAGAGAGAGAGAGAGAGAGACAGGGAGGATCAATGCTGGAGCTCAACTTACTTTTTTCTTTTTATCTAGTCAAGAACCCTGGATTCTGGAACTGTGTTACCCACAATCAGGGAAAGTTTTCCCACATCAGTTAAATCTGAGTAAAAAAACCTTCACAGACACAGAAGTGTGTCTTCTAAGTGGCTCCAGTCAACCTGACAGTGGTCAAGTATCACAGAGCTTCTAGAATGAGGTCCCAAAGAGTGAGACCATCTTCATGTCCACCAGGAAATGCCGTCCACGAGGAAGTGTCCGCACTGGACCAAGTCAACAGTTATCTTGATCTAAACCTCCCATCCTCAGAACTGTGAGCAATAACTTCCTCTGCTTATCAATTACCCACTCTGAAATACTTGTCATAGCAGCCCACTGTACAAGTCTCTTTGTTGACATCCGTTTTCATTTTTCAAAAGTAAACGAGTTAGAATGGAATTGTCGAATGGACTCAGTCAGGAGATAGGCCCTAACCTATGACAGGAGTATTGCTTATATCACAATGTAGAGCTAGTACATGCAAGGTGACATAGTTTGTCACCTGACATTGGAAAACACTTTTTCATAGAGGTAAGAAGATGACACCTTTCTGCAAGATAAGTCTCCAAAATATTTGTATTCTTTATTATGATCATCTCTCTCAGATAGTACCCAAAGGAAATTACAGCACAACTCAGAAGTTTGTAAACAAGGATACTTTCAGGACTATTGCTAACACAGGAGCAATGAGGAAACATGTAAATGAAAATAAAATTATCTTACACATCCATAGATACTGTTTCTTACAAGAGACATAATTGGTTCCCTTCTTCCATTTGGAATGAAAACAAGGATCCTTCATCGTGTGCATAATAATCAAGAGGTGATGATGGTTTATGGCTTTGGAAGTACTTTGTCTATGTGCCTCGTGGCTCCTCCCTCCTCCCTCACAGTCGGAAGTCACTGGCTGTAGAGCGGAGGGAGTTACATGGCGAGGAGCAGCGCCCCCTCCTAACCGGAAGCCATGGGAGGGGCAGAGCTGATTCTTTAGCTTCAGATACGCTATCTGATGGCTGAATTCCCACTGGACGCCTTGAGCGCATCTCTTCAGGAATGTCTAAGGCAGAAGTACTCATCCAAGCTTCCCTAACTCCTGGCCTCATAAACTTTATGGGCCCATCCACAGCAGAGATTTTACCAAGTTTTTGGAATAATTTATGACAAATCAATAACTTAAGCCAGCAACCTTGGTCTACTGATCTGAATAATGGAGCCCATTATTTTACTTATTACTTGAAACCTAAGAAGAAATAAATCATATATATGAAGTATGTGGTTCCCAAGTTGTAATAAGCACTTAACAAATGTTACTAAGATCATTTTTGCTGTGTCATAATTATTGGAAGATTTTAAAATAATTTTTTACATTTTACAAATTTTATACTTTTTTGTAAAATTACAAAAAATGAGTTTCTTGGCTATTCTTTAAGATGTTTTCTTAAGCATTTATTTTCTGTCTCTCTGAGATACTCTAGAGATACAATAAATCAGCAAATGTCATATTTACTTCCTGAACATTTATGCTTTTGAGATCCTAGCAACAGAAGACAAAGTAGCAGAATATTTCTTTCTTTTGAAGATGCTGGCGTGATTGTCAGTTTCTAATAATTTTCATCCAGGAAGTAACACTGACAGCAAAGTCTAAATGCCATCTTGGAAAAGTACAGCAAACAGCAGACATCTTGACTAAAAGTAAGTGAGCCGATAAACACAGCGCTTGGTCTTTCATTTTTTTATTAATTTTCTCTACTTTTACAAGCATACTGAGTGTTTATCCCAGCTTCCCTCCTCCCCTTCCCTCCCTCCTCTTCCCCTCCTTTCCCTGTTCCCTCCCATCCTTCCACCTGCGAGCTTCTATGGAGCCCAAGGTTCACTCTGACCTCAGGCCTCCATGGTATGTCAAATTACCTCTCTTCAGGCCACCCTACGGATACGTGCACTTCCCTTCACTCATCCAGCTTTAAACCTAAAGGTTTCCACTGTAAGTTCCCATTCTATGGGTATAATAACAGCTGCCTACAGAGCAGTTTGATGTACTGTCTTCCTACCTATGAGTTTATTGGCTGTCTTCCCTATTGATCTATTTCCTTCCCTTTTTTTAGGTTCTTGTTCTAGTTTGCAGTAACAGAGATGGGTACCCTTTTGACAAGTGGTCTTGAGTCCAATTAGAAAGCTGTTGGTTGTCTCCTTGGTGCTCATGCCACTGTTACACTGGTGGTCACCTGTTGCCATGGTGATTTATGTTGCAACTTACAGATCTCATGCCCTTGATGGGGCTTGTGGTTATTTCTCTCCCCCAACAGCTTCTGCAGTGTTCCTTGGCACTGTGTAAGCTATCCGCTGGAGAAAGCCCTCAGACTAGTTTGAGTTGATATATTTAGCTCATGTACCTTGGCCTTTAATTTTTCACCTTGTCCAGAAGTTTGAGGTAAACTCCTTGTCAGGTATGTGATATGCAGAGTGGCCACCTTCTTCCTGAGTGCACTTCCTGGAAACACGAGCCTCATATGCAAGGCTTCTCTTCATAGCAGTGAGGCCGTGGTCAGAGGTCCATGGCCCAAGAAAGGACACTTGCTTCAGCAAGTAGGAGAGCTCTGCCCCCAGGCACTGCCGGTGGCTGTCTCTACCTCCACCCCACGGTAGAGAAGTAGAGCTCTGAAGTCTAGCAGACGCTTGGACTACTAGCTTGATGGGCCTCACCTATTTTTAAAACCGACTCCTCAATTTACCAGTGAGGAGCGCAACTTAGCTAGTCGTGGCCAAGAGACTGCTGTGGGAATGAGCTCCGTGCCCAGGCTGCTCTGGAGAGCAGATCCAGCCGATACCTCTGGACTCTACTTCGGATGCTGGTACAAGCCCGCAGCTGGAGCTGCTTGGATGCTGCGTGGTTTGGATGTGAGTTGTCTCCCACAGGCTGTTTGAATCCTTTGGTTGGTGTCTGGGGAGGCTGTGGCACCTTGCAGAGGTGGGGCTTCGCTGGAGGTCGGCATTTCATAGGTGTAGGCCAAAGTTCGCTAGCTCGCTCCTACTTGCTCTTGCTTGTACTCCGTCTGTCCCATGGTAATGCTTGTGCTGACCCAAACCAGCCTCCAATCCCGCCCCCAGCCATGCCCCTATTGGATACCCACCCCTCATAATGTATCACATTTCCTCTAAAACCATGAACCAAATAAATGCCCCTTATTTCCCTAAGCTGCTTGTGCTAGAATGTGGCTTCACAGCAAGCAAAGAGTAGCGACAACTGATGCAAATAATGCATCCTCCCGATGACGTGCCCTAGCACATGGGATTTGTGAGAATATTCTGCTAGCCTTATATTAAACCATCTAGATTTAAAAGGGGTTAGTAGCTAGACTATGTAGAGAAGCATGAAAATTAAACAGGAAAGCCCTCCAAATCAATAAACATGTGGGTCACTGAACCATCGGGAAATGCTTGCTGCGAGTACCTCGAGAGTCTATTCCCCCTCTGTCAGAATGATCATCAGCAGAAAACCGACAATGAATGATGTTGAGGATGTGGGGAGCCCTTTTTCGCTGTTGGTGGGGGTGTAAACTGCTGCAGGTGCGGTGGAAATCAGCACGGATATTTCTCCCTAGCTAAAAGTAGAGCTTCCACATGATGCAGCTTTACCCCTCATGGGCACACACACAAAGGACTTTATATCCTACCGCAAGACACCTGCACATCCATATTCACTGCTGCTCTATTCACAATAACAGGAAGTGGAATCAGCCTGGGTGTCCTTCAACAGATGAGTGGATGAGGAAAGGTGGTGCATGTACTCAGTGGAATTTTATTCAATACAAAGAAAAATGAAACTACAAAATTATCACAAAAAATGAATGGAACTGGAAAAAAATATACTAAGCAAGATAAATGAGTGTCAGATAGATAATACCGCACATTCTCCCACACATAGTGATCCTAGGTGGTAATATTTACATGTTTATGCAAGAGTGAAAGTAGCTAGTGGTCAGCAGAACCGATAAGGCCTCAGGCTTTGAGGGAAGGAGATGGGATGTACATGTACTAGATGACATGTAACCTGTGTGTAGAGGGAAAGTACTGGGTGTGGAAGGGTACAAAGCAGAATGAAGGCCAGCTAATGGTGTGGTGGCGAGATCAACCAAAAGTAAGAATGAGTGTTGTAAAGAAACCTATCATTTAGAATGCTAATCAAAGAGTAAACTAAATTTAAAATTTTTGTACTAGGAAAAGTATTATTGTGCCAAAGGATTTACTGTGAATGCTTTCTGCATGAATGGAGGGAAATGCCCCTACCCATGGGATGGCCCAAGCAAAGTGGGATTGTGAATGCTGTGAATCATACTGATCTAATTCCAGAAATGCAGCCTGGCTCCATCACACAGCGCTGTCCTTACCAGACCTGCACAATGACTGACATACCAGCATGCCTCCACAGACTATCAAGAGAGATAAAAATAAACAGTGGAAACCTTGGGGACTAAAGCTGGATGAGTGAAGGGAAATGCCCCTATCAGTGGGGTGGCCCAAAGAGAGGCAACTTGATATGCCACAGAGGCCTGAACCCCCACAGGAATAGACAAGCTAAAAACAACCCTGAGTCCACAGAAGCAGACAGGCAGGAGGGCGGGATTGATGGAAGGATGGAAAGGAAGACGATGGAAGGAAACAGGGATACATACTCAATGTGCTTGTAAAAGTAGAAAAATTTATAAAACAGACAAACCAGAGTGAACCATGGTGTCCACAGAAGCAGAAAGGCAGGAGGGTGGGAGGGAGTGGGATGGATCGAGGAAGGGAAGGGAAAGGGGATGGGTTGGGGCTTGGAGGGAAGCGGGGATAAGTACTCACTATGCTTGTAAAACTAGAAAAATAAAATTAAAAATCTGTTTAAAGAAAAAATAATTTTAAAGTAAAAAATAAAAGCAGGAAAGAGCGTGGAAATAAGAAGCATAAGATCACACACAGAAAGAAACAAAAGAATCGACAAGAAGTGAAAACCAGCTTCATTCATGGACGTAGCACAGCTTCACTTAGATTTCCCCTGGGGAAAAGAGCACAGTTTTCCAAAGGAAAATCAATGGGGAGGGAATGCGCATGTGTATTGATTGTCTTTTCCCCTGGTGGTGGCCATGAAAAAGCTTCTGCTGCTTTCTGCCTGCAGTCAGGCCTCGCGTCAGTACCACAGGCTGGGGTTGAATCCATTCTCCATCCATAACGAAGACCCGGAAGGATCGTCTTTGTGCACCAAGGCAGAGCATGGAGCCCGGGGAGGCTGATGCTGGGTAAAAGGTGTTTCTCCTTCATCATCTTCTTTGTCTACAGATGTCAGGAGCCTTCCTGAGACAGCCGCTCTGTCAGGATTTCCTGTCCTGCAAGTCTGTCCAAAAGCAAACAGCGCACATGGGTTGGCTCCTCTGAATTCTAATGACCAGCTCAGTGGGTGGAGGTGGAGGAATGCATAAAGCCAGGCCTGGGTGCCCGCCTGTAATCACGAGGCTCTGGGGTGGAGACAGCAGGACCAGTTCAGGCCGACTTCGGCTACAAAGCGAGTCAAGGCCAGTCTGGGATCCATGAGACCCTGCTGAATTTTTTTAAATTTTTTTTTTATTCTTTGACAGTTCATATGTGGATAAAATAAAGTTTTAGACGTTTCACTGCATATTCTTCAATCTCATCCCATCCTCTCATTGAAAACCTTTTTCTTCTCCACAAGTCTCCTTTCTGCTTTTGCGTGCGTGTGTGTGACCCACGGAACTTAACGAGGATTTCCTTCATTAGCACCTGCCTGGAAAATGCTGGAGTCTGGGCAACATGTCGTTGCTTAGTCTATTGAAGAAAGGGGTTCACTGCACCCATAATCCGCATCCACTATCAACAGCCTCCCAGGAAGGGAGGGGCCTCGTGAGCTTCTCTAAATTCTATAAGGAAAAGTTTACAAACCAATGTTGTGTAGGTCTTGTGCAGGTAACTACGGATGCGGTGGACTCATAGGTGTGACAGGCCTGTCTGTCAAGTCTACAAAACAACGTCAGGTGGCACTTCTCCTGCCTTCTGCTCTTACATTCTTTCCAGGCCCTCTTCTGTGACATTCCCTGAGCTTTGGGGGCAGAGGCAAGTAAAACAGATGTCTAGCTTACGGCCGAGCACCATGCAGCGGGTACGTATCCGCCACGGCCTGACCTGTTGTGATTCTGCATATTAACAGCTATCCATTGAAAGAAAACTTCTCAGAAGACTGGAATGTGCTAAGTTGTGTGTGTGTATGTGCATGTGTGTTGTATGTGTGTGTGTATGTATGTGTGTGCGCATGTGTGTATGTGCATGTGTGTGGTATATATGTGTACATGTGTGTTGTATATGTGTATGCATGCATGTTGTGTGTGTGTATGTGTGCATATGTGTATGTATGTATGTGCATGTGTGCTGTATATGTGTGTGTGCGTGTTTGTTGTATATGTGTGTGTATGTGCATGTGTGCTGTATATGTGTACATATGTGTCGTATGTGTGTATGTGCATGTGTGTTGTATATGTGTGTGTGTGCGCGTGTGTGTGTGTGTAAAAGAGGACACTATATTTGCCTGTGGAGGCACATAGGTGACATTCAGGATTCAACCTGGATTGATCTACTTCCTTATTGCTTTGCTCTGGGGTTTCCCAGGGTCCATCTCCACAGCTGGAAGTGTGGTCACAGTCATTTCTGCTTAACATTTTTACATGGGACCTTGGATTTGAACTTAGGTCCTTCTGCTTGTGAGGGAAAGGGTTTAACCCCTGAACCATATCGGAAGTACGAGCTGCACTAAACTGTGAGCATAAAGAACAGCTGCCTGGGCTGGGGGAGTTTTGTTTGACTCTGCTTAGGTTTTGGGGAATGCACACACACTGATTAGAGCTGCATTCCCATAAAATTCACTTCACTTTTAATATTTACACCTTTTATTTTTGCTTTTATTTTGTAATAAAATAAAACTTCATTATGTCAAAGAAAAACTTAAAATAGGAAAAACTTAAACAACACTGTATAAGAAACAAATTTTCTAAACCATAAACAGAAAATCAGCATCACAAAGTATTCTATAACACACAAAGACAGAAATGCAAAAGGGTCCCACATCTCCAAAAACCCAACAAAATCCACAGTTCCATGCCTAAGGACCACAGCACCACATAAATCTTCCAAAGTAGTGGGCCGTGCTTGTCGAGGGTATGTACAATATCGTGTCCTCCAGATCCTCGGCCATCCTGCCTCTTCACCTCCCGTCACAGGCCACCGGCACTTTTTACTAATTTATTTTCCTACATTGTTCCTTCTTAGTTTTAGTTTCCCCCAAAGCTTGTGAATTTATGGCTTTAATTTTTTTATTTTATGAAATTTATGAGGACCTTTTTCCACTTTCCAAGGTTGCTTTTTCAAATAAATAGCTTCTTGATAATTGCCTCCCTTTAAAAGTGCAATGCTATTTATTTTTAACAAATAATTTTTAATCTGCTTTCTCGTTGTTGATGATTTTTCACTTTTTTGTTTAACATTTTAAGCTGAACAGTAATGTCCATGTGAGTTTTATTCTAAATATATCATGAGTCTTTTATTTGGGAGATCATATTTTGTCCTCTGCTTACGGTTTTCATTCCAGATAAGATATGCGTAGCTACGTCCTCTGATGCTGCGCTTCCAACACCTAGCGGTCCCGGGAAGGCACATCTGTCTCGTCCCCATCATAGTAACTAGGTGGGTGGGGTTCCAGGAAACTGCAGCAGAGTCTAGGAGGCGAGGCCAGGCTGCTTGGGGCGGGAGGTGTGGGGGGCGGGAGGAGGAGGGAAAGGAGGGGGGCGGGAGGTGGAGAGGGCGGGCAGTGGGGGGGCGGGAGGTGGGTATCCAGAGAACAACCTGGAAGCAGCCGAAGGGCAGAACAGTTGGGGACAGTTGGAAAACTACATGCGCTTCCACAGCGGCCCACGTGAATGCGCGAAAGGGAAGCGTGAGCGTGGAGCCTTAGATTAACTGGCCAGGAGTTGAAAACAAGTAGTGTTAGTTCCTAGGCTGAGGGGAGTGCAAGAAGGGAGGAGGCTTCGGGGAAGAGGGGATTACCCAGCGGGCTTCCGTGCTGGACACGCAGATTGTGTGTAATGGAAGCTTTTAGCAGCAGGGCAAGAGGTCCAGTTAACAAGCCATCCTCTTGCCAAGATCTGGGGTTTTATTAAATTTTAGGGGCATTGCTGAGACGGGCCTGCTAAGAATACAGTGGCCGGGGTCTGAACCCTGCGATACTGGAAGCAGGAACTGGAAGTCACCTGAGTCGCTAGTTGGAGCTGGTGCTTGAGAGGCAAGCTGACTGTGGGAACAGATGCAGACAGAGAAGTGGCGACTCGGTCCACAGATGAGCGCAGTGGCAGAAGTCCTGATGCCCCAGGCTCGGGAAGAGCAGCCACCGTCCCGGAAAGGACACAAGCTGGTCAGGCTCTGCCTACCTGGCTTGACTTCGTACCTTGGCATCTCGCACCTACTCTGTCCCGGCAAACTCAGCCACGCTTGCTGGACCACACATTTCCTACATGGTCTTTCCAACTGTGAAACCTAATGAAAATTCACCATATCAAGCCACAAAATAAATTTTCTCTAAAGAATATGCAAATCAACCCCCAGTAGCTCATTTTATCTGTTCTCCAAATATCTCCTTCCAGGTCTCCCAGCCCAGGACAGTGGTTCGCATTGGAGGATTTTGTGGTCACTCCTGGAATATTAAAATATTAAGAACCTGAAACCTCTGAGAAGTCCTTTCTACAGTCAAACATCTTCCTGTTCCAGACGACACGTGGTAGTGATATGTGATTCCCTAGTGTGACCCTGAGCACAGGAGCGATGTTGAAATGACTCATCTTTCTGATTATGCCCTAAGTGACAATCTAGGGATTATCTTAGTGATAATCATCTAGAGGTACAGGGATTCGTTTTCTCTGGAAAATAAGGAATTGTTAAGCAGGAAAGGAGTTGACGATACTTACGTTTATTGTTAAAACAGATCGGACTCTGGGAATCTAAGCAGCTGTGCTGGAAAGACACGCTTAGAGATTAGCAAGGGATCACATGGCGAAGAATTTAGAAGTTAGAGTCCTCAGGGAAATGGTCTTGACTGTTTGGGAGATCATGTTTAAATGTTAGAAGTCAAGACAAAAATACTGAAGGGAGAGAAAATTTTACCCTTTGAGAAGCTCAAAGAGCAAGCAGCTATATAGTCCCATGTTGCAGGTTTAGTCCTGTTTCTGCTTCTGTCTTGTGAAAGAGGAAGAAGAGAAGAGAAGAGGGGAGGACTGAGAGATGAGCTCTCATCACAAAGGACATCGACCACCTCCTACCATTCCTTTGGCTTGACTCTAGTTAGATTACATTTCCTGGAGACTGGGGATCTTACTTAGATGATTGACCCAACTGACCCAACTTAAGGTTAAGATGAGGTCAGGTGTCACCGAGAGAACAGGAGGTGGGGTCTAGGTGATGCCCCAACACATGGTCTCAAGAAAATAAATTGTGCAATATTTTGAGAGTCATACCACCTTTGCTAGTGGCTAACTTCCATAGGCCTTGGCTGGTCGTGTTCATAATGTCCCTCTCTCCATCTCCCACAGGAAAACAGCCACTCGCATGTGTACCGTGTCTCAATGCCCAGTCTTTCAGTGCAGGGTGCGCTCATTTCCACATTAGGGAACATTGTTCATTTTCTACACTGATCACATTTGGACTGGGGTGACGGACATTACCCAGGTGTTCTTCAAAACCATCTCCTTTCCTCCAAGGCACCAGCTAGACTATTATTTTCTGGCTATCACTGAATTTAGGTGAGATTGTTGCGAGATCACCCTGGGGTCTATATGTGTCCAGGTTCGTGTGTTGGGAGTTGAAAATTGAAACCAGAACATGCATAGAGGATGAGGGCGGAGTTTATTAGAGGAGAGAAAGAATGGAACTCATGGACATTAATCCATGAGAACTCAGGACATGGAATCCATGAGGGGCAAAGACCTGGAAAAGAGCTCATGGACTCCAGATGTGGAAAACCACGAGGGCAAGGGCGCCGAAGATGACTGCCAGGGTCCAGAACATTTATACCCTTAGTCGGGGTTAAGAAATGTGGCTTTTCCTATTGGTTAGCTCCAGTTTCTGCAAATCTAATTGGAGCTTTTGATCCTCTACATCTCATATTGGGGTCCAACCCAGCTGATCTTATACTTGACTTCATGGTGGGGCTCATTTATAATACAGAACTAATTTCCATATCCTTCCATGAACAAAGGGGGTGGGGGAAGCTGGTGACCTTATCTCTGTGAGGGTGTGTTCCCTCAGGGTTATCCCAGCAGTGGGGATGGCCTTCGAAGACCTTCAGAGACCACCCTAGCATGGCTGCTCTAAAACTGCCTAAGATCATATGATAAAAGCCTGGTCCTCAGAAGACCAGAAGGAGAAAGATGTTATATCCAGGACTGGCCATGAAATTTCTATCCCTAAATGCCACAAAGAGAGCAAAAGCATAGAGCATCTATACCAATTGACAGAAGCATTTCCAGAACTCCACACGAGCTGGACTCAACTTCTTTTGTTGTTGTAGTTTATCTGCATATTACTGATAAATTCATGACCAAACATCTTAGGGGAACAAGAGATTTTATTCCTGATTGGAATTTTCTGCTATAGTTCATAATCTAGGTTGGCAATAGAGTTCATACCATCACGTAGAGAACATCATTGAGAGAAGGGCAAACCTTGCATGCCAGACTACAAGTTTGCCAGAGTAAACTGAAGTATGACCAACTACTGAACTAGCTCTCTCCATCTTATCTATGTACCCAGGGTTTAACCTTACTCACTGAAGATAGTTTTTCATAGACTTGTTTAGCATTTGCCTGAGCTATCAGTTCTTCACAGAGCTACACCAAGCTCAGCCTTCAGGACATGTTGATACCTGTATCTAACAAACATATTCCACACTTTGTCAACTTGACCCAGAAACATGCTCTTTTTAAACTATAATTTTTCAGTTTTTGTCCACATAGATACTACTTTATGATATAAAATCCATTCAATTGTAAAAGTTCTTACAATCCAATATTAAAAGTTCTTATAATAAAGAAATATAAAATATTTATAGTCATTAGTAATTCAGTCTCAAAATTTTACAACTCCAAAGTATTTTTTTAAGAAGTCCCATATCTCTTAACTGTAAGATCCTGTGAAATCAAAACAAGTTGAACACTTTGGTACAGAATAAACACTAAAAAGGAGGCATCAGGAAACAACAAGATATCAAATCAAAATTACGATTAAAAAAATCAAGTCAAAATTAAGACTAAAATCTGGCAAGCTAAATGTTGCATTCTGAAGTTCTCTATGTTCTCTTGCTTCTTGTGTAGTCAAATTGGCTCCAAAACACGACAATTCCATCACGTCTGCTTTTTAAGTCCCATGACAAGCAGTTTTCCTCTGGGTCATCTCCAGCCACACCCACACCCTTCCTCAGCATGTTCCCCATGCTGGGTCTGTACCTATGAACTTCGCCTTCCTTTGTAAGACCGTCTAATCTGCCACTTGGTGTCAGGCTTCAGTCACTCTCCACCAGCCCCTTAGGACCACCTGGGCAACGCTGCCAAGTTCTGGGTTGAGATATAACTTGACCCACTTGAACCGCAGCTGTGTCAACCCCGTGTGATGTCCCTGGGATAGTCCTTCTCTAGACAACCAAAACTTTTGCAGGACAAGAAACTTTCAGCTTAGGGTTTCTTCTACTAAACGAGTCTGGGTTTTCACCACATGACATTTTCACAGGCTGTACTCATTTCTCCCACCACACCAGTGCAAACCACAAGGCTGGTCTCCAATAATGTCATTTTCTTCAGTGGCCATGGCTGCTCTGCTGCCTTTTTTTCATCCAAAACTTCCAGGATTCAACACAGTTCTGTTCTGCTAAGCAACCAGAAAAGCATTTTTAAATTCATCTTTGTCAAACTCCATCATATGCCAAGCTGAAATAATTAACTTCCCTCTCAGCGTTACTATTTTCCAAATGGCCCACTAAGCTCTGTTCAGTGGTTTTTGTAGCTCAGGGTCTCAAAATCTCTAAATGTTTCCATTTTCCTCCAATAAAACTATTTAAAAATCTGCACAGCCAAATTTATCCCACTTCTCTGGTACCTATGACAGATATCAACTTGACAACTGGAGGTTGAGCTGTGGGCATATTTGTAAAGAAATGGCATTAAAGGCAAACTCTAAGCAGGAGCTCGTCTGATTGATGGTAGATAGGACCATTCCATGGCGGGTAGACAAAATGGAGGGAGCTGGTTAAGGAAGTTGGTTTTCGTGAGTGTACTTGGCCAGACATGCTGGTCTGGCAAACAAGGGTTCCCCTCTCAGCAATGGATAAGATGCAGCCAGCTCCCTCAGTTCCTGGTATTGGTATGAACCCTCCTATCAAACTGGACAAGGAACTGTAAGTGTCATGGTTTGAAATGCGTCCCCCACAGTCTCATGTATTTGGCAAGGTCATGGCACCTTGAGAGGGGGAGCCTTGCTGGAGAAAGGCAGTCACAAGGGGTGGGCCTTGAGGTGGATTAGGCTCACCCTACCTCTAGGAGAAGTCTGCCTTTGCAGCAAGCAGTGTTGCAGCTCTCATCCTCCAAGATGTTTGTAGTGACATAGCCTCCTCCAGCTTTGGCCAGCCAGCCATGCTGGCTCCGCCAAGAAAGACTGTATCTCTCCTTTGGAACCGTAAGCTGAATAAATCTCTTTCTCTCTTAAGTTCAATGACTTTGGAGGCTCTCTCGCAGCAGTAGTTAAGAGTAATTGCTATAGTAACCAAGAGCAATAAGCAAGAATACACTCCTATGCCCATAATCTTTGTCATGAATTTATCAGCAACATGCAAAGTAACTGCGACAACACCTATATCTAACTAGCACATTTAGGCTAAGCCACCAAAATTTGAGTGCTTTATCATTTAATGCTTTAGAAAGATCTGCAGATGACATATTTTAACACTGTGGGCTAGTAGAGTTTGGTGAATAACTATTTTCAGGGTGGGACATAGTCAAGGAAAACTGAGAGTTCATGGGCTACAACTCCATGGGGTGCCTGGAAGCTGTCACTCACTCAGTCTGAATGAAACACAGCAGAATTGTTCCCGGAATCTCCCGATGCTGCACTGAAGACAGCAGCTCTGCTTCCAGAAGATTCCAGCCTCAGCTGCACCGCAGCAGCAGGAAGCCGAACCTGCACAGTGAGTGTCCTTCACCCCTCCCCCAGCTCACCACCCCCTGCCTAGTCCTCCATCGACAGCTCACAGCTGGGAGAATCTTTCACACAACCCCTGGGGGCGGGACGTGAGTGTCCACAGAAAGTTGAGGGTGGAAATGAGCCTGGAGGGGACAGGAGGACACATCTCAGCAGAGACACAGTACATGAAGAAGCATCGTGACCCACCATTGGGTCCCCACAGGCGGGTGCCCTCTGCAGGCATGCATGTCGATCCGCTATTGCTTCTCCTGCTCAATAGCATCCTTCTACCAAGGAGACCCCAGGCCCTGTGATTCCCCAGCGATCGAATCTGCGCCGCGTGTGTCAAACGCTGCTCCCTGCTGCAGATTTCCTTGAAGCAAGGAAACACCCTCGGCAGGGGAGCCTTTGCTGAACAGAATGGCTGGCTCTAAAGCCTCCTTTCTCAGATACCATTTCAATTAAACTCAACTCTCGCACAGTGCTCCCCCTCACTGTGTTTACAGCACCAGGCAGCGGAGATGAGAAAACCTACCTGCCGGCCTCACCCACTTATTCCATAGATGCTCTGCGGGCCGCTAAGCAGAGCAGCAGTGGGTTTGGCAGCCGCCAGGCTCCACCCCTGGGCTGAGGGTCTGGTCAGGAAGCTGCGGTTAAAGTAAAGCATAGTCTCCCGCCTTCGGGAGCTTGCAGCCGGTCCTGCACAGCAAGACACGGACATTTGTCCGCCTCCTCCTGACTTGCATGTATGTGCGTCTGTGCCGAGCCTCGAGGCTGTGCAATGCAGATGATTAGCACAGGTTCTTAGAGCTCCGTTTGGAAGCAGCGGCACCTTCGCTGATGGCTGCAGCAGGGTCCAAGGAGTTCACACAGGCGTGCATGCGCCCGCGGAGCACAGACGTTCTGCAGGGAGCACACTGTTTTCATGAGTGCTGGGCACCGGCAGTCGCACCGGCGTTGCCCCCATCATTTGCAGTGGTGCAGAGGCCAATGTTACCATCTGCCTGCTGGTGAGTTCATGGCCAAGGGCGTCGAGGCGGGTTTATTCTGTCTTCTGACTCCTGATCATACTCCTTGCTGGCAGGCGAGCGCATGTCACGATTCAAGGCACAAGGATGCCCGGTGCGCTGAGGAATGCCGGCTCTCTGAACTAGACCCTTCCTCTTCACTCACCTGAGCAGGGGACGGTCCACAATAGCCAGATAATTCAGCCAGTTTGTGGTACAGCAGACCTCTGACCTCTGCGGACTGTGGAGTCC
Organism: Typhlomys cinereus; assembly: GCA_023101885.1. Taxonomy (NCBI): domain Eukaryota; kingdom Metazoa; phylum Chordata; class Mammalia; order Rodentia; family Platacanthomyidae; genus Typhlomys; species Typhlomys cinereus. The sequence goes on from JALPQD010000259.1 coordinate 200,162, forward strand.
TGGGGTCATCAGCATGAGGAGATGGGAAAAGGAGGTGAAGTCTAGGCAGAGCTTGGGGTGCCACAGCCCCAGCCCAGAGTGTACCAGCCACCACAGCCAGGAGAATCAGGCTGACTTTCCGTGGCCTTGGCGAGAACGTGGCTGTGTGGAAACCTTGACTTCAGCTTTGGCGTCCGGTGTGCCGAGAGGAGGAACTTCTCCTGCTTGAAGCTGTGGGCTGTGTTCCTGGAAAGAGGCTGTATCTACAAGGCTGACGTGGAGCCTTGAGGATGTGGAGGGGTTGGAATGCTGCAAGTCCAGAGTCAAATTACCTTGGGTCACCTTTGGTCCTCTTCAGGCCTCTGCATGTATTGCCAATCTGGCATCCTTGTGAGTGTTACGCAAATCCTTTGGCAGGTACAATCACACCCAGGTTTCTACCAACCAAAAGACCAAGAATGTCGTCAGGTAGCCAACTGTAGCTTATAGATGAGAGTTTTACTGTAATTCACCTATCTGATACTTCCATGGATATATTTGAAAAGTACCTTGAATTATGGCTTTCTTGGTTCTGTCATTAACCTCGAGAAGTTGTCGCCTCAGCAGAATGCAGGAATTGGGGTTCCTGGGCCATGATTATTCCTATTTAGTTCCGCAGTAAACAAGGTCTTATCCTGTTGAGGAGAGAGCTGTGATTTTTCAGCCTATAGGGTCAACGAATCTGCGCTTGCTTGTTAGAATTATTGCAGGGAATTATAACATCATCCATCATGTTCCTCTTGCACTGGGCTACCTACTTTCTTCCACACACAATAATACAAACAACCTTTAGGGGGTTGGGAGAAGGGACAAAGTCCTTATATAGTTCATCATGCTAGTTATGTGCAGATTTCAATTTTAAAACAAAGGGCTGAGCCTTTGGACACATATGTGATGAGTTAGAAAGCCCTGAACAGCCCTGTGGAGGTTACCCAGGTGGTGGGAAGACCTGGCCCACGACACGGGCGACCATTCTTTGCTCAGACGGAGAAAGCTGGCTCAGTACTTGCATGCTTTGGCCGGCAGGCAGGCAAGCGAGAAAGCTTGTACCTGTCTAAGCAATTCCTGTGGATATGTTGTGACCCCTTTCCTCAGCTCCTGACGTGGGTACAAAATCTCCTGCCAAGGCTGAAGTGTAGCCAGGAATCAGAAACAAGAATAAAGCCCTTGTTCTCATGGGCTGTTGGTTGTGTATTTATCAGCAACATAGAGAGAAACTGCAGTTCCCAGGCTGGCCACAAAGTCATGATCTGTGTGCAGCATATTGGATATCCGCAGAATCTTTGATGTGGACACGTAGCCACATCCCATGGCCCATCTCCAAGGTGGCATAGTTTCGAATGAGCAGAGGAAATCTCCTGGGTGACAAAATACTGTAGACACTGCACATTTCCCAGAGCACTGCCACTTGGCATATCTGCAAGCTCAGATTTCTAGAAAGGTCATCTGCCAGCACTTGCAGCTTTGGGTTCTCCATGTGATTGAATGGGTTCATCTCAATTATCCAAAATATATCCAGGTCAGTGTCCTTATCAATCACATCAGCAAAAATCTCTGTTGTCACATAAGGAAGAGTCACAGTTTCTGGGCACGAAGGGGCTTGCAAACAGATGCAGCAGTAGACAAGAGAAGACAGATGTCATCACAGGTGATGATCGGCAGAACTCCGCAGTCACTGAAAGTGTTTGCAACAGCGAGTTCCCAGGGCCAGGCCCGCCATGACCTCCACATGTCTGCTGGCATCTCTGAAGTTGGGCTACCATCCCCCCAGTTGCTCACTTGCATCCAGAGGCTGCAGTGCCTTTGGCCCCATTTCAACGAAGCAGTCTCACATGTTGGACTGACCAGAAGATTCCAGCAGGAAGGAAACAGCCAGGGCTCCTTTCTGTGGCCTCTTCCCAAGTTAGGTCTCTTGATAAGAACCTGTCAAAGATCTCAGCTTCCCACCTCTCCACAGTCAGGATTCACTGTGTTTGCAGTGTTCCGATCTACAAGAGATTTCATGACTTGTTAATATGGGAGGGTGTTTCAAATATATTTTCAATATGAAGAGGTATTTGGCTCTATGAATCCAACTTACGGGATTTCTCTAAAATAACAAGCACTGTATAACCATGTTTCATGTGTGAAACTGAAATTTTAAACAGAAAGGAGACATCTGGAAAATATTGGACTGGGGCTCTGGGGAGATAGCTCAGGGCTTAAGTTTTTACCTCATGAGCAAAAGGACCTGAGTTTGTGAAAGTTTTCAGTGAACAATAAATGCAGTTTTTGAAAATGCATAAAAAGACCTGAGTTTTTAATCACCAGATCCCATGTAAAACTTCTCTGTGGAATAGTGGTGCCCTGTAATGCTGGCCCTGGAAGGCAGAGTCTAGGAAACCCAGAGCAAAGCAATATGGAAATAGAGCAATTTAGGGAGATTCCATATGTCACCCTTGAACTTTCATAGGCACTCACGCACGTGCACGTGCGCACACACACACGCGCGCACACACACACACGTGTATGTGAACACAAAGATAAATACTGGACTGAACAGTCAAACAGTTGAAAAGAAACTGAGCACATCACCTTTTGCCAAAATGTTAGCGTCTAAATCCTTGGAGGAAATGGAGATGCTCCAACTATTTGTCTTTAAACCGTGGGAAGGCCGATGTCCTGCTGCCGCCGCAGCGTCGCACCCTGTGTGTGCCCCTTCTTGATGTCAGCAGTGATGAGCCATTTCCAGCCACTGATCGCCCCTCACCCCTACTCTCTCAAAGTTACTCTTCAGAAAATGTAAGAGAAATCTGGAGTTTCACATTTGGCTGTCAAGTGTGATTTTTCAGGTGAACCAGCGCCCAGCTGGCTTCCTGATACTCATCAAAGTGATTCTACTTGAGGCTCGGGGTTCCCAAGGCATCAAGACGTGGGCTGAGGCGATGTTTCCCCCTCCCAACATACCGCGACCTCTGACCTAGGTCTGAGACCTCAGTTGGGGGGGGAGAGCAGGACGAGACTGCTCGGGTCAGAAAGTACACGGCAGGGCAGACGTCCGATGTGGCGAAGCCCCTTGGTGGCGTGCCGTGGATATCATTTGTGGTGTGTGAGGAGCTCGTGGGCCAGTGATGTATTGTAACTTCTTCCTACCAGAAGCAGCTGAGGTGCCACGTGGCCCCACGCTGGCGAGGCCATGCTGTGTCCCGTGGCGGAGGCCGTGCCAGGATATACAACAGGGACTTGTGCTGTTGTGAGCTTTCCTGTAGTGATCTGTGAGCAGGACGGAATCTCTCTGTGCGTTAATCCCAAGTCATTCTCTGAGGACAATTGCCCCGTGGGAGAACAACTGCCAGGCTCCAGTGCAGCTGGATGCCAGGGAAAGTCTTTCTGCCTCTGATTTTGACTCGTGTGTCCGCCGGCTACACTCAGCAGAATCCTCTGCGCTTCAGAGTAACTCAGAGACTCCCTTGGCTGTCACTCATGACCTGTTGCTTCCGCATAAGCCAGCAGGGAGCTCCATCGTGAACTGCAAAAGGGGGATGAGGGTGTGGGACACAGAGGCCCAGGGTCGGGACCTTGTGTTAGAATTCCAGCGAACCACTTCCTGATTGTGTGACTGGAGGTGATTTTGTGGATTCTAGTTAGTCACTTATCAATGTGCAAACAGATGATGTGTGCTGCAGTTCGCCTGCATGGTTGCTGATAAATGACCATCAAATGGCTGAAGGGAACAAGGAGTTTATTTCCTTATGACAGTCCGGTTACAGTTCTCAGTCCAGCTTGATGGGAGAGCATGCACCAACACCAGGGCTGAAGGAACTGGCCACACCATCTCTATGTAATGGCTGAGAGAGGGATGATCCTTTCTTGTCAGACCAACATGTCTAGCCAAAAGGATGCCAACTCCCTCAACCAGTTCTCTGTGTTTTATCCTAGGGCCTAATCCCACCCGCCATGGGCTGGGTCATCCCCATTTGCTAGACAATCTTGCTCTGGGCCCAATTCAACCACTAATTCTCCACAGATTGCCCAGAGCTCAAATTCTCAACTGTCAATTTGACACCTGTGCCTAACTACGACAATGTGCATGTTGACATTTGTTATAAAATGGGCCAAATCTAAGTGTGGTGATGTCTGTTGAGCAGGGACCCAGTGTTGCCTTGACAAGCTCACCTGACCGATTCCCAACTCCTGCACGCTCAGCCTTTTCATTCCGTGTCAGAAAAAAAGCAACTTTTATTTTCATCCCTACAATGTGCTAAAGAGCTATATTTCTTGGCTTAGCGTTAAGTTCTGGCTAAGACTTTGGAGGTAACTGGCACATGACACAGCATTTCCTTGCTCTTTTTTATTGTAGATTCATTATGCTATTCAAACACTAAACTTGCTTTTGCCTTTACTGCTGTTATTCAGAATCCTATTGAATACTTTCCTTCTCATAAATTTTAACTGCTTTCCCTTGCTAACATTCCACTATCCTTGCTTGTAACAAAGATTTTCTTCATTCTTTGATAGTTTCATACCTGTGTACAAAGAACTCCAGTCCTCTTTCACCCCCATTACCCTGTCTTAGTCCCCCATCTCTTCCGCTGAAATCCTTCTTCTTCTTAGAACACCCTCCTTCCCCTTTCACGACGTTCCGCGGTATGTGTGACCTGTCAACGTGAGCATGCGACACATGGCCCTTCCTGCAATGCAAACAAAATGAATCTAGAATTCCTTGCTAAGAAAACACAATCTTGTCGAGAGTTTTAGCTAAGACTTACCTTCTGCATTCTGCTAAACTATTATTAATACTGCAGACCGTTCACGCTTTCTTGACAGCCATCTTAATTCTTATAATAATATGTTTAGAGAAGAAGTTAGTTTTTTCTACTGATTTTCCTTTTTTGCATCTGTATTTTACTAGGCACAGTATTTGGCTAACCAGCAATGGAAATGTAACACACGGCATCTTTTATATTTGAAGGGGTTGCAAGTGTGGGGACTGAACCTCAGTGACACATCACTTGCCCGTGTTCTCAAGGCCAAGCGTCCAATCCTCATTGCTGAAAACAGAATTAAATCAATGCGATGATTACAAAGCCTGTGATAGATGTACCTGGGAGAGTTGTGCTGCTCTGGCTGAGTCACTCGGGGCCCGCACACTGTGCCAACTTACCGTCACTCCGTGTGTGATTCTGGCTGAGTCACAGGGCTCCCGCACGCCGTGTCAACTTACATCACTCTGTGGGTGGGTCTGTGAGGGTGTGGTCCATGATGCTGGTATTTAAACGGGTAGATTGAGTGAAGCAGGAGCGGCTGCAATGTGGGCGACAGCATCCAAGTGGCCAGCAGAACACAAAGTGGAACTGAACAGGAAGTCCGGCCCATCCTCACCACAGGAGGGAGAGCTCACCTGCAAGGACTCCCACTCAAATGGACTCTCTTGCTGGCCTCAAGGTGCAATGCAGCCTCGACTAGCTGCCTTGAGAGACTGACTGCCAAGCTTGGCAGTCTCAAGAATTGCATATGCATATGACAGTTCCTCACCACAAATCATGTATGCGTGTGCATGTGTGTGCGCACGTGTTGTGCATGCTCGTGTGTTTGTGTACCTACATGAATGTGAGTCACGTGCATACATATGCAGAGCATAGAGCAACACAAGGTTCCAATGGGCAATGTACACAGGGTGGCTCTTTAGCACACTTCCGAGCTCAGCACAAGGAAATAGAAAGTTATTGAGAATGTCCTCTTTCTGTTGCAGTGATAGCCAATGTTTCCTCTTTTCAAAAAAAATCACAAATTGAACTTTTCACAACAGCAGAAGAGAGGATTTTTTTGTGTTCCCCTCACAAAGAACTGATCAGTGTGTGAGATGGTGGGAGTGCTGGATGCCCAGAGTTGATTATCACACAGTGTGTACACTGAACGCCACACTGGACCTTGGGAATACGTGCAGTTACAATGTGCTAAAAAGGAAACGTGAATCCCAAGCTGAAGCTGTGCACCTAATGATGTATCAGGTTCCTGCAACCCAATGCTAAAGCTACATTTTGCCTTCTAGATACTAAAATAATGAGCTTTCTTACACTATATATTTAAATGATCAAGCCAAACAAAACCCCCCTCATTTGTGTGCATCTAGAAGATTCAGACAGCTTGGTCTAAATGAGGATTACATATTCAGTTTATAAATTCAGAATACAGAGCTGGGAAACCAGCAGTCTAAAAATGCCGAGTGTCCATATTGTGTGTGCATATGCACTGTGCATATGGCTGTGCATGCAAATGCGGAATGTGTTTGACATAAACACATATGCGAATGTCATGTGGACCCTTAGTACACGTGTGGAAGAGACACCTTGATTATGGTCCTGTCACTGTGTCTGTTTCCACAGGGGACATCTGCTCAGAACTTCATGCAGAGATGGGCAAGAAATATTTTTCGAGATTAGGTGTTGCGTGTCCCAAGACTCTTACCATTCATTTTAGGAAATGTAGGTGAAGTGGGTGCTATAAAAATGGAAAAAATGAGCTGGGGAAATGACTCAGTAGTTAAAAACCTCTGATTTGCAAACAAAGAGACTTGAGTTCAGATCCCCAGTTCTTATGTAAAAATTTTAGGCAGATGTGGGGGAAATCTGCAATTCCAGCCTTGGAAGGCAGAGTTTGGGAGACCCCAGAGCAAACCAGTCAGGAAGTAGAGCAATCCAAGATGATTTCCGATGTCACTCTTGGACCTCCACAGGTGCATGTGTGCACACAGACACAAGCACACACACATGCACACACATACACACACAATGCAACAAAGGTAAATTGCATATGGGCAAGATGGAGTCATGTGATTGGAGTAGACAGTCTTGTGACCACACTAACCCCTCCACCCCTTGTGCTCTACTCAGAAATGACTCACCTCTACTCTTCATCCCATGTTCTTATCATTCAGATCCCTCTTTCAAGACGAAAGCATGCTCGGTTCCTAGATAAAAGCAAGAGGGGTCTCCATCCAGCGATTCTCACTCCGGAAGTAACTTCCCTTCTTTCCAACTAGCCTCCAAGTCACTGGTGAACAGCAGGTAACTGAGAGTCACTTTCTGGTTCCCACAGTGGCAAGACACGAATGTGCTGGTTGCATCCAGAGGGGTAAGTTCAACTTGGGATTCTCCTTGCTTCACATACATTATTAAGTGCAGCTTATGACCACAAAGAAGAATTTGCAATAAAGTTGGGAGGCAAGAGTGGAAAGATTGGTTTCTTACAGAATGTTCTGTGAGTAGAGCCCAGCATTGAGATTAGAAGTGTGCGTCAGCTGAGAGAGTTTTATTTTTCTAATTTGTATTTGGCAGAGTTAATGGTCTGAAGTGTTCCAATAATTATGAGAGCAAGGAGGAGGGTAGCATAACGAGATGCAAATTGCCTCGTTCCCACAATCCCCCGGCACCAGCGATGCTCACAATGGCCATTATTCGGGATTTTATACTTTGCCTGTTTTTCATGTTTCAAAGTGGCAATTTGCTCTCTGGCAAGATGAGTGTTTTGGTTGGTTTAAATGGTAATGCAAAACTGGAATAAAGAAAAGCTGCCAATCACGGGCTCCCATAACGTGCGGTGAAGGCAATCTCTTCTGCATGACAGGGATTCGTAAGGAGTTTCCAGCTCATAATTGCTGTTTTGATGGGATAAGCTGGCGAATCCCTAATGAAGCACGCAGCAGACCCTTCCGAGTGCTCGGGAAGGAGAGTCCTCAGCGCCTGGTCCTTCCACGCACCCCGTGTGACTTCCCACCCTACCTGTCCGTCCACCGCGGTAGAGGTCGGCAGTTTGCTCACAGCCTTGACCCGGAAGCACTGGGCGGGCCCTGAGGTGTCTCCTTCTGAGTCACCTCCTACTTTACCTCCGACCTTAGTGGCAGATCTTCCCTGTCTCTTGTCTGCTCAGCTCCTAAGTGTGTACATGCGTCTGGGGATGTCGTCCCTCTTCTTCTGATCCCTGCTCTACACTTTACATGACCAGGTCCATCTGCCCTGACTATAAATAGCACCTGCGTGCCCGTCGCATTCAGGATTCAGAGTCGCCTGGGTCTCGTCCCTGAGCGCTGACTCGCCATCTGGTCAGAGACACAGTGAAGCGGCGGAACCCACAGCACCCCCTGCATGTGCTGTGGGCCGATGCTGGCTCCCCAGCAGGAGGGGAAATCGGACTTGCTTTTCTAGGACTTCTACGACTCTTCAGTCTCTCCACTGCAGTGCACCGCCGTGAACAACAGTGCTGTGGCCAGTGGCTGTCCACCAAAACGCCTCCCTTTATTGGTGACATCCATAAAATTGGTATCTGTGACATCACTTTTCAGTTGAGTATGACCCCTAACCAAGTGGCCTTCTATGGAACGAGAACGGAATTATGAGAGACACTCGTTTGGCTATCATTTGAGGACAGGGTCTCACATAACCTAGAAAGCTGACCGTCGGCTCCCTGCTGCTGAGGATGATCTCTTGTGTCTGCCTCCCAAGCACTGGGGCCGCAGGCTTGTCCCAGCCCACGTGATTCCCAAGTGAGCCACGTGGCCAGCGACCCCTCAGCCCCTCTTCGGGTAGCCGTTTGTTGAGACGATGCTGCAAGTAGATTCCTTGAAAGCCACTGGCTTTCTAGAATGTTCCATTTCTCCTCCATCTGAGGCGATGAAGCAAGCATGGAATGAAAATAAAACATTTTACAAAGGTTTTATGTTATTTTGTGGTGAATGAGCTTTGTGGGGAAAATCCAAGGGGCGCTATCTGAGAAGAACCAGTACATTTTGCCTGCAGCACAGTTCGAAGGCCAGGCTGCAGCTTTGGAGTTTTGCTGCCTAGATTTTTTTCGCCTGCAAGATTCCATTGCTCCCTTTCAAACAGGAAACACCAATACCGCACACGAGGTGCGTGGAGCATGGTAGGAAATTGTAGCTCCTTCTGACATCCACACTCACTGTTCCAGCCACCCACTCGGCAGCCCTTTGCTGATCTGGGCAGTAATTATGCTGAAATTTCACACACTTAATCTGGGGTTTGTGTATTTCTGAAAGATAACCCCAGTAAACAGGGACTTTTCAGTGCAGCTCCTGTTTAACATACAGCAAGCTGTGAGCTAACCTCTTCCCTAGAACAGAAATGCACCACATGAAAAAAAGGATCCATCTTTTCTCACGTGCATGAGGCCCCGTATTTGGAGGACACAGACCTCTAGAGTCGAAAGCCAGGTTGTTTTGTCCAAAATGACACAACTAGGCAAGGTTAAGAGCCTTTGGCACACATAGAAATAATTGTATGTTTCCTTTATTATGTGATTTGGGTATCTCATTGAAAAATGTAGGAAACAAATGTCTTAAAAACTGATGGAAGTCCTAGGGAGACCAGTACCCGCACTTGAGGATGGGAAGACCACGGGTGGCAAAATCTATGTCTCCGACTGGGGCAGAGTGGTCCAGTCTTGTGTGGGCATGGAGCGGGCAGTTTCTTTAGTGGGCAGTGCAGCGTCTTTGAAAGGGAATGGTAGGTGAACACGTGGGACTCATTCTGGGACTTTTTTATGAATCTCGCATTTGACTTGTGCTTCCTTATAACTTGGCACTTACTAAGTTCCTCTCTGTGGAAGGATCTAGCAGATCAGGGTCATTTTTATTTTAAAAAATGTGGCACCTCATTTTCTCTAAATAAGGCCACGTGAGTGCTGAGTGGAGGGGAGCTTTGGGAGACAGGAACATTTTTCCCGTTTTCTGTTTGAAGCAGTGGGGTCGTCAGGAGCAGAGGCAGGTGTGGGACCATGATGCACCAGCCCCACGCAGCTCAAAGCTTTGAGCCTCGGAGCTTCGGCCGAGAGGAGAGCAGAGGCTGGGCTGCCACGTGCCAGGTCTCTGTGTCCCACACCCAGCAGGGGAGGGCCTGACTGTGGAGCTCACAGGAGCCAGGGGCTTGGGGAACAAAAACCTGTCACACCTCTGAAACCCCATGGCCAGTTCTACTGGAGGAAGGCAGCGCGCATGAGCAGCGTGAGTGGGAATTCTGTAAGCTTTGGAATGTCCACATTTGACATGAATTGTTCAGTACGCAAGATTTTCAAACAGCTCAAATAAAAAATATCCTTAAAGTCAAAGTGTGCTTCTTGTGTAGGAATTAATGTGAATTTCACACACACACGCTCACGCAAACGCACACGCACACGCACCTGCACACATATATGCATATGGTCTTTTATGCTTTTCTTATATTGACCTAGATGCTTGATTGAAGCCCTCTCTCCTGTGCTCACACAGGCGGTGTGACGTGAGGCTTGGCTCCCCTCATTGATCACTGCTCCCCTGATTGGACACGGTGCAGTCCACGAACAGCAGTTTCGGATGGTCCTGGTCTCAAGCCACCACTGGCTTCAGGAGTCTGCGCTGTAGAGGACACGGCAGCAAGAAGCATGCAGCTGTCTGTCTTTCCCAGGACGACAAGTACGTGGCAGAGCTACCTTGACTTCCCTGGCTGTAGCCCTCCCTGGGAGAATCAGACTTATGAAGACCACCAATGATCCTCTCTGATTGGAGGGCTCAGTACATCCTTGCTCCTTTCTTCCTGGCAACAGACAGAACCTCTGCTTCATAGGAGTCCCCACGAACCTTTGATGATCACTGATTCTGCAGATCATAAGATTCTATGGCAGCCCCAAAGGTGGAGGTGAGCTAAAGTTGAGCTGGTAAAAATGGGGTGCAGAGCAAGCACCTGCCACTGTGCCTAAGAGGTGAGGGAAACAGACCTTTGGAGTATTTGGTATAGACTCAGGGTGGGGCAGCGAGGACTGACCAAGTACCTGCAGATCCTTGGAAGAGATGACAGGGACCACACTGAGACTTGGGGCTGGGAGAGATGACAGGGACCACCCCGAGACTTGGGGCTGGGAGAGATGACGTGGATCACACTGAGACTTGGGGCTGGGAGAGATGACAGGGACCACCCTGAGACTTGGGGCTGCATATCAGAAGATGACTCTGAAGCCTGCAGAAGCTGGAGATGGAGGGCCAAGGTGGGATTCCTTGGGAACAGGAAACTTCGCTTGGTGGTAATTGACACGTTGCAGATCCCAGAAATGTACCATGCTCTCTCCTCTGCTGTCTACCTGCAGGAGCTCTGCGTGTTTCTCCAGGGATCTAATTAGTCAGTGAAAACAAGAGGATTTGAACACTGATTCATTGGTGAGTAGACGCAGTGAAGGTGTGCAGAAGAGAGACTGTCTCCTGACAGTCAGCTCTCAAGCATACATGTCATTTTTCAGGAGATAAAGCCGCAGATGTGAGGAAATTACACGGGGAAGGTGGAAACCAGTTCCATGAAGAAGCTGCATGAGGAAGGTGGGAATCTGATCGGCACCAGAAGGGGGGGGGCAGATGACCTCTGTGTATGGAGGGGAGCTGGGAGGAGTGGGGTGTGGAAGGAGTCTGTGGAAGGAGTTCTCTGGCTGAGAACAGGAGGCCAGGTCAGGTATGAAGGTTAGCTGGGGAGAGTCTTATCAGAAGGCACCTTGGCCTCTGTCTCAGATGCCCACACTCACACGTGTGCCACCCACCAAAGCTCACTATGGAAACGCTGGTTCTGGTCGTCAGCGGGATGCTGCTGCCATTGCTGTAGGTGGGCAAAGATACCCCTGTGGTGATGGCAGGGCAGCGGGGCACGCTGCACGCTGCTGCCACTCTTAACATAGGGCATCACAGAGTGCTCCATGTCCACTCTTGTCACAGGGCATCACAGCGTGCTCCATGTCCACTCTTGTCACAGGACGTCACAGCGTGCTCCGCTGTCCACTCTTGTCACAGGGCATCACAGAGTGCTCCATGTCCACTCTTGTCACAGGACATCACAGCGTGCTCCATGTCCACTCTTGTCACAGGACATCACAGCGTGCTCCATGTCCACTCTTGTCACAGGACATCACAGCGTGCTCCACTGTCCACTCTTGAGTGTCTGGTGTGTGACCCCTCTACATCTATAACCTTACGGGAACAAGGGCTTTTGCTCTTGTTTGGGATTCTGGTTCCAATTCACAGTCCAGCTTCACAGGAGGCTCGCCCCATACCCGGAGCCAGCGGACCTGGGTGTAAGCTATCCACAGGGATTGCAGCGAGAGGAGAAAACCTCACCTCAAGTCCGTCCAAACATGCAGAAGTGTGCAAGCTACGGACCAGCTCTCCCCGCCTCGTCTACCTGCTTGGAGAGGGCCCCACACCCCTGCGCGTTCCCTCATGGCCAGTCAGGAGCCTCCTGCAGGCCTCCTTGATGGCTGCCTTAGCTCCCAATTCTTCACAGTTGCGCCCGAAGCTCAGCCTTCAACTGTCGAGGTGTGTCTATGTATCTAACTAGCAAACCATCTTCATGTATTTCTAGTGATACTTCTTTTTTCATTCTCTTTGCCTGAGTAAAGAACTGAGTGTCCCTTGATCGTCCGTCTTGGTAGCGTGAGAGATGTGTGTTTACCAGTAGCTAAAATCCCCGAGGACTAATCTTACGCTCTTTGCTGCTGACTTGGGACTTGAAGCTAAGAGTTTCTTCCCCGAGCACGTTACCCTGTCTGGTTGGTGAACCCTGTACAGAGGACAGGAGTATCCAGAGCCGGCTTTTAGAACCCATCTAGGACAGAGCCATTCTGGAATTCGTCTACTCAGCATGGAGCCTGCAATTCTTAACATGCTCTCAAGACTCAAGCACGAGGATTGTGCCTTTTAATTCCATTTTTTGAGGTCTCCTTCTGTGCACCAGCCACATGGCAGAGCATTAGATTCCAGGCAGGAAATAAATTATGGATGTAAAAGTCATAAAGGTAATTTATAGTGGTTTCTGTTGCACTTAAAATTAGCATTTGAAGATTGCACTGGCATTTGAATTCTGCCATGTGGTCGACAAACTGCTTCTGGGATTCATTTGCTCTGCAGCGTGCTGGGGGCTTTGTTTTCATGGTGGACCCTGTCAATTCCGTCACTGCAAGGAGACCCCTGTGATCTGTGCACAGGGCATCCTGTACCACAGGGCCAGACAGGGAGAGACTTGGCAGTGTGGATGGGAGCCACTTGGAGGCTAGCGAGCTGTCTCTGGAGCCCTGAGAAGCAGGGACACACTGACAGCACATCTTTATTGACTCCCCGAAAAGGAGCAAAGTCCAGGCCCAGTGTGGTCCGTCAACTCGTCTGTCAGGTTCTAGGCTGTAATGAACTGTGTCTGAAGGAAAAGCAAACCAACGCTGCTTACAGTAAATTTCTACACCACACACAAGAGTTCCGAAGTAAGATCTATTCCAGGACAGAAGCACAGCAAGAGACATCTTTTCCAGCAAGATCTTCTCATGCACAGAGAGACATCTTTTCCAGCAAGATCTTCTCATGCACAGAGAGACATCTTTTCCAGCAAAATCTTCTCAAGAATATTTTACAGTTCTTCTTGGGTGTGATCAGTGATTGATTTTTATGTGTGAATATCTTACTGGTGGTCATATCTCACTTGTCCCCAAGGCGGGACAAACTGGAGAAATACAAGAGGAGAGACGAGGAGAACTTGGAGATTAGACAGAGGCTTGAAGGATCCGTGACCTCATGCCCTGCACCCCTCTTTGGTCTCCAGTGTTCCTCTTGGTTTCCCGCAGAGAATCGCTTCTCCCCAGGAGTTGTGAAGGCGACGTTCTCCTGCGAGCCACATTCCTTCTCCTGCTGTCTGGTGTACAAGGCTGGCAGCTCAAGCCTGCGGGCTGGTGACTGTGGCTCTGCCGCGTCTTCTTGGTTCACAAGCCTTGCTCCACATGGACAGACACGGGCTTCTCACCTGCAATGCCTCCGTCTCGCCTCAGCTCTGCTCCCAAGCTCTCTGTGTGTCTACCAGCTCGTCACCTCGAGAGCCATCGAGGACCCAAGGGTCATCTGTGACCTTCCTTTGCAGGGAGTCGTGTGCACGATGCAGACGTGTGTCTCTCAACCCCGTCCTGTATCCGTGAATGACTAGTTACAGCAACCTCACTCGCTCCAGGCTACCTCCTCTTCTGCCCCCTCCTCCCTTACAAACCCAGTCCTGCTCCTATCTCCTTCTTCACCCAGACCAGTCTGGCAGGTGTGGCTAAGCCAGAGACTTAACTTGCTACCTTAGCTATGATGTGCGGGGAGTCTCCAACCTTGGAGGAAAAGCCTGGGGCTGTGTCGCCAGCCCAGACCATCACAGTGCCGCCCACTTCTTCACCTCCACACACTCTCCTCCTTATCCCCAGCTTCAAGTCCATTTATATCTGGAACTAAAGAAAGAGTCCCGGGTAGATGGTGGCCCCCTGCTGGAACGCCAGACGTCAACCCTTTTGGTGCCATAGATCGGGTGGGCTGTGAGGTGGGTACACATGGAGGCCATGCAAGCAAAAGTCATTTCACACCTTACACTTCAGCATTGTGGTGTCAGCCCATGTGGTGTGGCTGGAGCTGCGCCCAGCTGAAATCGTACCAACCACACACCTCTGACGTGTTGCTCTTCCTGGGGTTGACGCTCTTAAAAATCTACGATCAGCCCAGTGGCCGGCTTGCCTTGGGTCTCGGGCTCCATCCTCTTGGGTTTTCTTCCCACTGCGTCCTCCCACCCCACAGGGTCAGAACCCCCCCTGCACGTGTTTGGAGGGTGCTGGTCCTTCATTGTTGTCAGTCATTATCAAACAATCTCAGTCTTTCTTTCCTACTAGTGCTTAAGTCTGAAGAGGGCAGTGCACTGCCTTGCAGATTCTGAGCATTTCACGCCTGAAAATGGTTTGCAAGACTACCAACTCCTAACCTCATTTTTAGTTAACATGCGTGATGATTTCAAAAACTTCACAAGTGGGCGGCATGGTAGAAAACACCGCACGGGCTTTGAATGACTAACAACTCCAGACTTGTCCAGGCGACGCAGGGTGTGACCCTGAGCAACCCACAAGACGCTTTTCCTCCCTGCCTAGGAGCCTGGCCAGGTATTGAGTGGGATTGTGACTGCAAGGTGCTTCACAAAGTGACCCTCGACTTAGGACGCCATCACTAAAACACCCTGATGAACAGCGTTGGACGTGAGGGGAACGTGCCGCTGCATCTGTTGGTAACCACACTTTGAAGAGTGTGACTTCAGGAGGAAGGGGACCTGATCCAATCAGAACAGATGTTTGGTCACTTCCTGGCCTCCCCCTCTTTCTAATCAGCTGACCTGAAAATTCTCATCATAAAACACCTTAAAATGTCACCGTTAATTCAGGACCAAAATTGCTATTTAAATGAACTGAGAGATGAGCTCATTTTCCTCTCAGATTCTACCCTAGGGATCCCCCTCCCCAAGTCCCTCTGGGCTTGAGCTGGGCCTGAGGCGCTAAAGAAGGGCTCTGCAGAGCCCTTCTGTGGGACTGGAGCAAAGACACCCAGAAAGAAGCAAGCAGAGACGCTGGCTGCCAAAGCGCGGGCAGAAGAGAGGAATGCAAGCAGAGGGGCAGCATGCCCTGCAGCGCACCGCCAAGAAGAGGCAGATGATCCAAGAGGTTGTGTCATGGATAGTGCCCCAAAGCCACTGCAACAATATAAGTGCCACTTGCCTCTGGCCTGGCCCTGCTGGATGAGGATACGACCTACATCTACGGATGCTCACAGCAGAGAGGACCGTGTGCAGACGTGACGCACGTCTCTCTTCAGGGAGATGAGTCGCAGTGGGTAGGGAAGGAACCACTGAAACAACCTGGGCAAGAAAAGAGGGTGTTTCTGCTCAATGCCAAAAATCCACCTGATGTCAGCTTCCCAAAGTACTGTGGCCTCTGTTCCCTTTGAGCTGGGAAAGGTCTCCTTCCCGATGCATAGAATAGGGGTAAGAATTAATTATTCTATAAGCAAGACAGAGATTTTCAGCCAGTTTGCACAAGTCAAACTTACTCAAATCTTACTAATACACCTAGCATATCTCTGTTTTGCTCTGTGTGTATATGTATATGTGTATGTGTGTGTGCACATATGTATATGTATGTATGTGTGTGTGCTGCTGTGTGTATGTATGTGTGTATGTGTTTGTGTGTGTATGTGTATGTATGTATGTGTGCACATATGCGTGTGTGTATGGAGTGGGTATGTGTGTGTGTATGTATATATGTGTGTGCATGCATGTGTGTATGTGTGTGTGTAGTAGGTATGTATATGTATGTGTGTGTGTGTAGTAGGTATGTATATGTATATGTGTGTGTGTTTATGTGTGTGTTTGTGAAGGGGTAAAGGAGTGAAGCGGCAAAAGGGCGAGGGCACCACCTCCTTCCTCTGGCGACGCAAACCATCCCCACAAGTTGCCTTCACCATTTCCTAACCTCCAGCTTCCTCCTACCTTTCCTTAGTGGACTGTTCTGTGAGTTTCCAGATTCTCCATCCCAGACTGTGGCGGCTAATTCTGTGGCCCGGTTCCCAGTGAGGACCCAGCAGCACCTGGTCAGGAAGGGGCTCGAGGGTCTCACAGTGATCCTGCAGAAGCGTGCATGGGACACAAAGGAGGGCTGCCTTGGGGCTCTGGGCGGCCATCACAGCCAAAGGGGACACGAGAACCGTCCAGAGTCCACTTATTCCACAGCCGAGACCGTGAGCTGTGGCCGGCAGGAAAGCCAGAAACAAGGTCTCTGCCCCTCCTCTGGGGGCCATGCGTGCTGCAGCAGCTGCTTGTGGCCGTGTCACCCAGAGCTCAGGTGAGTGACGCCAACCCGTATTTTATTTCTTTACCCATCCATCCCTTAATTGCTGTCTAGGCTGGTTCCAATTCTTGTCTGTTGTGAATGGTGTCACGTAATCACTAGAATGCAGGTATTTTTCTATATGCTGACTTCGCTTCCTTCAGATGCATACCTAGGAATAGTATAGCTGGATCATATGACAGTTCTATTTTTAATATTTTCAAGAACCTCCATACTGTCTTCTATAACGTCAGGACTATTCTGCATTCCTGCCCTAGAAGTAAGCAAGAGTTTGTATCTTCTCTCAATCTCCAAAATGAAATCTTGTCACTTTCAGGCAAATGAACGTATTTTCATGTGAGGCAAAATAGCTCAGCTACGGGACCGAGTTTCACTTGTTTGCTCTCATGAGCCGGAAAATAGGCGGGACATGAAGTGAAAGAGGAAGAACAGCTTTTTGGGAAGAGGAATAGAGGAAGTTACAGGAGACTGGAGGGGCAGCAGAAGAGTGGGGGAGGGCAGCAGGGCAGTAAGAGGGGGAGTGGGATGAGGGAGGGGAGAGGCAGAGGAAGGTGACCTGAAGAGAGGACGCAGCCAGAATCTGCACGTGTGGTGATGTCCCAGGGAAACTCATGAGTGGACTGGCACATAACTGGACACGAGGTGGAGGGGCGAGCATAGGAGGAGGATGTGGCCAGAGCAGATGGTCTCCAACAAGAGAGGAGGGATGCTGGGATGAGACAACACTATCAAAGAGTCCAAGGAGCAAACTAGCACAGCTGTTCTGAGGCAAAACCCAACAGTCTGGCAGGAGGGCTGTGAATTGGCGGGTTAAAGTGGATTATCTTGGCGGAAGGGTAAATATCGTCAGTAGACCAATGCACACATCTGTACTGCAAGCTTTCGCCAATTCTGTTCTGCAGTACACTGAAGAGGCGTCTACCACCCACCACCACTACCATACAGTTGGACAAATGTCCCATGTAGGAAAAACAGAATATTAGGGCTGATTTTCTGGTTTCTAGAAACTCACAGCCAGATAAATAATAAACAGTACGGTTTTGATAAATAATTGTTTTTAGTGCTTAAAATCATGTCATGAAATGACAGATATGTGTATGATGTCATATGATATATAGAAACTCTTGTGAAACATCTATGTTAATATATGTGAAATGCACACATGATGGTTTATTTTAATGCCAGCTCCACTGGGACATGGTCCCCACAGCTGTGGTGAAACGTTGCTGTTTCTGTGAGAGTTGGAAGGGGGTCTCTCTGTGACATGGGATGGGCCTGACTGAACCCTCACTGCTCCTCAGAGGTCTGATGTGTCCTTGTGGCCCCAGCTCAGAAGTGTGTGTGGGTCCTTCGTCACAGAGCGTCACAGGAGCGGAGCCCATGATCCTCTTTCCATTCCCAAGATTCCTACTGTTAAGGAGGAGCAACGTCCTCGGAGTGGGACAGAACCAACGCTGCCACCATGGAGTAGTGAATGCCGTGGTAATCTGCAAGAGGCTGGCGGTCATGGTAAGAAGGAGAGAGAGAGAGAGAGGAGAGAGAGGAGAGAGAGAGAGGAGAGAGAGGAGAAAGAGAGAAGAGAGAGAGGAGAGAGAGGAGAGAGGGGAGACAGAAGAGAGAGAAGAGAGGAGAGAGGGAAGAGAGGAGAGAGGAGAGAGGGGAGAGAAGAGAGAGGAGAAAGAGGGCGGAGAGAGGAGAGGGGGGAGAGAGGGGAGAGATGAGAGAAGGAGAGGAGGGGGAAAGGAGAGATAGGGAGAGAGGGGTGAGGAAGGAGAGAAGGGAGAAGAGGGGGGAGAGGAGAGAGGGGAGAGAGAGGAGAGAGAGAAGAGAGAAGAGGAGAGAGGGGAGAGAAAAGAGAAAGAAGAGAAGAGAGGAGAGGAAGAGAGAAGACAGAGAGAGAGAGAAGAGGAGGAGAGAGAGAGGAGAGAGAGGGGACTGAGAGCGAAGAGAGAGAGAAGACAGAGAGAGAGGAGGAGAGAGAGGAAAACAGCAATAGCAAAGCTCCTGATGATAGTAACAGGTTAGTGTCAGGAGAACAAAGGTGAAAGTCGCAG
Source organism: Typhlomys cinereus (assembly GCA_023101885.1). Lineage (NCBI taxonomy): Eukaryota > Metazoa > Chordata > Mammalia > Rodentia > Platacanthomyidae > Typhlomys > Typhlomys cinereus. Next base: position 218,914 of record JALPQD010000259.1, read on the forward strand.
AGCGCTCCCCTGGGGTCCCAGCAATCACCCCTCCACTTCCTCCCCCTCCACGTGTACACAACGCTGGGTACACGGGGTGGCAGGTTGACCTAGAGGGACTCTGTGGTGAAGTAGCGGATGCCGTGGATGCACAGATTCAGCCCGAGGTCCCCACCTGTGACCGATCGCTCAGTGCTACTCGCGGGCTCCCGTGAGGCGCCGTCGCCCAATCTTCCATGAGAGAGTCTATGAAGCCCACAGCTTCACCAAACTGGACATGGACACCATTTGACACTGAGGCCCTGTGTGGGGTGAAGAGATGTTTGTTCGTGTCTCCCCGGGACACATCACCCTGCACTTGCCTGTAGGGTGTGTGTTCTGTGATTGGATCGGGTTTTCTGAAGACCACCCATGTAGAAAAAGCTGCATCAGTCTTCCGGAGCTACCACAGTGCCTTCTCATCAAGCACGTGTCTTACAGCAACACAAGCTGTGACCAGCTCTGCTGAAGGGCCGGGCTCTGTTTCTAAGTTCTGGAGCAGGTCCTGCCTTTCTTCTTGCAGCACCCTGAAGTGCTGCAGTTACTGCGCACAAATTATTTCACAGACTCATCTCTGCAGAATTATTTTCTTAAGACCGGGCTCTGAGAAAGCTCGTAGGATTGTCTTGATTACATAATTCACACAGAAAGACGTAATCCAGAGAGGAACAGACCACTTTTGGGGCAGGTGGACACATTCTTGCCCTCTCGTGTCTGCCATGTGGGATTCTCTGTGGGTGACTGTCCTCATCTTTTATACGCACAGCAGTCAGAGTGGTTTGTGTGATAGTTAATCCTGGGTGTCAACTTGACACAACATTATGTAAGATCAGCTGAGACCACCTGAAGAGATTGTCTGGACAATACAAAGACCAGCCTTAGATCCTATTGGAACCTCCCAGTAGTGGACCAGATAAAAGGAACCATAGAACAGGAGACTAGGAAGAAGAGAGACTTTCCAGGAATCCTCCAGCCTTCAGCCGTCACCCGCTAGTGTGTTGGATGCTTGCAGGGATGTCGCCTGCTTCCAGCTTCAACCACCAGCCATGTCGCCTCCTCCATGAAAGACTGTTTCTCCCCTCTGGAACCATAAGCTAAATAAACCCCTTTCTCCCTTAAGTTGTTTGACTTTGAATGTTTCCTCACAGCAACGGTTAAAAGTAGCCATTACAGTTTGTGTCTTTCTTCCACTTGATTACGTCCGCAAAGACTTCATTCTGCTGACGTTACGCTCACTGATGTGAGGGGCTCAAGGCCTTGACATGGGCTTTGGAGGGATGCATTTAATCCATAATGGTTTCTCAGCTGTTCCTGGCATGGTGTCAAGGAGTGAGACCTTGCCAGGCCCTTCTCTTCCAGAGCAGGCTGCTTAAATCACTTTCCACATTAGAAATTTAAAATGACTCTATTCCACCCCATCTGAAGTGCAGGAACTGAGAAATTATTTAAAATGCAGATGCATAGCAGTCCTTCTTTGTAGGAGAGGAAAGCAAGCCCGGCCTCTGTTATTCATCTTTGCACACCCTGATGGGTATGAACTGCATTTCATTTCAAAGAAAATCAAACAAGCCATGGCCTGAAGATGCCGCAGATGTTAAGCAGCTATCTGATTATGCAGTGCATGGCTGTCATTGTTTAATTTTCTTAAGTAATGTTTAAAATGTCTCAGTAGGTTAGACTTGATCCTTTTTCTCATTGGAATAGTCAATTATTTAACAACAAAAAACAATCTCCACTTTGTGAAAGAGAAAACCTCTACGTTGAGGAAAGGGGAATTTAGACCTGCAAACTATGGGCGGGAAGTGAGCAGAGGACGAGAGAAATGAAAGATCAGGGCTGCGTCGTGAGGGTCCTAAAGTCTCTACGGCCTCATTTCAGCGCACAGCTCTGGCCTTTTACAAGTGGAGCTTTGGGCACTGCAGTCCTGCATTCACACGCACGGGTCAGGTCCTGCAGTCACACGCACGGGTCAGGCCCTGCAGTCACACGCACGGGTCAGGCCCTGCAGTCACACGCACGGGTCAGGCCCTGCAGTCACACGCACGGGTCAGGTCCTGCAGTCACACGCACGGGTCAGGTCCTGCAGTCACACGCACGGGTCAGGCCCTGCAGTCACACGCACGGGTCAGGCTCTGCATTCACCCCAGGAATAGCCCAGGGGAGCAATGGCTGCCAATGGTACCTGGTTCTGTCCTAGGAGTCTGAAGTGAGCGCTCAGCTGGCAAGTCCTCCAGGACGCGGCTGTGAGCTCAGTCTCAGCCGTCAACTTGACTCTCAGAGGGCACCTTCTGGACGCATCTTTTAGGAGCTGTCTAGTTAAGACTACATCTGAGAAAGCCTGCAGGAGTGTCTTGATTGCATGATTCACGTGGAAAGATCCAGCGCATGGTGGAGCAGACCATTCCGTGGGCTGTGGATAAGACGGAGCGAGCTGGTTAACGCTGCGGTAGACAGGCAAGTGAGAAGCAAGTGCACATGTAATTCCCCTGCCTGGAATTTGTGAAAGGTACAAAATCTCTTGCGCCCCTACTTGTGGAGGTTTGGTCTTCATTACAGCAGCAGAATTGTTAAACTCAGAGAGCGACCACGAGCTGATGCAGCTGACCTCAGAGGACGGCGTGTCCGACAACAGCTATTTCCCATCGTCCATCTGAATGGTGTGGAGTGTCCTTGGGGAAGTCTACTCAGGGACGAAGCTGTGACAGCGGCCACCGGTACAGAGGGTTTGTTCTGTGTCACTCTTCACAAACTGTCCTTGGAATCCATGTCCGCACGTAGCTGACAACTTAACTCTGGTGGTCACAGTCACTCCGGGTGGATATTTTCTTTCATGCCTCTGCAAAAATTAAAGCAAGAGAAAGGGCAGGCTCTACCGAATCCACCAAGTGCACTTTCACACTCATAGCCAGTACAGCACCCATTCATTATCTTAGCTGACAACTTAGTGACCCCTCTCTACTTCCCTGCAGCAATGCTGCTGAGGCCCCTCAGAACCCGCCTGTGGCAGCCCCGCGTCCGTGGCTTCCGCTAGCAGTCTCTTTGTCTCAGAGGACACTCTCTGTGTCCTTTGATAGGGTTTCCAGAACACATGCAATCAGCTCTATCGATGCTCCGCGGGAACCTTCAGGATGGATGTTGGTCTATTCCTGTTGCAGAGAAAGAAGCCGATTCCTTTAGAGCAGGTGGTTTGCTTTAGACCCTCCAACTCCCAAGAGACTCCTGATCCATGTGGGGCTCTCAGGGGTCCACCAATGTCTGCCTGAAGCTCTCTCTTCCTGTAGTCTTCGGATGAATTCTAAAGCCCTCGCTAACATACACTACATGGCCTCCATCATGTAACGTGTGACATGATCACACTTAGCAACCACCTTAGAAAGCTGCACAGCTGTAACTGGACATGATGAGATGACATCTTGGGGAGTATAGAGTCCAAATAAACACATGACCAAGACGTAAGAGAGAGAAGAAAAATGTATTACTTCTGGCAGGCAAGAGTAGCAAAGCGACGATTTCCAAAGCAATGGCCTCCTCAGACGCAAGGGCCACAGGGGGATTTTTATCTAAACAACCTGTGCACATCCATATAGAGGTGATCCTGTGCCGTGCATGCTCGATTGGGGGTGCATTCCTGAGCATGCTCAGTTAAGCAGTATGCACCTGAGCATACTCACTTCAAGTTATGGAATACATTGAAGATTAAATGATGACCAGAAACGCCTCTGGGTAGACTCAGCTTGAGCTATAGATTTCTAGCTGAGAATAAAGGAAAAGGAATATTGAAAATGCATCACTATGGGAATAGCCATGACCCTCTAGGGCCGACACCGGGCACTCGTGCTTGGAGGCTTTCGCATTTCCCAGCAAACCTTGGTCATTTTCTTTATAAAGGTCAGGCATCAATTCTTAAATTCGTCCCTAAATATTTTATGTTTTGCCTTCATTGTAAATAAAATTTCCTTACAGATGTTGCCATCCAGGTTGCTGCTGGCACGGAAGAGTGGAGTTGATTCTATGTATATATTTCTTTCATGTCTTTCTAGCCCATGAAATTTTTATTAAATCTAGCATTTCCTAATAGAAATATTTAAGCTTTTTTGAAGAGTGCAATTATCTTTATCCTGGCTTTTTTCCAATTTAGTTTGTAACTGGACTTTTATTACTTGATGCCCTCAAACCCCAAATACGGCACCAAGTCTATGAAACCTCTTCAAGCGCAGCATCGACAAAGGGAAAGAAAAATGTCATGGTGGACTCAGGATGACAGACGCCCAGTCTCATGAGCGCTCAAGCCAGAGTCTCACCGGGCCAGGAAGCAAGACATCCCCAAGTTCAGGGTCCAATCCCTGAAGTTTGGAAAGGGTACTGTCGTCGTTATTCTTGATTTTCAACTTGATAAAATCTAGAGCCACCTAGAAGACCCACCTTTGGAAGGTCTAAGACGACATTTTCAAAGAAGCTTAACAGAGGAAGGCAGACCCAGTCTGAATGCTGGCAGCACCATGGGGTGGGCTGTACGCACAGATTAAATAAAAAGAGGGAAATAATCTCAGTACCAGTGTTGATCTCTCTCTCTCTGCCTTTTGTTCCCAGTCTGCAGGTGTTCTCTCTCTCTCTCTCTCTCTCTCTCTCTCTCTCTCTCTCTGCCTGCTGACTGTGGATGAAAGGTGGCCAGCCTCTGTCACCAAGCCTCTCCCACTGTGATGGAATCTACTACCTCAAACTTACAAAATAGACTGTCGTTTAAGTTGCTTTGGTCCTGATAAGAATAATCCAGGCGTCTTACACAGGTACCTGTGCAGATGTAATGAAATTGAGAAGAGCCTTGAGTTGAAGGTGATCGTACAACGAACCCCAGGTGCATATAAGGAGAACCAAGAAGTTGGTGAGTCAGACAGAAGGAAAGGTGGAGGATGAGGTGGAGGAACAGAAGACGGCTGTCAGAGAGTGTTCTGGGCTTTGAAGATGGAAGGAGGGACCTGGGCCAAAGAAACCTAGGATGGCTGGACCAGAAGCTGGGGAAGCTGGGAGGCAGAGCCCCAGGGACCTCGAGTGCATCTCCATTTTGGCCTGGTGCGGTCCATCTTAGAATTGTGACCTCTGGGATTGTGCAAGCATGCACAGGCACTGTCCACAAACCATCGTTTATGGTGGCCTCTCAAAGCAGCCGCAAGCAGCCACATCCGAAGGAACTGGGGCCGTGCAGTGGGTCCCTGCAGTTCCCCGAGAGTGCTGTTTACTCCGGCTTTTGTGTCTGCCGCCCACCCTAGTACAGCCCCCACAGAGCTGTGAAGATTCATGTTTACCTCCCGCCACTGGGCAGCTTCCAGTCCGCTTGTAACTCAGCCAACGGGCAGGAAAGACAACATCTCAATTCTACAAAGCAGGAATGAGTTTGTGTCTCATACCTGATGCACTGGTTATCTAGAGCTCTGCTGACTTAGACTTGATCCGAGGCCCTAGCCAGCCAGTGCTGGCCCCTCAGCTGGGGCTGTGGGCAGAAAGGGCAGTGGTTTTGGAACAGACTGTGAGAGGCAAAGTGTTTTTCCCCTAAAGAAATGTCTTTAACAAATGTCTCAACTTACAAAAGCATTAACTAACACTTCACGGACAGGCTGGTTACAAGTCACAATAACCCTACTCAACCCCTGATGAAGGATCCAAGGGATTGTCTTCAGTTAACCTAGTGTGGCAAGGCCCTGAGCCTCGGACCTTCCGGACTCAGCCACGGGCGAGAAGCTGAACCTCGCGTTCTCTGTTCGGCATCCGCCATCCTCATAAGGCCACTAGTGGGCACGGTGTGTGGGGTATTAGCTCTCAAATAACGAAGATAAAGGCAAGTCAATCAATCAATCAAAACCTTAGAAACCTTTGCTCAAGAACCAGCCGGACCACTGGGAACACAGGGTGTGGGTGGGCTGTGAGCAGGGAGGTGGGGGGAAGCTGCTCGTTCTCCCCTGCACATGGGCACTTGGTCCGGCTCTCCTTGTGTGGCTGATCTTAAGACAGTTCCAGTGGTTCATTGCTGCTCATGGTGATAACAGCACTAAACACCAACCTTTACACACAGAGTAGGACACGGAGAACTGCTAAGCAGTTCTCTGGTTATGGAAGTGTTATCTTCGCTATTTCTAGGACTAGGGCACTGGAGTGCAAAGAAGCTAAGTCAGTGTGACAAAGTCACCTCAATGCGCTCTGGCAGCGATGCCCCGGCCGTGGCTCCCTGCCCCATAGCAGCTCCCATTGCACTGAAAACAGTCTCTCTCCCTAGATTTGCAAATCGATATTGGCATGGACACAGCTGAAATGACACTTCTGCAGATACCAAAGGGATCTGGGGGACATTTGGGGGCATAATGATTTGGTAGATTTGCTTATATTTCTGAAATGTATTCTATTCTTTTATGGTGGATGGTTTTAATGTATTGTTGGATGCCCTGTGTTTGAGATTTGGTTCTTAAAGTTGCAGGAAAGTCTGGTTCAAAAAATCTCTCTCGTATTGCACATGTATTTGTATTTTGGGTGTGTGCATATGTGTGTGCATGTTCACATGTATGGGTGCATGAGTGTGTGTGTGCGTGTGTGTGCGTGTGTGTGTGTGCGTGTGTGTGTGTGCGTGTGTGCGTTGTGTGTGTGTGTGTGTGTGCGTGTGTGAGTGTGTGTGAGTGTGTGCGTGTGAGTGTGTGTGTGGTGTGTGAGTGTGTGTGCGTGTGTGCGTGTGTGTGTGTGTGTGCGTGTGCGTGTGTGAGTGTGCGTGAGTGAGTGTGCGTGTGTGTGTGTGCGTTGTGTTGTTGTGTGTGGGCGTGTGTGTGAGTGGCTGTGTTGTGCGTGTGTGTGCGTGAGGTGTGTGCGTGTGTGAGTGTGGTGTGTGTGGCGTGTGTTGTGGTGTGTGTGAGTGTGTGAGTGTGTGTGTGAGTGTTCGTGTGTGAGAGTGTGTGAGTGTGTGTGTGTGAGCGTATGTGAGTTGGTGTGAGTGTTGTGAGCGTGTGTGTGAGTGCGTGTGAGTGTGTGTGTGTGTGTTGTGTGTGAGTGTGTGTGTGAGTTGGTGTGAGTGTGTGTGCGTGTGAGTGTGTGTGTGCGTGTGTGTGAGTGTGTGAGTGTGTATGTGTGTGTGTGAGTGTGTGTGAGTGAGTGTGTGTGTGTGTGAGTGGTGTGTGTGCGTGTGTGCGAGTGTGTGAGTTGTGTGTGAGTGTGTGAGTGTGTGAGTGTGTGAGTGTGTGAGAGTGTGTGCGTGTGGTGAGTGTGTGTGAATGTGTGTGTTGCGTGTGTGCGTGTGTGTGAGCTGTGTGTGAGTGTGTGTGAGTGTGTGTGTGCGAGTGTGCGTGTGTGTGCGTGTGTGTGTGTGTGAGTGTGTGTGTGGTGTGTGTGTGCGTGTGTGTGAGAGCGTGTGTGTGTGTGAATGTGTGTGAGCGTGTGTGTGTGTGTGTGTGTGTGTGAGTGTGAGTGTGTGTGAGTGTGTGAATGTGTGTGTGTGGTGTCTGTGTGTGTGTGTGTGAATGTGTGAGTGTGTGTGTGCGTGTGTGTGAGTTGTGTGTGAGTGTGTGAATGTGTGTGAGTGCGTGTGTGCGTGTGTGAGTGTGTGTGAGTGTGTGGTGTGTGTGTGTGCGTGTGTGTGCGTGTGGTGTGCGTGTGTGAGTGTGTGTGAGTGTGTGTGTGCGTGTGTGTGCGTGTGTGTGTGAGTATGTGCGTGGTGTGAGTGTGTGCGTGTGTGTGGTGTGTGCGTGTGTGTGTGTGTGCGTGTGTGTGCGGTGTGTGTGAGTGTGTGTGCGTGTGTGTGTGCGTGTGCGTGTGTGTGTGAGTGTGTGCGTGTGTGAGTGTGTATGTGTGTGTGTGGTGTGTGTGTGGTTGAGTGTGTGTGTGTGGCGTGCGTGTGTGTGCGTGTGTGCGCGTGTGTGCGTGTGTGTGCGTGTGTGCGTGTGTGTGAGTGTGTGCGTGTGTGGCGTGTGTGGTGTGTGTGCGTGTGTGCATGTGTGTGTGTGCGTGTGTGGTGTGTGTGCGTGTGTGTGAGTGTGTGGTGTGTGTGTGCGGTGTGGTGTGTGTGAGTGTGTGTGTGTGTGGTGTGTGCGTGTTGTGTGTGTGGTGTGTGTGAGAGCGTGTGTGTGTGTGTGTGAATGTGTGTGCGCGGTGTGTGTGTGTGCGTGTGTGTGCGTGTGTGTGTGTGTGAGCTTGTGTGCATGTGTGTGGTGTGAGTGTGTGTGCGTGTGTGTGATGTGTGGTGTGTGTGTGTGTGTGTGTGCGTGTGTGTGATGTGTGAATGTGTGTGCAGTGTGTGCGTGTGTGGTGTGTGTGCGTGTGTGGCGTGTGTGTGTGTGTGCGTCGTGGTGTGGTGTGTGTGCGTGTGGTGTGCGTGTGTGTGTGTGTGTGTGCGAGTGTGTGCGTGTGTATGTGCGTGTGTGTGCGTGTGTGTGAGTGTGTGCGTGGTGTGCGTGTGTGCGTGTGTGTGCGTGTGTGTGTGTGTGTGTGGTGTGCGTGTGTGGTGTGTGTGTGCTGTGCGTGTGTGTGCGTGTGTGGTGTGCTTTGTGCGTGTGGCGTGTGTGCGTGTGTGTGCGTGTGGCGTGTGTGTGTGCATGTG